>ML782835.1:559137-574580 GCA_009831015.1 Picea engelmannii
CCAAGGCTTTTCACATTATATGCATTATGATTATACTTGAGAAAATAGGAGAGAGAATAGAAGACTTATATTGATATTCTCACAATGGATGTTAACATTGGAGGCCAATACTTATGGTGAGCCTCTTGCACAATTAAAATGAATTACTAACAAACTACACAGAAGACTTAACAACATTTATAGGTTAACCATTAATATGTCCCTAACATAAATATTAGAATATTATATATGATGACTAATGATTTACATGAAATGCTCATAGTACAACTAACATAAGATGTTATCATGTCACTAACATACAATATCATCATGTACTCATCAAAACATGGCCTTGAAGCTAGTTTCTTCACCAACTAAAGAAGAATGTTACCCTTAGTAGAAGAGGTGCCATATTGAAATTATTTACCATCCATTCACCTAGGAGCATACGCTTTTGATGATGACTCCACAAACAGTATTTGGTAATCCACAGGGTGACTTTAAACTAGTTGGTGATGGGGAGGAGACTTAATTCAACCACAATATATGTGCCACTTTTGATGAACTCAAGCAACTTTTCAATTTATGTTTATCACTTAGCATCTTGTTTGCCATACCTTCAACGTATGTACAATATATTTTTTGGAAATGCTTCAAGAAACATGCCCAAGAGACTGGATTGCATAAAACAAACATTCTTCATCTTAGATGTCATGTTTGAGAGGTAGCTCTTTCGAAAAAAATCACACGAGACTTCCACCTGGCCTTGTCCCTTTGAAATCATGCCATTCATCCTGATTCAGGTAAGGAAGACCACATCAAGAATGGGTTATTGGTGGACAACTTAATATTCCATCAACCATCAACCTCACAAGTGAACCAATACCACGTTGGCATAAGTACAATATTTGAATTTTCTCTTCCTCTACTCAGATGTTGGATTGCTAACCTTAACAATGCCTTATAGATTTGCATGTAATAATATCATTTCCTGTCATATTATACTTATTGTTGATCCTTTTTGGTCATTTATAGATACTAATATTTTATTTTTCACTCTTTCATTCTCCTTCTAAAATTTGCATGATCTACTTCCAGATATTCTACTTCATCTGAACATTCAAGACTACATACATGTCCATATTCTTGTTCAACGCCCTTCATGTTACTTCAACGCCCTTGTTCAGTAGATGATTTCAATCACATTGTGATGGGATTGAATTTCATTCCTAGTAGAACACTCTCCTTCATATCATGGAAAGAAGTGTGGCCTAGTCATGTATTAGTTTCTATCCTAGCCTACTTTTATCTATATGTCTATCTACAATTGGAGGTTGGGGTATTTGATGTTTTCTTATGAACCTTATTCACCTTGAGTTTTGACATGTAATTAGTGCATATTTCAGGGCACTTGGATATTGATTTGCCAACATAGTTTCATGATTGATATACAACATCATAAGCACAATTTCCAGCATAAGAATAGACCTTGCAAACCCACAGGAAGACAATAGTATACAACACTATATGAGTACTCTATTGACAAATTCTACAGCCTGTTTCATCATCAGACAACAGTTAAAAAATACGTATTTTGTGGGAATAAAAGTGCCTGGAAAGGAATCCTATACACATTGGAAGCTAAATGGTAGGCAGAGAAAAGACTTTGAAAAATCTGAAGTAAGCTGCCATGGATTCCAGTAAAATTAAAACTGACTGAATGCATCAGGAGTGGTTCATTTTTCTTAATCTTGTAATATTGATGCCCCTCCACCTAAGCATCCTGATAAGTGTAGGAGTCTTATATCCTCGAATGTCACCCACTGAGACACCCATTCAATGCTTGATTGTTGAAATCCAGGCGAATTTAGACTAAATATGCATGTACAGGAAAATTCCTAGTTTGCAGCACATATTACAGGAAAATTCCTAAGTTCGTTGCAAACTAGACTCAAAGGCACTTATAATGAATACTCACCCTAGTTTACGAACCAATATCAAGGGAAATACAGTTTCCTCAATTTTCCCTTTCGGAACAAGCCAAAAACATGTCCATTTAGGTAGCTTGTCTTCAACAAGCCATAACATTCTATTGGAGCGTGCGAGTGAAAAATGTTGTTTTGTTGGTTAGAAAGCAAGATTCAGATTGCTTTCAAATGAGGGATCCTATAAGAAATTTCATGGACATAGTAGAAGTTACAAGATCTGGAAGTAAAGGCTTGAGTTTACTTTCTGCAAAAGAAACCTAAAGACTTCAAGTATTTCTTGGAGTTCAAAGTAGAAGAAGAGCAACAAAGTGAGAAGAAGTGGGAGATGTTAAAGTCTAAGAGTAGAGGAGAATATAAATCTCTTGGCATTTAATAATTACTGCAAGGAGAAAGGTATCCCCATATAGTTTCAGATCCATGTGGCAGAAAATGCTCTTTGTATTGCAAAGGACATAACTTTCTATTGGAGAGTCAGATTGGAGTTCTCTCTTGTTGTTAGAAACTAGACTCGGAGGCAATTCAAATGAGTACTCACTCCTAGTTTTCGAAGAAATATCAAGTGAGATACAGTCTCCTCAATTTTCCCTTCTGGAACAAAAGTATGTCCATTCAGGTACCTTGTATTCAACATGCCATGACTTTCTGCTGAAGTATGTAGGTTAGCTATTGTTTTGTTTGTTAGAAAGTAAGATTCAGAATGCTTTCAAGTTTCAAATGGGGGACCTATAATAAATTCCATCAAACAGTGAAAATGTTACAAGCTTTGAAAGTAAAGGCTTGAGTTTACTTTCTATGGAATATATCTAGAGCCTTCGAGTATTTCTTAGAGTTCAAAACAGAAGCATGAAAACAAAGTGGGAAGAAGTGGAAGATGTTAAAGTCTAACTATGGAGGAGAATACAAATATCTTTCATTTGAGAATTACTGCAAGGAGTGAGGTATCCACATATAGTTTTGAAACTATGTTGCAAAAAATACTCTATGTATTGCAAAGGACATAACTTTCTATTGCAAAGTCGGATTGGAGTTCTCTCTTTTTGCTAGAAACTAGACTTGGAGGCACTTCTAACGAGTATCCACTCATACTTTTTGAAGAAATATCAAGGGAGATACATTCTCCTCAACTTTCCCTTCTGGAATAGCCTAAAAACATCTCCATTCAAGTACCTTGTCTTAAACAAGCCATAAATCTCTATTGAGGTGTGAAAGTGAGGTGTCATTTGTTTGTTACAAAATATGATTCATAATGCTTTCAAATGAGGGGTCTTATAATAAATTTCATGGGATAGTGAAAAAGTTACAAGCTCTGAAAGTTTTTGTTCATTTTCAACCTCCAAATCCTATCTGAAAGAGGGAAATTGTCATAACTTTCAACTCAGGTAAGAAAGTCAAGTGTCTTTTTTTTGTTGTTCAAAGAAGGGTTTCATATTTACTTTTATACAAAAATATTAGCTTCAGAATTGTGAATTAAAAAGAGTGATATATTTAATGAAAGTTGTGTTTTATTTTTTGTAACAACCCCTCATTTGAAAAAAATGTTCAAGAAAAAGGAGCAAGGCATATTTAAATAAGGTGTGATAGATTTATTATTGCAATCAATACAAAAAGAAAATATAATAAGGAAGTCAATGCACACATAGGTGAATCTATAAGAGGCTTGTGAAGAATGGTATGCATGCATCTTCCAAGTTCCAACTATGTGAAGATAACTACTTTCATCTTTTCTAAGTTGAATCTACCCTTCTCTATGATGACTCTCCATGTGAAGAATATTTAGAAGGCACAAGGAAGATATATCAACTTCTCTTCATTGAACCTCTTCCTTCCTATAATGAATTTCCAAGTGAGAAGAGTGTCTTAGTTGAAAAGGAAGCATAAATCAGTGAAGGTGCTCATGAGCAATTAATGAATGAGAGGTTTCAAATTGAATATTCTTCAACCCCACAACCAACTTTTTACATCTTATGATCTTGTGATTCCTAGTTTCTTGACTTTGATCCTTGTGATCCTAATGAGAATCTTCAATGGCATAGAATGAATAAGTTCATTTGGTTCATCAAAGAATAACATTTTGAAATCTCAATATCCATTCGAGTTGGTGCAAATGTTCATATTCAAGAAAAGGTTGAAGAGGCATAAGAAAAAGACATCATGTGGTTGAGCTACACTTTGGTACTCAAAATTTATAGACAAAGCTTCCAAAGGGATGGAGCATGTTGCGTACCTACACAAACCTTTATCTATGCAAGTAACTTCTGCGTTTATGAGCTATTTTGTGTGTAAAGTTTAAACTCATAATTTGTAATAATGTTTTAGTCTTTAGCCATTTGACATTTTGTACAAGGCCACTTGTGTTAAATAAGGCCTTAACAATGTACAAGAAAAATCCTAGTTCGTAATAGCCACATATATTACGAACTGCACATTGCAACTTCTTGATGAACTGCAGTTTGATACATATATTACGAACTGCACGTTGCATCTTCTTGACGAATGATTTTGAAATTAATATGAAAAATGCCTCAGTTGTCTAGCTATTTCATACTGTAAATAGCTTGTGTTACTTTATAATATATATGAGCCACATAATTTTTGTGCCCTCTTTTCTCTCTGCACCCTTCTGTGCTTCCACCTTTTCTATGATGCTTTAGCTGACTCGAGTCTGTTTTTTTCCATTTTTTGGCATATTAACTTCTTTTTTGTCCTAGTTATGTTGCCTTAAAGGTATTCCATGACCATCTTCTTAATCTGTGGATCAAAGTTTTAAATCTGCTATAGCCATTTCCTGCGTTTATTTCATCCAAAATTGATTCTTTAGGCATCTTCTGTATATATCAATGTGTCCCTGTGAAAAAATAATTTATCAACAAATGGAAGTTAGAGCTTTTCCAAGGTCTCTTCCATTTGCGTTGGGTCCTTTAGGATGTTTCTCACTAAACTCAAGAAAATACTTTGTATTATTTCTTGTATAATGGAGAGGCATGCTTGATCCTTCCTTGCTGAAAATATCTCATACATTAAAAAACTTGTGTTACTTTGTATTACCCACATACTTTTCATGCCATCTTTTCATGCTAGTAATAAGGTTAGTCATTGGAAGAATCATTAAGTAAGGTTAGCGTTAAGGTTATCAATATTACCAAGACTAGCCTTATTACCATGAATGCTTGAGGTTACCCACATACCTTCCAGGATAACCTTATTACATAATCTATATCCTTTCTTTTCTTACATCCTTAATGATTAAGGTTAGAATTTTTGCTCAAATTGGATGAACAAAAATTACATGAGGAGTGGACAATAGCATTTGATGACAAGAAGAGTGTAGCAACAAACTGACAAATAGGATGTAATGGCCAATGTAAGGAACCAACCAGTGGCAGAACAATTCCAGAGAAAGAGGTTGACAAGTGTAGGCATGGAGACTACACTTTAGATGGTCAAAATTTTTATCAACAAATGGAAGAGAATGAGTTGTTCAAGCCAACTTGCTTTTGAGTGACTATGGACGAAGGAAATAATGGAGTAATGACAATGATGAAGGTGAAAATGAAGAATTTTACAGATGAGCAACACAAGGATAGCTTACCCCAATGAAACAGAGCCTGAAGAAGTATCCAACAATGAAATTCAAAGTAATGGAAGGAAATTGTGCCTAGTGAATGGTTTGCCAGAAGTGGGAGTAGAAGTGAATGACATGATTAGTGATGATGTCATGCAAATAGAAGACAATTTAATGGAGATATATGACCTAGAGATGAAAACTTGTTTAGCTTCATGAGAGAGATGACCTTGTTACCCCTCATTTTTCATGAGATCTACACTAGTGAATGTTTTCACTACTCTTGTTATTTTCATCACAAAGGCAGGTTTAGAGGTTGATCTTTGGATGGTCTAGGGGTTGTGGGTTCATTGGATTTTCGAGTATGTTAATCGGGCGTGAGTGACATTATGTTCATATGAAAAAAAAAAAGAAAAAAAAATATTACCCCTCAAAATGCATGAGCATTTTTTAGGCATTCTACTAGTGTCATTTTCAGATCTAGGATCAATTTTTGTTGCTGAGTAAGCCATTTTTATGACCAGTGGATGGAGCTATAAACATAGATGGATTCTTCCTTATGAGCTACAAAAAAGTGTTTTGATCTGGTGCTATTAAAGAGTTACTATAAGCCCACCCTTTGTGGTTGATTGTAGCATAGTTCTGACCAGCAGAGAATGCACTAAATGAGTACTATTTGACACTCTCACTAGGGTAAAGATTTCAGGGACTTACAGTTAGTTGATCGAGGTCAGATCCCAACCCCAAGAAGGGAATGAAAATGACAAAAGTATAATTTCTTGTGCAAGATTAAGAATGCATCTAGCAGCAGAAGCCTGTGTTGATGGCATTCATTGCAGCTAGTTTACAGGAAGGTATTTGTTTTACATAAGTTTAGGCATATAATTTATATATTCTTGTTGCACGTGGGAAGGTTAACCCTTTTACTTTCATATTATGGTTGTACTGTTGTCTCAAAGGTATGGACTCATTTCTTCATTTGGATGCATAAAAAGCAGCAGCTACAAGTCCAAGAGGCAGTTATAAGTTGGCTTCAGAAATAAAGGGATCAACAAAATCCCTGTGCTTAATCATGTTGTTAATGTCCACCATGTATGTGATGAGGAATTAGCCATCTTGGAAGTGGCATGTCTCCTCTATTTTTCTTTGACCTCCTTTTCCTTGATGTAAAGTGTGCTTAATGGCTATACTATGTATGGACTCTGGAGAATGTTGGGAGAGTTAGCTTGAGTTTCCTACTGATTACAATTTTCCTTTCCTTCCTGTTGAACCCCAAAATGGTCAACAGTCCCGATTGCCAAGTATTGCAATCTGCTTCATTTAAATACTGCAATTATTCCCTCTACAAAACTTTGGCATCTTTAACCCAAATTTTAGAACTTGACTCTCTCCATTTGTCAGTTCATGTTTTCCTTCATTGTTCCATGGGTCTCCCACCACCTAGGTCCTTGACATTTTGTAAATGGCATGTCCAGTCTGACAGTGATGGAAGTTATACAATTGCAGTTTGACAGTCCTAATGGCATAGTTGATGTCCTCACACGATGATGTAAGTGATGTTGGTGTTGTCTCATGACCTTGACAATTTCTCTCAGAAGGATGGGTTAAAAATCTATTACAGAACTGCCAAAGGGAGATAATAAATTGTTGGATTGGAGAGATTAGAAGCATCCATTCGAAGTTTGCAGTGTAATCAGTGTGGAACATTTTACTTGGGATGTTTTCTTTGCTTCAGCTACTCTCTTTCATGAGTTGACAGAAGGAACCAAAAACCTATTCTATTTTCGGGAATGAATCCTCTCTGTGAATATCTTCTGCAAATTTAATCGTTTTAGTCTTTCATACATAACAGTTTTAGATTCAAGAATTTGTAATGGATATCAAAGAAAGAAAAATATCTCTGCCCCCTACTTATATTTATCCCTTTTAAGGTTTCACACTACCCTTCTGATTTCTATTTTGTCATATTTCTCAACTAGGTTCTTCCACTTACTCCCTAAACATTATTTTACATTCTCACAATTTTTTGTTTCGAGTTGGAACCCACATATTAGTATGGGTATTCACCAAGTCTCACCCTTGTTTAGAATTATGAATCACCCCTCTTTCCCTCACCCATCAGAGAGAGCACCCATAGATTATGAATGCATCCTATATGGTGCATCAATATTAACTCTTCTATTTACACATTATGATATTATGGTCTTGCTCCTCTTTCTCCACCCTAGAGAGGCTATAGAGGCATCTTTTTTGTTTCATTTGTTGTGATATTTTATTGCAAGTGAAATTGAAGAGAACTAATGCCATGCCCTTCAACAGGTCCTGTAATGGCACATTATGATAGTTCTCCACTTTCGTAGGTCAATCAATGGAGGACATTACATCATCAAATTATTGTGATGTATAATGACCCCATTTTGATTCAATAGGACAGAGAATTATTCTTTATTTCTAAAGACAGTATTTATGACTAAATTCCAAAACATCCACCCTGAATGCTTTTTGTTTGATAATATTGTCTATCCCATTAAACTATATGGCTTACAAATTCGGATATTGGTAGATAGAGTCTAGACGCTTTTGCTTGCATGGATCAATTATCATATACATCATGTATATACTTTAAACTATTGTGCAAGCAGATATTGAACAGTATGTTGGACAACCCAAAGCACATTTTGGGATTCTTTACATCTAGAACAAAGTAACAAACAAGATGTAATGTGAACCCTATGATTATAGCTATAGTATATTGGGAGACCAATTGCAAGGACCCAATACCCATCTCCCCTATTTGAAAAAGAATAAAGGGAAATACTTTTCTACATTAAATATATAATCCGCTAATCCGTGAACAATGCTTATTTCTTGGATCTAATCCTATCCTATCAACATGTTAGTGCAATGGGAACATGATTCAAACTTGTCACCAAAGTACATAGACTTGTTGGAGAAGGTGAAGTCATCAATATTACCAAAAAAACTGTCCAGCCTATCTAAGATCCTCAACTCTTCCCATTGCTTTGGACAAATGAATTATTACGCTTGATCTCTATGCTTTTGACTCCAATTTAGATCTGTTAGGTGAACAGCCTGTCCGTCAGTATTCCAAGCCTGCCTTTTAGGAGCTTCTAACTTATGAAGGGTGCCTCCATTTCTATCACATTCTCACTCTACCATATTAAAATCTCCAAGATCCAACTAACTGGGGGGAGATTTTCATTATCCAAAGCCACAAGTGTGCCCTTTCAAGAGAGGGTTTTGGAGCATGAATATGGAAAAAGCCCAAAACATACCCTACAATGGAAACAATAATCCACGAACACATGTTATCTGGGTCAAAGTGATTGTGCCACAATATTCATAATTCCATACATATGATTCTATGATCGAGTTCATAGTTATGACAAAGCCCAGATGTGATGATTGAAACCCATTACCTAAACATAGCAACATATAGGGTTCTTCATTACAGCTTACTTCATATAGATGTTTGATTACATTGTGGAAGCTAATCTCTAAGCTTGGACTAGTATCATTCAATGGTATTCCTTCACTCCATATAAGCTTGTACTAACCATTTTACAGCATAGTAAGAGCTTAGTTATGGCTATCCTTATGTTATAGATAAACCTGGAGCACTCGTTATCCAATGCTATTCGATCTAATATGGTAGAATATGGTGCTTATACTAGAGCCATATGTGATAGCTTAAGTTGGTGGAATCTGATCAAGTAGAGATACTAGAGAAACTATATTACCTATTCTTTTCACATAATTAAGCATAAGTAATGGTGTTCAGATTCTTATACTAGTTATCATAGTGTTATATCACTCTAATACAACATGTGATTAGCTGGAACATAGACATTACCTTATAGTGTAAGATTTCATGCTATTTTCCTATAGCCTTTTTATAGCTAGAAGTTGAGCTTAGTATTGCAGTTTGCAAGTCACTGTGTTGTAAACAATGAGGGTGGTTAAGTAGAGCTAGATTACTGAATTCTCTAACCCATATAAAATACACATGATCTAATTATGAGATGTTATCAAAAATAGGTTTATGTTTGTACCCAGATATATGTGGCTCCCACCTGTGTGCAAACTAGATGAGAACAGGTTGTAAATATAAAAGCTCGCCTGAAGTCTAGCTAAGAGTCAAAAAAATAATAAGAATCAAGAGGGCATATATATTATAAACCAATCTTCAAGGGAAAGATTGACTTGCTCATATTAAAATGATTTATTTATTGATACAGGTTGGTTTTCCTCCTCAACATTTGAATTCTATACAAGTATCAAAATAGATTGATAAAATTGACCCTTGATACTTTGTTCACAAACTTAGCTGCTTTTAATAGATGTAACTTGTGATCAAACAAATTTTTCGCTTTTGAAATGTGCAAATTAAGAACAATTCAGTTGTTGGATTCAACATAAAAAACATTATAACATGCAAGACTTCCCATATTAAGTTTTCCTACTACAACATTGTGCTGAAAATTCTTGAGGATATGAAAAATGGAATGATAGTTAACTTGGTCAAGAACATGAGGGCCATACTAAGAGCCTCCTTCACGATTGTTACACTTATGCTGAAAACAAAAACCATGTTAAAGTCCCTCGAAGTGCAGAAGGTAATGCTAGACATTTTTAGAATCTCACTAATGGATTGTCCTATTCCTGGCATCAATGTCGAGAACATTTCCCTTTAACACATACAAGCATACCAAGTTTTATGCAGATATCTCATTTAGTTACTTGCAAACAACCCAATTAAGAGAACACCAATGAGATTGTAACTCAATTGAATAAGGTGCATCAATGATCATATATCATTTGTAGATGGTTTAGATACAGTTATTTTCTTTCTAAATTGTTCTATGAGCAGATAAGTACATTTCTATGAAACAACCATGATAGCTAAATAAACCTTAGTTGATTTGCACAATCATACCAAAACAAAAAGTTAACCAAAAGAAGAAGATAGGCTGGCATACAGTTTCTCGTGATGTTTAATCATCCAGTGTCATTTAGCACCAATTGTATTGCTGCCAAAGATTCTTAATTACCATAGTTCATGATAAGCACATCTAATAAGTCACACAACACAAGTCTAAAATATGCAGAAAAAAAACTTCTCTATAGAACTTAAACAACAAAATGAAACAGAAAACTATGCAACTCATCAAGACTCAACATATACCATGAGATAGGTATACAAAGTAGGCCACTTACTTCCTGTCATGAAATTGTTGTTAATGAAAATCATGTGAGTGGTTAATAAGTTCATTTTATTCTATATAAGTGCAAGAAAAGAATACTTGTTGGACACATAAGCTGGTCAGACACCAAATATTGTAAGGGGGGGATCTACTCTCTTTATTTAGTACCTTGCCATAACAACTTTTTTTCCAATGGCATGAACTTTTTCACTACCCCACACTCATTGACAGTCATGCCTTGCCTACTACTACCAATGCTTATCTTTTTCTAGTGCCTTCTCTATGTCATTGACCACTACACATAACCAACTACCACATTTTCGTTGGTCATTCAAATGGATCCACCACTCACCCTTTTTTTCACATGTAGGCAACCCAACATTCCTACTATTAGCACTCTGTAATTTTCCCAAGGTTGTGGAGGCAGTCACAGAGGCAACATAAAAACCACTTCGAGTCTTGGATCTAGCCCTCCAAGACTCAGAGAGGGATCTCTCTATGTGATATAGATTTGTTTGAATAGATATTAGGCTAGTTAAAGGGTTCAGAGTTTGGATTTTTTAAATGATTGGCTGGAACAGGAGAAAAGATGTCCATTGGGTAATGGGGTCGCAATTTGAGGCTCAATCAAAAACAAGTTCTACAAACAAATTTACAGGGCAAGGTAGGCACTTTTGTTGGATTATTTGAATTTGATTTTGGTTTTAGAGGAGCAAGATGAGAGGACCAAGAAATGACAGGGAAATAAAGAATCCTGAAATTAACCTTTGAAGAGAAAACATTGACAATTATCTCAAAGCCAGAAACATAGTGTATGTCTCAACAAATTATGTTCTTCGAACTTCTTTGCATAATTCAGAGTATGAATGACTTAAGAAATACAATGGAAACAAATTACAGTGAAGGAGAAAAATATCACCACCAAAAATGACACATGAATCATGTAGCTACTGTGGCGGTATTATTGAATTGATGAAAATACAGAAAGCTCAGTGAGCTGTTTTACAAAATCTCAATCGTGGTCCCCTGACTGATCAACCCTTATTACATTAAAATCATATGAATAAATAGGATAGATCTCCCCATAATTTTCGGAAGTTGGTTTCAACCACCTTGGCCAAAAATAGCCACAAATCCCAAAAAATCCTGAACTGTCCGCCATGAAAGACAGGCCGAATTTTTGCAAAAAAGGGGTTCGCAAAGACATTTGTTTCTCTTCAATGTTGACACTTGGGGAAACAATGAAGGATTTTATTGTATACGGGCATGTTTTGGACAAAAACCTCCTTTGGTTTCTCTAAATTCTCCTCCATCTCGCCGTAACAGCTCCCGCAAAATCAAGACTGTAACAGAAAAATGAAAAATTGGAAAAAAAGGGTCTCGAAGATGGATTCCATTCGCCCTGCTCATGGAACATGTGAAAAAATTGAGAGAGGTTTTTGTTCTTCATCCCGTCTTAAAATGCGTTTTCAGGAAAAAATTGAGAAAAACCTCTCTCGGTTTCTTAAAATTCGTTTTCGTTCGCCCGGAATCTGTTTCAAAAGAAGACATACTGAATAGGAAACAATGGGCGATTTTTTGAAAACAATTGGGGAAAGTGGTTTTTTTTTATAGAAGGTGGTATTCCAGACCCCCCCTAAGGTGGTAAGTGGTTTTAGGAGGGGGGGGGGGGTCCACTGGCATGTGGAACCAATGGCGACCATACTGGGGACTCTCCCCAGTAGTACACTTCAAAGCTCCCGATCACTTATGGTGGACAGTGACCAGACACAAGAAGGCTGAGATCATTCACCTGGTGACTCCAATCATCTCCAGATAGTGCCAACTCAAAGACTCCACTGGAGGAAGAAACTAAAGCATGGCCAAGCAGCCTAGAAAGACTAGGTACTCAAGCTCAAATTGCATTCAAGACATCTTTGGTTTTATCTGCAATTATGTTTTGTCTTATTCTAAGCCTGATCAAAAGTATATTGTTGAAGATTACATTGATCATCTACAAACTAATGAGCCTCAAGAGATCAGATCCCCAATTGTATATTATGTACATACTCATACACCTGTGCACATCCTAGATGCACCTGTAGAAGTCCTAGTGAGACATAAGCCTCCTGCTTTATCTCCTACTCTTTCTAAAGCTCCAGATAGTTGTAAGTCTTTTGCTTCACCTCCTGTACCTGTCAAAATCCCAGACAAATACAAACCCCTATATTTTCCTCCTATCCTCCATGGCCTCCCTGCAAATTACACCAATAATCTGCCCAGGTTTGATGGAGAGGATGTCAATATCATTTCTGAAAAACACATCCAGAGGTTTGAAGATTTCCTTGACCTTTATGAGGTTGAAGCTAATGATGTATATATAAGGATGTTTGTCCTGTCTTTGCAAGGTAAATTTAAGAACTGGTTTAAAAATATCCCAGCTGCAAGCATTAACAATTTCCATCAGTTTGTGCAAGCTTTCCTAGATCGGAGGGTGATCATGAGAAATGTCTTTCTCATCCTAGAAGAATATGACCATTTGAAAAGACAGCCAGGGGAAACAGTACATCAGTTTTCAGCAAGATTCAATAAGATATATCATGTAATGCTTGTTGATATAAGACCACCCCTAGGATCATCACACTTGCATTTCCCAGATGCCTTCGATCCTGAGATGGAAATCCAATTAAGAGAAAGGAACACTGCAAGCCTTGAAGAAATGCAGAACATTGCAGTTGATGTGGAGGCCAACTTGTTGATCAAAAGTTCAAAGGTAAAGAGCAAAGAAAATCAGCAGTTGAAGTCATCAGAAGATAAACTGGACATTTTGGCTAGTGCCATGGAAGAGATGATGCAGAAGATCAACATGAAAGATGAGCTTGTTTTCCAAAGACATCATGTTCCATTGATTTCAGAGAAAGAAAAGATCATTGTTCCAAAACATTTTGCTGCTCATCCTTGGTACCATGGTTTGGATAATGATTCTTTCATGTATTCAATTCACGACGCAGTCAAAGATGAAGCTCCATCCCAACTTGCAGAGGAACAACCAACTGATATGATGTGCATGTTTGATGGCATTCCCTACTTGGATAATCTACCCAAGTGTGATCAGTATGATGATGATCATGAGGCTGAAATAGAGGTGGATTGTTCAAAGAAATCAACCACATATGATTGGGAGGAAGAAGATCATTTGCAATCCCAGCAGGACAATCAATCTGTACATGGAAATTATGACAGCAATGATCAAAGTGCAGAAAATCTAAGAGTAAGTGGAAACACTTTGCTCTTATGTTTCTCATCTTTTCAATTTTTTAAAATAAATTCTAGACCAGTTGTAAATAGTGAAGACAAAAATTTCTCTGATCAATTAGTTGAAGATACCACTGTTGATATGGAGGCTATTCTAAACCCAGATTTACAGCCCTTGACATACTTTGATTTTCAAATTCCAGATGAAAGATTAAAGCCTGAGACAAATTATGATTTAGACCAAAATAACTTTGTACCATTATGCTTTAATTCATTTCAGTTTTTGAAAAAGAATCTTGAGTATCTGCTAAAGGATAAACACACAGAAAATCAAGAAGTCTCGGTGGAACCAATGCAACAGTCATTTCAATTTCTGCAAGATCCAATATTTAATGTGTTGGATGACTTGGGTTGTCAAAGTAATTTTCCATCATCTAACCATGGGATAAAAATTTGTTATGATATCGACATGATTAGGCAAGCAGCTTCATTGTCTTTTTCAACAGAGGTATCATTTCAAGACCCATCAGAAAATTTGCAGCCATGTCAGGAAGTGCATGAGGATGCAAATAGCATAGATACGGTGCCAGAGCATGTTACTCACTTGGTTGAATCTAAAAATCAAGGAACAAGTCATTTCTACCTTGATCCTATAGTCACCTATATGGAGAAATTTTTCACTACAGAGCCTCAATCTATCTCTAGCATTACTTTTGTTCTTCAAGATTGTCGAGGTCTCTATTGTAAAGATCAATCATGTTTTCAGCCGCGGCCTTTATACTTTGTAGTTTTGAATCTATGGGAAAAAGGTCAAGCTGCCTTTTTTACTGTGCTAACAAGCAGTGAAGTAGTCCATTGGTATCAACAACTACTTGATTGGATTCATTGGCATTTTTGTATCATTTGATTTAGCTTGAGTATAGGGTAGGTAGGGGAGCGTGAATAAACTCAACATTCTAAGCATCTCTTTTTCAATAGTTTTCATTTTGATTTGATTTTCAGTTGCAAAGATCAAAACAGGTACAGGTTTCAAAATAAGATTTTGGGATTGGCCTAATGAATAAAGCATCGGTCTGCATATTCAAAGTTCAGTGGTTCTTGACACCTCCCAAAAAAGATGCCATCCCCAGGTGGAGCCACTGTTATAACCCTATAATTCATAGTATCATCTGGTGACTGAAAATTTTTCACTCTGGGTGTATTTTGGCTTGCAAATAATATTTGATTTCTGCAAATTAGTTTCAAGGAAAGGAAAGGAAAAGGAAAATTCATGATTTTTGATGCTGAGTGGTTTTTCCTAACCCCATGGTGACAAAAGCAAGGGAAGAAGTGCACAAAACCCACAAAAAGCACTAATCCTAAGTTTTTGCTGCATTCGTTCCTGGAGAATAAAGAACGCGCTTAGATCGACGGTCAATCTAGAAGCATGTAGATCAACGGCTGACAGTGGATTCC
>ML782835.1:574603-600750 GCA_009831015.1 Picea engelmannii
CAAGTGCGCACATATCTATGGTCATCATGACAGCGCACAGATGGATGGTCTACAGGCGATTATGGACTCCCTCGACCATTCTGCCTTTAATGTCCGGGGGGGTCCGGAATGAGGCGGTTTTTTTTCGGCGAGCCCTGTCCCAACGTGTCATCCATCCATTTCATCATACCTCCTCTGCTCCAAACCACTTACTACTTACCACCCTTCCAAATTACCACCATACTGGCAATACCATATCGCTCCTGCCTCATGACGTCATCCTCCATTATCTCACCATCTTCGTCCCTACATTTGCAATAAACAAACTTAGGCTAAAAAGAACAATAAACGATTAGATTAATTAATAATGTTAGTAGTTAGTAAATAGGTTAATAAAGTTAGTATAATTAGATAAATAAGCTAGGTTAAATCTTGTTAAAAATTAATTAATTAATTAATTAATTTAGTTAATTAGTAAAAAGGTTAGTGTTTTAAACATTAAACAAAACAAATACAAAGCATAATAAACATATATATTAAATAAAAAGTTAAATAAAACAAAAAGCATAAAACATTAAAACAAAACAAATTTAAAAACAAACAAAATAAAATGTAACTTAATACATATATTAAACGTAAATAAAACAAATCACAAAACATTAAAATTAAAACAATTAAAAACCAAATATTAAAATATGTTAACTTACCCATCGCGTCACATCCCAATTAAATCAAACGGCCATGAATAATTATGGACCCCCCTCGTCATCTGAAGTTTAACGAGAGGGGGGGGGTCTGGAATGGTTGTATTATGAAACCACCCCTTGGACACTTGTCGGCTCCACATGCCAGTGGACCCCCCCCCCACTAAAACTGCTTACCACCTCAGGGGGGGTCCAGAATACCGCCTTCCCGAAAAAAAAAACCACTTTCCGCAAATTGTTTTCAAAAAATCGCCCATTTTTTCCTATTCAGTATGTATTCTTCCGAAACCGATTCCAAGCGAACGAAAATGAACTTTAAGAAACTGAGAGAGGTGTTTATCCATAACAGGATGAAGAAAAACAACCTCTCAGTTTTTTCACAAGTGCCATGAGCAGGGAGAATCAAATCCATCTTCGAGACCCTTTGTTTCCAGTTTTTCATTTTTCTGTTACAGTCCTGATTTTGCGGGAGCTGTTACGGAGAGCTGGAGGCGAATTTGGAGAAACCAAAGGAGGTTTTTGTCCAAAACATGTCCTTCTACAATAAACTCCTTCATTTTGTGCCCAAGTGTCATCATTGAAGAGAAACAAATGTCTTTGCGAACCCCTTTTTTGCAGAAATTTGACCCGTCTTCCATGACAGACAGTTCAAGATTTTTTGGGATTTGTGGCTATTTTTGGCTGAGGTGGTTGAAACAAACTTCCAAAACTTATGGAGAGATCTATCCTATTTATTCATATGATTTTAATGTAAGAAGGGTTGATCAATCAGGGGACCATGATTGAGTTTTTGTAAAACAGCTCACTGAGCTTTCTGTATTTTCATCAATTCAATAATACAGTCACAGCAGCTACAGGATTAATGTGTCATTTTTGGTGGTGATGTTTTCCTCCTTCACTGTAATTTGTTTCCATTGTATTTCTTAATTCATTCATACTTTGAATTATGCAAAGAAATTCGAAGAACAGAATTTGTTGAGACATACACTATGTTTCTAGCTTTGACATAATTGTCAATGTTTTCTCCTCAAAGGTTAATTTCAGGATTCTTGATTGCCCTGTCATTGCCTGGTCCTCTCATCTTTCTCCTCTAAAACCAAAATCAAATTCAAAGAATCCAAAAAGAGTGCCTACCTTGCCCTGTAACGCTGTCTGTAGAACTTGTTTTTGATTAAGCTTTAGATTGTGACCCCATTACCCTATGGACCTCTTTTCTCCTATTCCAGCCAATCATTTAAAAAATCCAAACTTTGAACCCTTTAGCTAGCCTAATATCTATTAAAACAAATATATATAACACAGAGAGATCCCTCTCTGAGTCTTGGAGGGCTAGATCCAAGACTCGAAGTGGTTTTGATGTTGCCTCTGTGACTGCCTCCACAGCCTTGGGCAAATTACAGAGTGCTAACACCTACCACCAACCTACCCTAACACATCTTCCCATGACATTTGGTACTTCCACCTGAACTATACCATTGGACACCCTTTAACCCTACACTCCTCCCTTGTGTAAATTCTAACCTTGTACAAAATCTACTGCAAACAGATATTCAGAAAGAGAATAGAAAAGATACAATGGAAAATACAAACATTACACAAAGATTTTTCCCCTGGAAACCCAAACCAGGAAAACCAACATATTATATATTATTCATTGTGATACATTGTTTACAATACAATATACATATAGGAGCCAACGGCATCCAATGACCTGTATTAGTCCAAAACCCTAATTCCTTAACCAGAAATAGAAAACCATCGGCAAAAACCATGTGCCGAAAAACCAACTAAATACATGACATGTTTCCCGAGGCAAGTGTCACATTTCTCGAGGCAGAAAAAAAATTACTCATGCAAAGAATATAACACACACCCAACATTCTCCCACTTGTTGTTTTCTTTGCATATAGGGGGTTACAGGGTTACATAGTCAACAATCCAGGGCAACAATGCCCATGGATCCTCTACACCAAGAGAACTTCTCAGTGCTCACAGATTTTGTTAATGAGTCTGCAACATTCTTCAAAGTGTCCACCTTCATCAATGATACTTTCTTTTCTTCAATAATGTCTCTCACAAAGTGATATTGAACATCAATGTGTTTTGTCTTTGAATGATAAGCAGGGTTCTTTGCCAAAAAAATTGCACTCTGACTGTCACACTCTATCCTTACATCTTGTTGTACCAACCCAATACCTAAACACAATCTTTGTAACCATATTTCTTCCTTACTTGCATGAGTGGATGCCATGTATTCAACTTCTGTAGTTGAAAGTGCCACTACAGCCTGCCTTTTGCTCATCCAACTCATTTATCCTCCAAACAGGTTAAACACATACCCACTTATAGATCTCCTACGATCCAGATCTCCAGTCCAAACTGCATCCACAAAGCCATGTATATCCACCACTCTGTCCAATTCCGGTCTTCCTTCGTAGCACAATCCATAGCTAGCAGTGCCACACAAATACCCGAAAACCCTTTTCACTACTGTCCAATGTTTCTTCCCTGGTTTTGACATATACCTACTCAAAACTCCCACTGCATGTGCAATGTCCAGTCTAGTACAAACCATTTCATACATCAAACTGCCAACTACACTCACATATGGAACATGAGACATGTCCTCCTCTTCTTGATGTGTCTTGGGACACTAATCTGCAGATAACTTTACACCAACAGGAATAGGAACCTTGACCGATTTACATTCCTGCATATTAAACCTCTGTAATATTGTCTCGACATATTTTCTCTGATTTAACCAGAGTTTCCTCCTTTTTCGATCTCTTTTAATTTCCATGCCCAAAATGAAATTTGAAGCACCGAGATCCTTCATGTCAAATTTAGAGGACAACTGAGTTTTCACATCGTGGATAATCTACTTGTTTGCTATCAACAACATGCCATCCACATACAAGACCAAATAAATCAAATGGTCACCAATTAATTTAAAATACACACAGTGATCCTCTTTGCTTCTTGTGAAGCCAAGTCCCAGCATATAAGTATCAAATTTTTGATACCACATCCTTGGTGATTGTTTTAAACCATACATGGACTTTTTCAGCTTGCATACCAGCTCCTTCTTTCCTTTCACAGCGTAACCTTCTGGTTGCTTCATATAGATTTCTTCTTCCAGATCCCCATGCAGGAATGTTGTCTTCACATCCATCTGTTCTATTTCAAAATCAAATGCGACAACAATAGATAACAAAATCTTATAGAGATTAACTTCGCAACAGGAGAAAAAATCTCACCAAAATCAATTCCCTCAACCTGGAAATAACCCTTTTCTACTAACCAAGCTTTGTATTTCTCCACTTTTCCTTCTGCATTCAACTTATTTTTAAATACCCATTTGCTTCCAATGAGCTTTCTTCTAGTTGGAAACTCCACTAGATCCCAAGCCTCGTTCTTATCCAAAGATGCCATTTCTTCTTCCATGGCCCTTTTCCAGAGAGTTCCATCCTCTGAATCCACTGCCTCCCTGACAGTTCTAGGATCATCATCAGTAATAGACAAAGCAAAATTTGAACAGAAATCAGATGGATTATACCTTTCTGGTAGCCTTCTTTCTCAAACCGATATCCTCAATACTGGAGTATGAGGATCTTCTTCTTTTGATTCATGTTCTTCTGGAGAGTCTGATTTATCATCCTTTAAATCAAACTCTATCTTCTCTGGTTTTTCCTTACTTGGTAGGAATTCATGTTTAACAACATCCTTCATTTCTCTAAATACCACATCTCGGCTATACACTACCTTCTTAGTTTCTAGGTTCCAAAGCTTATAACCTTTGAGACCATCTTTATATCCAACAAAGATTCATTTCTCATCCTTCTTATCCAGCTTACTCCTATTTTCCTTTGGAACATGAACATATGTATTGCAGCCAAATACCTTAAGATGTGTGAGAGAAGGTTCCTTACCAGTCCATACCTCTTGTGGAGTCATGTCATCCAACGCTGATGAGGGTGATCTGTTGACCAGATAACATGCAGTACCCACTGCCTCTGCCCATAATTCGTTCCCTAACCCGGCACCACTGAGCATGCACCTTACTTTTTCCATCAGCGTCATATTCATCCTTTCTGCAACTCCATTCTGCAGAGGTGTATATGGATTAGTCGTCCTCCTTTCTATACCACACTTCTTACATAATTCTTCATATTCATTCTCGCAGAACTCTCCGCCACTATCTGTCCTCAACACCTTAATTCTTTTCTCCGTTTGATTCTCAACAAGAGCCTTAAACTCTCTAAACCTGTCAAAGACTTCAGATTTATTCCTAAGGAAATATATCCAAGTTTTCCTTGAGATGTCATCTATAAATGAGACATAGTACACATATTTTCCCAATGATGGGACCGACACAGGTCCAAAAACATCATTGTGAACTAGCTATAAAATTCCTTCTGCCCTCGTTGCACCAGAGGGGAATCTTACCCAGTTCTGCTTCCCATATAGAAAATGTTCACAGAAATCAAAATCTAGAAAGCAGATAGACATACCTTCAACCATACCTTTACCATGTAGTAGTCGGAGACCCTTCTCTCCGATATGCCCCAGTCTTTGATGCCACAACATAACCTTTTATCCAGAGATTGTAGGAGTTCTTTCTTCTTCAACTCCAATATCAAGAACAATGGAGCTATTACACCCATCACTAATAGTGCTTCCTAGCAGCTTATACAAAGTTCCAAACCGAACTCCCTTCATCAACACCATTGCTCCTCGAACCATTCTGCAAGTTCCCTTTTCAAATATTGTTTTTACCCCTGCATATTCCATTTTTCTTACATAAATCAAATTTCTGGCCATACCTGGGATGTGTAGAACACTAGGCAGTGTTCTAATCCTTCCATATATGAGCCTCAACTTGACCCTTCCTCTTCCTATGATTCTAGTTGTCGAATCATTACCTAAGAAAACATTACCTCCATCATAATTTTCATATTCACAGTACCACTCCCTATGGGGAGTCATATGAAAGGATGCACCAGAGTCAACCAACCATGCCTCATGATCTGTATGTGTGCTTGAAGAGGCCAAGTACACATCCCCTCCTTCTTCCTTGGAGGTATTTTCTTTTGTAGAAGAAGATTCTTCAAATCCCTTCTTTTTCTCAACTTTGGATCTACACTGCTTCTTGTAGTACCCTTATTTTTCACATCTCCAACATACCCTTACAAAATTTCTGAAAGATTTAGATCTACCCTTAGACTTATATCTCCCACTTGAGAAATTAGATCTATTTCTTTCCTGGGAACGTCCTCTTGAAAATAATGCATTTGTGCTATGTCCTTCTATATTCTTCTGTCTCATCTCCTCCGACAACAAGGATGAGACCACTTCTTCAAACTTCAAAGAAGTTGTATTACTACCTATGGCCACAACCAGACTATCCCACGAGTCTGGTAAAGAACACAACAAACTAATACATTTATCTTCATCTGAAATTTTAATATCAACAGATACTAACTGACTTACCATAGTATTGAAGGCGTTCAAATGATATGCCACCAAGTCTCTATCTCTCATCCTTAGGTTATACAACTTCTTTCTCAGGAATAGTTTATTTACGAGGGACTTAGACTGATACAACTTCCCCAACTTTTCCCATAAATCATTGGTTGTAGCTTCCTCTGAAACATTCAGTAATATTGAATCGGAGAGACATAGTCAAATTGTGCTCTTTGCCTTCCGATCCAACTTTTTCCAGTCATCTGCGGAAGTTCCTGTAGGTGCAGTACCTGTATCTACCGCGATCCAATGATCTCTGTCCACCAACAGATCTTCCATCTTGAGCTTCCACAACTCAAAACTTTTCCCATTAAACTTATTGATCTCCATCTTCGAAATGCTTGCCATTTATTTTCACCTGAAGAACAATACCACAGATCTCCGACTACAACAAGGCTTATCACAGTCTCGAGCCAAACCCTTGACCACAAAGGCATCCCCCTGAAGCCAATAAATCTCTAATACCAAATGTAAATTCTAACCTTGTACAATATCTACTGCAAACAGATATTCAGAAAGAGAACAAAAAAGATACAATGGAAAATACAAACATTACACAGAGATTTTTCTCCTAGAAACCCAAACCGGGAAAACCAACATATTCTATATTATTCATTGTGATACATTGTTTACAATACAATATACATACAGGAGTCAGCGGCATTGAAAACCCTAATCCAATGAACAGGATTATTCCAAAACCCTAATTCCTTAACCGGAAATAGAAAACCATCGGCAAAAACCATGTGTCGAAAAACCACCTAAATACATGACACGTTTCTCGAGGCAGGTGTCACGTTTCCCGAGGCAGAAAAAAAATTACTCGTGCAAAGAATATAACACATACCCAACACCTTGTACACCACACCATCCACACCTTTACTACACCCTCATATTAGTCGATTCCATCCCATTCCCTAACCCCTCCCCTTGCACTTGGTCATGCCCCTTCCATGTGGAAACCGCCCATTCCTTTAGCACAAACTCCTTTAAAACTCCCCTACATGGACTCCTCCACATAAACACACATTATGAGCCTCCATGTGGACTACCAAGTCACCATGCAAGGACTACCATGTCATGCCCACCATGCAGATTTCCATGTCAAGACCCACCATGTGGACTGACATGTCATCTCCCTAAGCTAAGAAATCAAGTGAGCAGTCTTTTCCTAGTAAACATCATAGTTATCTATCCAGTCTAGGATTGCCACATGGCACTCCAGACCCCCCCTGAAAGGATACACCTTTACAATTTGGAGGCAATTTTCAAAGTCGAATAAATTCACCATAGAGACTTGGTTTCCAAAGCCATTTTTTTTTATGTGTATTTTTCAGTCCTCTGCATAGTGGCATGGTTGATTTTTATTTATTTCGTAGTCTAACATAGTGAAATTTTATTTTAACAAATGGGCATGGCTTATCCTCATTTTTACATCTTTCCATGGGTATATCTTCCTCATATAGACTCAGTTTGAATATCGTGTTTTTAGCTATTTTTTCAATATCTATGCAATGGTAATCAAGTTATTTTAGTTAATTTAACGTTCTTCTTTTTCTGATTTTTAAAAATGGATACTCATGAGGTTTGGTTAACCAACACAAACTATTATTCCTAAAAATCATATATAGGGGATCTACTCAGGAGTAAAGGTTTGTATCAAATCACTCTTAGGATAGATATCATATGATTGGCCAATGAGAAAATGGGCAAATGGTTAAATTGTAATGATGAGACAATACACATGTCTTATTGAAATGCCGATCTTTGAAAATATGAAATTCCATACTCATTCCCTTAACACACCATAGGAAGCATGGTTGAAATTTGAACAACTCTATTTAGTATTTTGTACCAATACTGTATTTCATATATAAATCACTAGATGCTTAACTACTTAAAGAAAAAAATGAACAAAAACAGCAAGAAAAAATACCATATGAGATTCTCAATGGTGATTGCCCCAATGTCTGTCCTCATAAGCTGAATAATCCATACTTGTCAGTGATCGATGCATAGGCAATAGGCATACTTATTTAAACATGTAGGCACAGATATTTCTTAACCTCTTGTTCCTAATTTATAAACATTATAATCTTTAATCTCTCATCAACCTGTCAATTCTTGTCTCTCTAAAAATTGCATCCATCCAAGGAACTAGTATCGAGCATATTAAGATGTGAGAGGTACAACAAATAGACCTACAACATACACTGATTTTATGAAAGATCGTCATTTTAGTTTGGATGAGCTATAAACAAGAGATTGCCAAATAGAACAACACTTTCTTAAACCATCACTAAGGGCATCTTTTGTTTACTGTAGCTATGAGTGTCCAAAAACTATAGATTTTTCCATTTTAATTATTTTCATAATGTTATATGCTTACGGAGAAGTGGAAGGCATATTCTTTCTCATCAGATGTGCATCACATGAAAATTGATTTTCTTTCCACCAAAAATCATTTATTGGCCCTCGGTAAGATTTGGGACCATATTTATCAACTTATGGGCTCATCAAAGCTTTCTATACCTTCAATTTCATTTCGGATCTGTTTATACCTTTAATGAAATGTGGTAATGCATTTTTTGAATTTGATGTGTGCCTTAAGTGTTAAATATTGTACTAAGAGTAAACTTTCATAATTGTTTTTGTCATTTCTGTGCATATTTTGAGGGACATATTTCTTTTGTAGGTGGCCCTATTGTTGGTTTTGTTGTTGACAAAGTTCCACAAAATGTGGGATTTTTTAGTTTAGGATATTCTTTTGGTGTGGCTGCATCAACACTCTTTGGGAGGCACCACAAAGCTATTTTGCAGTGTCCAAAACCAAATCCTTTTGTGATGGTTTCACTAGCGTAAAACAACTAGAAATTAAGCTGAATATGGAAGTTGGGCATGTTGGAACACATCTTTATGCCTGAGGCAGGTCATTTTCAAATGGAAGGCCCTATCTATGATGAATACATGGAAGCTTTGATTAATAAGTTTGCCACAACTTTGTAGATGAAAACAGTTGACCAAAGGCAGTACTGCATCCATTCCCTTATAGCAAAGCAAATCCTAGCAGATGCAAGAATGACACATCCTGTGTGCTTCAGGTGTTCTTTGAAAGGTTTATATCTATCATACTTGGTATAACATACTTGTTAGTGAGGTTGATTTGACCGAGACAACTATATAGGGAAAACACTTTTGCAAACATATCACATTGTTCAGTCAAGAAACATTTGATTCTTTTACTGCTTGACTTGATTTGATTATTTATTCCCCTTTGGTACAATGTTGATTGAGTTAAGGACAATATTGGTTAAAGATAGTGTTATTGATTGGTAGTGAGTGTCAATATCTCGTCTTGTTCTCAATTTCAAGTGTAAATGCATATTTTTTTAAATGTAATGGGTAGAAAATGTTTGAATAATTATGGCGATCTAATAATTATCCATTATGCAAAACTTACATCTATTATCATCAAAGAAATTGTTTTTGACAGTACTAAGGCTTTTCCAAAACCCAATTAATTATATGGTGTCTATGTTCTGTCGATTTTATTCACTGGTACACAAACAAACATTCATCCTTGGCATGACCACAACAGTGTTAAGCATGGGATGGAGCCTGTATGGCCATGGGTTTTGGCTAAAAATGGGGATGTGTGTTTGATTAAAAATATGAGTTGTAGAATTAAGCTAAAGCTTATGGAAGTAAGTGGCAATGACAACTAAATTGTAATTGCAATGATGTCAAAGTATGCGTTTGTACTGAATGAGGTCCACTTTCAAAAAAAAATTGTTGTTGATACCTTAGTATTGAATTTCAATTTACTATTTCAGACTTCAATATATACTATTTTTCTTAGTACTATTTAGATTGACCCTATGATGAATCTGAATCAATGTATACAATATTTCATTTCTGAATCCAAATCTAAATCACATTTTTATCATTCACAAATTTGAATTTAGTATTTACACTGCACAATGATGAATTTGCATGGGATGAATTGTTATTGTTGGGATTTTATCATTTCTGTTTTTTATTTTATAAATTTAGAGACCCTGCTCCCCATGCTAGGGACCTCGACATCCCCCTTGTCCCCCAAGAATTTACCTAAAATTTGGTTGGTGTCTCCACACGTCCCCCATGTTTGTTTCTTCACTCCTGCATCTCGGATACTTGGTGGAGCATTGATTTGATCCCTCTAATGCTTGATGGATCCAAGGTTAAGATGGATTGATGCTAGGTTTATATTTTTTCTACAGGTTTTACTTTCAACTAGTGAATTGAAGAACCTAAGGAACAAACATAAGGGTCTTAATTTCATTTTTAATTATTTAATAACATTTTTCCATTTCTTTGAACTTGTCATCTTTTAGTTTTTCATCTCATTCACTTTTTACAATATTGCCTTGACCTTAGCTTGAAGCTTGATTATTATTCCTAGATCCAAGTCCACATTTTAAGGATAATGTGAGATGGGGAGAAAATGAAGAGTCCCCCAACCTCACAGAGGTTAAGATCCATGTTTGTTGTACCATCAAAAGAGCCATAGAGAATGGAAGTTTCTAAATCTTGTGAGGATCATTCCTTTTTTCCTTCCCCTGCTTCTTAGATTTTTCAAAACTTAGAACCCTCTCTTAGCCTATACAAAGAAATGACAGGCCCAAAAACCAGAAAAGAGGTCATAATTTTGGGATCCTCAAATTTGATGGGGTTGTGCTTATATAAATATGACGAGATCATGTCTAAACATAATTTTCTCTATGCCAAACTAGTCCTTGTCAAAGTAGTGTATATACGCAACTATCTATGCAGACTCTCCATTTAATATAGATGAGCAACACCTATATGCATTTATGCTTTTCCCATATTTTAATTATATTTATTTTCACCCTAACCCTTGCCTCAAAGTATAAGTATGCACCCCTCCCCCTTCACTTTTACACACACTAATTCATTCCTCCTAAAGAAAGTGGCGGACTGCTCTCTTGGTCTGTGGCCTCCTTGGTTCAGTATTTGTGGCCTCCTTGAGACTGATATTGCAGCCTCCTTTATGACAGTGCTTGGCCTCCTTTAGTTTTAGATCAGCTCATCCTATGCCAGATCCCTTCCATGTTTTTGTTAGCTGTTGTGTGGGTGTAGGAGGTGCATAAACCTCTGCTAAAAGTGATCCTGCTGCCATCTTCCAGGCTTGTTCGTGGATTATCCAACTCTTCTTCTCCTCCAAACATCTCCTTCGAAAACAAGAAGCACACTCCTACTACACAAAGGGGGGATCATTCAAACAACACCCAACACAGCTCAGAAGGACGGTCAGTTAAAGCTATCAGGTGTGCTAGGGAAAGAACTGGTGCTGGGAGACTTGTCTTTGGGGAGGACGTAGCAATGGACAAGGTTTTGGATCTCTCAGAAAGAGCAGTGGTGGGTAGGGTCAGAGGGAAAAAACTGGGCATGGCTTATCTCAAAAGTTGGTTACATAAATACTAGCTACCAAACATCTCCAAGATGCCCCATATCAGACTACTTACCAGAGGGTGGTTCGCTTTTGTTTTATCTTCCACGGATGATGTAGATTGGGTTCTTAAGAAGGTTTGGAGCATCGCAGCTAAACCGAACCTCCTCAAACAATGGACACCTACCTTTGATGTGAAGCGTGAGAGGGTCGATGAGGAACCCATTTGGGTTAGACTCCTGGTCCTCCCAATGCAATACTGGAATACACATCGATTTGCGGTAATTGGAAATCTTCTGGGTAGTTACCTTGAGGAGAATATATCCTTTGAAGTCACTGGTCTTATGAAAGTGGCTCACATACTGGTCCTGATCAATCTACGAAAGGGTTTATACTAGGAGCTTCTCATAGAATTGGCCGCTGGGGATTTTGTACAAACCTTGGACTACGAGGGAATCCCATTTAGGTGTCATAGATGCCATGTCTATGGTCACGATGTGGCAAACTATCCAATATCCATCAAGGGAAAAGACCAAATGACAAGAGGGACAAGCTCCTCCATCTCTCCTCTGCAAAAGAAGTGGAACCACAGCAAGGTGTAGGGGACTTCAAAAGACAGGTTCTGCAGAACACTGGAGATAATCAATCGATGGGTCAGGGTTCAGACAGAGGGTGCCATTAGGGTTCAGGGTAGGAATTTCCTTTGGTTGTCGGTCCTCTCTCCTCACCTACCCTGGATCATCTCCTCCGACGAGAAAACGAATTAACGGGTATGTCAATCTTAGCTGCTTCTGATACTACTTTGGAGTCTTTCACCCCACATGTTTTTTTTTAGTCTCTATCCTGTGCCAGTATAGCCTCCCTACACTGCCACTTCTCCTCCTCCTCATCGATCTTTGCACCTTTGCTGGTCACACCCTCCTTAAACTTGGGGGAGTGAGAATCTACTTCATTGACTGGGCTCTTGACCTCCACTGAACTACCTTATATAAAATATATAAACGCCCCTCCCTCTACAACTATCATCACCTCCCCTACCTCCCTGGAAACTTTGCTTTCTACCAATCTCCCTTTTACCCTTGACACTCCCTCGACCTCTATTGACTCCTCTTCTGAAGATAACAGAGTCTGTTACCACCTTAGGAGAAAATTGGTGATCAAAGAGGATCCCTTGGAGAGTGGTTCTCCCATGACCTCGGGCAGGGGACTGGGGTCACTACCTTAGACACAATCGATGGGCAAAGGTAGGGGTCGTAAATCACATTTATATCTGGCACAAGATCGGGCCAGAATTGATCTGGCTTCAAGCAGAAAATATTCGATTGAATGGGTGCTTAGAGAAAATCCACCCCAGGATGGAGTTACCTCATGAAAATCCTCTCCTTCAACTACTGAGGGTTGGTGAACCCCAATAAAAAATCGTCCTTACGAAGATTTTTTGAACAGTTCTCTCCAGATGTCATTCTACTACAGGAAAATCTAGGGGACAACTTAGCAGTGGTTAATATCTTGGAATCCTTACTCCTGGGTTGGATGTTCACAGCGGTAGATGCTCAAGGACACTCGGGGGGTTGGCCACTTTATTTCGACAATGGGTAACTTTTGGGGGAGAATCAAACCATCATCCGATATTGTTCGAATTTGGGACCTCCTCTAGAAGGCCGACTAGCCCCTTCAAATTCTTAGAGGGATGGCTAACAGACCCAACCTTTCTGGAACTAGTAAAGGAATTATGGGTTAAAATACCATAACCGTCCTAGACCCTAGTAGTTGTGCATTTTGTTGAAAATCTAAAAGGCCTCAAACAAGCAACTAAGAAGTGGGCCAAAATAAAACAACAAAAGGATGAACAAAATCTACGGGATATTGAATTGAAACTAATAGAACTACAAGATGGGACTAGCTGGGACTATCATATCCAGGAAATAAAATACCTCCTATATGGCTTGGAAAAACGTCGCTGGGTCATTTTGGAAGAAAGAGAAGCACAATGGAGGCTAAAGAGTCAGGCCATGTGGCTAACCTGCAGAGATGAAAACACAAAATACTTTTAGGCCTTTGCCAAAGTCCGCAAGATGGCCAACACCATTTGGAGCCTACGAAATCAGAGGGGGGAGGAAATAACAAAGTACAACGAATTAGCCGACTTGGGAATTAATCATTTTAAGACACTTTACAAAGCCCAGGAGGAGTCCTCTATTGCAGAAATTATAAAAGTTGCCTAGATTTTCCCCAGATTTGTTGAAGAGGATGCAATTAGACACTTAACGAGCCTGGTTACTGAAAAAGAGCTAATAGAAGTCCTACACACTTTCCAAAAAGGGAAGAGCCCTGGCCTAGATGGGTGGCCAATCGAATTCTACTTGGGATGCTTTGATGTTCTAGGACCTGACCTACTGTGAGTAATCGAAGAATCAAGGGTAAAGGGTCATATACACAATCATATCAACGCCAATTTCATAGCACTGATACCTAAGACAGACAACCTAACCTCCTTCGAATATTTTTGGCCTATCTCCCTTTGCAATTGTTTGTACAAGATTATCTCCAAGGTTATCAGTAGAAGATTGAATGTAATCCTCTCAAAACACATCTCGGGGGAATAGTTCATCTTTATTGAAGGCAAACAAATTCATGAGGCGATCAGAGTAGTACAAGAAGGTCTGCACAACATCAAACTAAAGAAGATGAGAGAAGCAATGATAAAACTGGATCTATCCAAAGCCTTCTATAGGGTGAACTGGTTATACATCAGAATGCTTCTGATACATCTGGGCTTTGGACTGTATTTTGTCAACTGGATAATGGCATGCTTAAACTCGGTCTCCTTTTCCATTTTACTCAATGGTTCATCCATGGACTTTTTTCAAGCAGAGAGGGGAATTCGACAAGGTTGCCCGCTATCTCCCCTACTCTTTCTACTTGTAGCAGAAAGCATAAGCCATTTTTTTACTGAGGCAAAGGTGGGAGGACGTTTCTCTGGTATCAAAATCTCAAATGGGCTGGCCATTACCCATCTACTCTTTGTGGATGACATACTAATCTTCTGTGATGGCTCAAAGAGGGATGCAAACATATTAATGGAGTGGCTCACACTTTTCAAATTAGCAGCAAGTATGATCATAATTATAGGAAGAATTAGTCCAGGCAGAAATCAACAATTAAACATCTTTAGACCCTCTAGTCTGTCACTAGTTCCTTGCCTGGAGTTGTTTGTTTGCTTCATAGGTATTGATATTCATATTGTATTTTTTTTTTAAATACCTACAAAACCGTCGCTATTGTGACGTCTTGGACTCTCTTCACGTCGCTCTTTCCACGCCTGAGACGTCTCTCTTTCCACCTCCAATACTGTCGCTCCCATAGAAACCACATCATAGCTGGTACCTCCAGGACATCGCTCTTGCCACATCCAAGAGTGTTGCTACCATAGCAACCACGTCGGAGCTGATACCTCTTCCTGTCGGTCTTGCCACCTCCAAAATGTCTCTCTTGCCACCTTCAAAACGTCTCTCTTGCCACCTCCAAACCGTCTTTCTTGCCACCTTCAGGACGTCACTCTTGCCACCTTTGAAACGTCGCTCTTGCCACCTTTAAAATGTTTCTCTTGCCACCTTCAGGATGTCTCTCTTACCATGTCCAAGACGTCATTATTGCCACGCCCTAGACGTCGGTCTTATGACGTCTATATGGGGGTTGAACAATCGAATTCATGATGACACGTGTCCACATAAAATGTCGCAATATGGACGAAAACTATGTCGTCAGAAAAGCGACGTCCTGTGAAACAATGTTTGAGGGGGTCCGATGTTTGTCGTTCTCCTGACAATATAAAGTGGAAATTACGTCGAATGCGCCGTCAGAATTTGACCCAAATTCACGAGTGTAGTCTTTTCATTTGTCCAACATTTGTAAGTGACAAATTCATCTTCTTTGTATGTGCTCTAACAATGTACTCAAGTCCATTTTTAAACAAATTATACTTGTTCTCATGATGATGAAAAATGGCTCTCCTATCATATAAGTATGGGCTTCCAAACACAATACCACAAATATCCAATGGAATAACATCAATCTCTACCTCATCTATATAGTTTGTAGTGATGGAAAATCTGAGTTTACACCTTCTTGTCACATGCAATTTGGTATTGTCACATATCCAACCTAGAGGGTATGGTTTAGGATGAGGAGTAGTTTTCAAATCTAGTTTCTTGACAATGTCTTCAGAAATAAGGTTTGTTTGTGATCCCGTATAAAAAAGAGTATCTATCTTGGTATGTTTTGAAATTACCCTTATGTGGAAAAGCTCTATCCTTTCTTTTTCATGTTGAGTTTCATTGATGGTAGAATTTGAAGAACTAGTGCTAGCAATAGAATTCTTACCTTGTAAACCCATAGCTGTGATTTTTGTTTCATCTTCCGAATCAAATCCTAAATATTGTTGTACATTTGCAACAATGTTTGGTTTCTCTTTGTTGTTGAACTTTTTGGGTCTCTTTTTAGGATGAAGTTTCCAACAATGTTCTTCATCATGGCCATCCTTTGAACAATGTTTACAAGAGAGTTTCTCTCTCTCTTTCTTGATTGAAGCATTTTTCTTTCCATTTCCTTAAAACTTCATTTTTCCCTTGTCTCCATTATGAAAATACTTCTTGCTTCCCTCTTGAGGTTCATTCATTCCCCTTTCCTCTAAATGCGTATCTTGCACACATACTTCATCTAGATTTGAAGGGTTAAACATAAGTATTGTATGCCTCAAGTAGCTATGCAATGCTCCAATGTATTTGAGCAAAGTATCTTGTGAAGACAAATCTACACCCAAAACCAAATCTCTTCTCCTAAATTCTTGAGTGAAACTTTGCACAGCTTGCCCTTTAGCTTGCTTAAAATTGTGCCAATCCATAATAGCTTTCTGCATGTATGCTAATGGATAAAATTGTCTTTTAATTGTAACAATAAAATCATTCCAAGAGGATAAAAATATACCATGTTTCTTCATGTCCTCTTGAGTTTTGGCTTCCCACCAAATGAGTGTTGCATTGTCCAATCTTAAAGAATCAAGTTGAATCTTAGTTTCATCATCTATGATTCTTTGTATCCTACAATACACTTCAATCTGACGAATCCAGTTATCTAATTTCTTAGCATTTACCTCTCCATTGTACATTGGCAATTCAAACTTAATATCAAGCGTTAACAAAGGAGTTTGTAAAGGAGTTTTACCATGTCCTTTTGGAGAATTTGGAGATTGTTGTGAAATGGTGGAAGAGGCGGAAGATGGAGGTGAAGGAGGTGGAGAATCACCACTGTCTCCATTTCCCTTTGGAGGGTTGGAGCTTTCACCTTGCAATCTTGCATTCCTTTCATATCATAGAAATCTTTCTTGAAGTTTTCCTCCTTTAAAGGAAGAGTTCCATGGCTCTCCTCATGAGCCATACTTGGTGAATATCTCCTTGAAACTTGAGGTGATTCGATAGCTCTCCTTCTTGACAGTTGAGAACTTGGCTCTACAAGTTGACCTTCTCCTCTTGTGATCTTCAACCTTGTAAGCATCATAAAACAAAAACAACTTGCAAACAATCAAGCCTTCAAAAACCAAAGCTCTAATACCAATTTATCTGAAAATGGAATGAATTTTTTTCCAATAGATCTTTAAAATGAAGAAGACTTATCTCTTTAAACTGCAAGTGTAAAATGGCATGTGTTTGGGTAATTGAATAAAGTTACTAACACATAAATTCAGTGAGTTTTACTTAAGCATGAGTAGCATATCAGACAAATAAAATCCATCAATAATGAACACATAACACAACAAATGATAAAGGAGTTCACTCCTCTCTTGGGCTACATCTCCTGGTCCAGCTTCCCTTGGATCATTTTCATTATGCTTAAAAATTTCTCTTACAATGCTAAGAATACAAAATAGATGGCTCCAATGGCTTCAGAACATCCAAAAACCCCTAGCTGGGATTTTTCGGCACCTGGTTTGGCCAAAAAATGAAGAAGTTACACCTCCTGGAAGTTTTCCCCTTCAAACTTGTTGTACCTGCTTGCCAAAACGCACCTATGAATGACCCCCTGGCTCCTGCAACATTACAAGGCCTAAAAATCAACACCCACATGCATCCCGCAAATCGGGGAAATCTTTCAAACCGTTAATGGGATTAGCGCCCCCTTTGGCGGAGGTGTTGGTTGCATGAGGGGCATGTGGCCATGTCCCAGCGCCTAATCTGGGCCCATTTGCAAGAGTGCATGTTGTGCTGACAAGTGGCGGGCATGTGGCACACTGCCCGTTGAATAGTGTTAACCCCTCCCTCCCCTGCACGCCAAATGTTAAAGGTATGGTCACATGGAGGAGTGTTTAGAACCGAGAGCTATACCTATACAAACCTCGTGTGACAAACAAAACCATGTAACAAAACTCCTGCACCAACACATATGTGAAGGTTTAATGTAATGGACATATGGTGTATGTAATATGTCAGGGGCTACACACCATAGAAAGGTCTGCGCCTAAGTTTAAATGTGTGGAAATGTGGTAGTGTATGCGCATAACAAAAAGGGGTTTGGGGCTAGGCCCCAACCCTTTCCCTCATTGCCCAAACCTCAATGCAAATTCAAATATTTAATTTAAACATCATAGGTTAAGAACCATTGTGGGCGGGCTAGTAGCCCTACCATGCCCAAAAATCTTCCCCCCGCCTGGAGGTCGTGGGTTTGACTCCTATGGAGTCATAAAATTCTACCAATGCCAACCACTGGAGGGTGCCATGTGGCAACCCATGACTAGACCATGTGGCACCATTACATTCGCCCACAAAAATGACACTTGTCGCAATAAGATTCGCCCGCATCTGCCACCAAGCCTGTTGAGTCAGCATGCAACTCCTTTACCATGTCACTGTACGACCGTATGACTTGTATGATCATCTTCCACATCAGCACTGTACGGACTGCACAGTCAACCAAATTTTGCTTGTTTGGAAAAATGAACAGGACGCGATATCTTTCTCATACGTCGTCTGTTGGAGCCCATTCAAGTTGTGTTGGGTTTGTAACGGTGAGGCCTATGCACATGTCCGTTTTGAAGCGATTCCAAGCACTTTGATTTTTGAGCAAATTTTGATCCCCTGGATCATTAAAAACTGGTATATTTATTTCACAATATAAATATGCACATGAAATATTGAAAAGATTCAATATGATAAATTCCAAAGCAGCCCCAACACCTGTCATAACAGGATTTAAGTTAAGCAAGAAAGATGAAGGATCTAAAGTGGATCCCACTCTGTTTAAAAGGTTGGTAGGTAGCCTTATGTATTTGACAACAACAAGACCTTATATTATGTATGGAGTGAGCATGATTTCAAGGTTCATGGAAAATCTAAAAGAATCCCATTGGAAGGTCGGTAAAAGAATTCTAAGATATGTGAATGGAACAAAATACTTTGGCATTATGTATTCTACTTCAGAAGATTTCAAACTTATTGGATACACTGATAGAGATTGTGGAGGAAGCATGGACGATAGGAAAAGTACCTCTAGGAACAAATTTCATTTTGGAACATGTATAGTGTCATGGGAATCAAGGAAGCAACCCATTGTGACTCTTTCTTCAGTTGAAGCTGAGTACATCGCAACTACAAGCGCAACTTGTCAAGCTGTTTGGATGAGAAGAATGTTAAAGGATTTGTTGTAGGTTTAATAGGAACCAACTACAGTGTTTTGTGACAACAATTCCGCCATCACGCTATCAAAGAATCATGTGTTTCACAAGAAAACCAAGCACATTGATACAAGGTATCATTTTATCAGAGAATTGGTGAATAACAAAGAAATCTGCTTAGAGTTTTGCAGATCTAAAGAACAAATTGTAGATATATTTACAAGCGCTTTGGCAAGGGATGCATTTCAGAATCTATGTAGTTGTCTAGAAGTCGACGCAGTCACATATATTTGACAGTTCATTCCAATACAAGTTTTTGATGTAAATTTTTTGTTTGTGTTTCCCACCTACTTATCATTAAGGGGGACTGTTGGAAATATTAATTATAAGGAGTGTATTTTACGTTTACGCCAACTTTGTCTGTCATGAAAAGAAGACGTGTTTCTACAGTCTGTCACGACAAGTAGGAGAGTCTGTAATGAGTCGATCTTTAATCTTTCTCTAGCTCTGTTATTTAGATAGAGTCATTCGCATTTATTGTTGTCTTAAATGTTTGAGTCGGTTTACTTATACATGAAGTCTCAATCTTAGTCTTTATATTCTTGAGTCTGTAAAGAGTCAATATACAAAGAGAGTGTTAATACATAGGAGCAAAAGTTGTGAAGAGAGTCGAAGAAGTGTGAGAGCACAAGATCTGTGTTTCTGAAAGTATGCAAAAGTTGTTGGAGTCAAAGCTCTGCATGGTATTTTGTAAACAACGTGCAACATTCAAGTTGATAATATATTAAGTATTTGTGTGTTGATGTATTTCTGAGTTCTGTTGTGTTCAAACATTTTGAAAATACATTCTCTCTATTTTCTACGCAAGCTTAAGTAGGTCCATAAGTTCTTGAATCTACACTGAAAGTATACATGTGAGTTTATGTGCTAAGAGTAGCACAATATCGATTTTATTTCAAGAATTTTTGTTATTAAGTGTTATCATCACAGTGCGTAGTGTACAACGCAGTATTGAAAGTACATGGTAAGTCCTGAGAGCTCAACAACGTAAAATTTAACTACGAAGTCTTTGCAACTATGTTGCACAGAGTTCATCTACACGTTGTAGATCCGAGACTCACGTCCCCTCAGGGGTTAACAATGGTTTATGCCATGTCGTGTGGTGACTTGGAGGCTCTTGAATTAGTGATCGACGAGCATGGATGCACGATGGGATGGAAGCATGGATGCACGGTGGGTTGGAAGCATGGGAGCATGGTTACACAACCATCCACCTTGTAGAGTCTTATTTTGCATGACCATCCAGGTTGCAGAGTTTTATGCAGTTGGGTCGGGTGGAGGCGCGCAATATATACCCTATTGCACATCATTGAATGTTGTGGTAGGCAATATATACACCATCGAATATATCTCGACATATATACTAAGGTGATCCGATGGTGTATATATCACTCGCTGCAACATTCAATACTGAGTAGCAAGATGTATACTGCTCATCGTCGGGTGGATAATGCTCACCATCCTTTGTCTGTCGTTGATGTGTTTGATAAATAAATTGTTGCTCAAGGAGTTCATTGTTGATTTCTGTTGGATTGATGTTGCACGACATTTAGTATGGATTGATGTTGCGCGACATCTAGTATAAATAATTAGCTAGGTGAACATTTTTATATATCAACAAAGATTACAAAATGTAATCTTATCAAATCAAATGGGACTGAAAGGAAAACATGACTAAGAAACCACTCAAACCACGCAGGAAAATTGTTTTAAACGAATGGTTTTCCCCGCAGCTCGACACTGTACTGACTCCCATGATGAGTGTTCCTATGTGATGGGGGCGACATGGTGACTAACATGGCTGTGGAGGGGAGCGTTAACTGCCTAAAAAAATGCATAACTGGAGTGGTATTGATATAAGGTTGTGGAGGCGGGCCTTTATTAACTGGAGTGGTAGTGGTATTGATATAAGGTCGTGGAGGCGAGGCTTTACTAACTGGAGTGGTAGTGGTATTGACATAAGGTCGTGGAGGCATGCCTTTAATAATTGGAGTGGTAGTGGTATTGATATAAGGTGGTTTGTACCATATGTTTTGGGTAAAAGCCCTCATGTGTTATTAAAAAGAAATGTTAAGATATTAAAAAAATAAATATAAGAAAAAATAATTGATAAAAAAAAAATATAAGATATAAAAAAATTAATTAATTAAAAGCATGTTTTATTTGAGAGTAAAAGTTTTTATGAGACAGAGATAATGGAGAAATTATTTATGGATAAGCATTGTGTTAGTTTGATTTTTTGAATGAACACTCCACTCATCATCAAGAATATAAATTTTTTGTTATACCTAATGTTAGATGGAGTATTCACTAAAATTTGAAAACCATGTACACATTGCTTATGCAGAAATACTTTCTACACTATGTGTTTTATCTTTAGCTTAAAAAAAATATATTAAAATAAAAAATACAATAAAATATTAAAAAATAACAAATTAATGTGTTTTATCTTTAACTTAATATATATATATATATATATATATATATGAATGAGAAGATCTGAACCAGATACCCTTGCTATAAGGGGCACACTTTAAAAAGTGACTTCCTCTCCACGTTAAGATGCTCCAGGTCTATCCGTAAGAATTTTTTGCTAAATTTATTTACACATTTAAAAATACAATTTAAACGTAGACAAAGCCATTTATAAAATGTACTTTAACCAATCTTACATGTTCAACATAGAAACACTCCATTTCCAAGGGTTACATGTTCAACATAGAAACACTCCATTTCCAAGGGTTTGGATTTTTGAAATAAGTTTAAACTTTTCGTATGTGAAGCACCAAGATACCAGAAATGAAATTTAGAACGAAAAAAATGAAATATTAAAATGAAAAATCAAATAGAAAGAAATGCAGTACAAGAAGATCATGAAAAATAAAATAATATAACTATATTGTCATAAAAGCTTCTCGTGAAATATCAGATATAGACTTGAAATTAAAATCTAAATATCTTTGTATCATTAGAGTGGAATAGAATCATGACAGTAAAATCTATTAAATATAAGACGACCTATGATATTACCTGCTTGTTAGTCAGATGGCCTAATGCGCAGTTGAATCAGAAAAGGTCTTAATCTTATGAGCAAAGTTTCTTCATAGATGAAAAACGACTATACAACAATAATTTATGTGAATTTTAACCAAAGATTTAATTATGACTTATGTAACCCCTTAACCGAGTTCCGAAAGGGTTCCCTCTTCCCTTTAGAGTTATTTCGAGTTATTTTTTCGGCCAGCTTTCGCTGTGTGGTGTGTAAGCTCTCTTAACAGTATTGAACTGTTGTCAGTTTATTCGGAAACCAACCAAAACTGTATTCAACTACTTCAGCTTATTTGGAAACCAACCAAAACCGTATTCAACTGTCACAGCTTATTCGAAAACCAATCAGAACCATATTCAACTGCCACAGCTCATTCGGAAACCAACAGGATGTAACTGTTTTCCTGTTGGGAGCTTCTGGAATGGTCCATTACTCCATCTAGGGTTCTTTACCTAGATATGTGGAACAGTTAACACATAACCAACAGAAACTTGATGGAAGCTTGGCTATAAAAACCTCTGTTTGGTCCCCCTTAATTCAATCAATTCCCTTCAGTCTTACACCATCAATCAGAGTGAGCAGAGCTTGGAAGTGCCATAGGGTGTAGTTTTAAATTTTATGTCAATCTAGAACTTTGATCGATTTTTAAATTTCACGTTAATCTAGAACTCTGATCAATTTTTTGAGTATCTGGGTTGATTTAAAATGGGGCAAAATTACTTGGTAAAATTCTGAAATACATAGAACTTTGATCCATACCAAACTTAGACTACCCTAAGCAGATTCAAAGAACTTTGATCCATACCAAACTCAGACTACCCTAACCAGATTCAAACCCATTTTTTACATTTGTTACCAAATTACTACATAACATTTTTATTTTACATTTTTATTTTTTTTGTCGATCTGACAGTTGCCAGATTGCTACAGACCAATTTTATTTTTTGCCATTTTTTGAAAGATAGCTACAGCGTTAGCTTAATCCAAAGGGGAACGGGCACTTGGAATGACCAGCAACGGTACTGCCTTATGCACTGTGATACCGACAGCTTCTGCCATATCGAGCATTTCGGGAGGTTGGTCGCTGGGGAGAGAAAAGTCGAAGGAATGGAGCAAGGAGGCGAGCATGAGCTGAACCATGCGGATCCCCATGTTCATGCCAGCACAGATCCGCCTGCCTGCGCCAAACGGGATAAACTGGAAATCGGCCCCTCTCATGTCCACGCTGTTGCCCACAAACCTGTCGGGGTCGAACTCCAGCGGCCTCTCCCACAAATCCGGGTCGCGCTGCATACCCCACGCGTTCACGAGGAGACGGGCGCTCTTGGGTATGTAGTACCCTTCTATCTCGCACGCCTCCGCTGCCGTCCGAGGCACGAGAAGGGGAACTGAGGGGTGCAGCCTTAAAATCTCCTTGACCACCGCCTGCAAGTACGGGAGGTTTTGGAGGTCCGATTCCTTTAGCGTCCTTTGCTCCCCTTTCACAGCGGAGTCTATTTCCTCCTGGCATCTTTTCATCATCTGTGGGTTGCGTATCAATTCTGCCATTGCCCATTCCACTGTGCTGGAAGATGTGTCCGTTCCTACTGCGAACAGGGTCTGAACAACATGTAACATGGATAAGTTATTGGTCTGAACAACATATAACATGGATAAGTTGTAAATAAGATATACAAAATCTTAAAAAATAATCAATTTGTCTCAGCTCTCCCTAGGTAAGGATCAAGAGGGTCCAATATTTTTAGACACTGCAAAAATTTGATGAAAAATGTGCCCCAACTGTAACCCGAACCCGATTGTAAGTTCGGCTCATCTGAGGGACCAGCGGTAAAGCAACATTTGCAGCTGGTCACCCAACAACTCGAACCTACAATAAAAAGTTAATAAAATTCAATAGCACATAGAGACATTGCTATCTCTGTAATGAAATGAGATTATCAAAATCATAAGAGGTGCCAAAATCTCAAAGAATACAGAAGAAGACAAGCAAAATCATGAAAAGTGCCAAACATCTCAGAAAAATACTTCAGGAAACAGGTAAATAATAGAAAGCAGTAAACAACATAACAGATTTTTAAATAAAAAAGGCTGTGTAGCTGTTTTATGAAATGTTTTTTTGGTGGGAATCTGGTCATATAAATTTACAATAATCACTATTTTTAGTTGTTCAAAATCTATTTCTGCATTCAGAAATGGATTTTTCTGAATTCAGAAATGAATTCAGCATGTTGAAAAAATTTTAATGAATAAATTTACAATAATCACTATTTTTCGTTGTTCAAAATCTATTTCTGCATTCAGAAATGGATTTTTCTGAATTCAGAAATGGATTCAGCATGTTGAAAAACTTTTAATGGTTGCTCAAAATTCATTTAATCACTATTTTCGTTGTTCAAAATCTATTTCTGCATTCAGAAATGGATTTTTCTGAATTCAGAAATGGATTCAGCATGTTGAAAAACTTTTAATCGTTGTTCATTTAATCACTATTTTTTGTTGTTGTTCAAAATCCATTTCTGCATTCAGAAATGGATGCATCAGCGTGCTAAAAAAACTTTTAAAAAAACTTTTAAAGCACCCGGATTATATAAAAATAGATTATATAAAAATAATCACTCAAATCTACAATCTAACAATTTTTCACCCAATTTAAAACAAATTTCCAAAAAAAATCATCATCCTTTCTTTCGTAGAAGGTTTAACCTAGGTTTAACCTACCGCCTAACAAAAAAAATAGTGTACTGCCAAACTCGATCTGCAGAAATCTACAATCTAACAATTTTTCACCCAATTTAAAACAAATTTCCAAAAAAAATCATCATCCTTTCTTTCGTAGAAGGTTTAACCTACCGCCTAACAAAAAAATAGTGTACTGCCAAACTCGATCTGCAGAAATAGAAATACTCAGGAAAACATTAAAATCTGAGAAATCAAACCAAATTCGATCTGCAGAAATATAAATACTCAGGAAAACATTAAAATCTGAGAAATCAAACCAGAGGGGGAATGGGAATTTTATCATTCAATTCAATTCAATCAATTTAACATGACTCACCAGCAAAAGTCCCTTAATGTCTGTTTCTGTAAGCTTCCCTCCTTCACCATCCGCGTCATTTCTGAGAGCCCAGAGCACACTAAGAAAATTGTCCCTTCCTCCATCAACCGACGCTGTCTGGTGCTCCTTTATCATCTTGGTGAAGAACTCATCGAACCTGTTGTGCAGCTTCTTCATCTTGGTCTTCACGCCCTGCAGATCCATCCAAGCCAAAGATGGCACATAGTCGCCAATAATAAACATCCCGGACAATTTCATTTGCTCCACCACCATTTCCCTGAACTCGCTGGCCTTCGCCCCTTGGGAATCGAACACGCGCTTGCTCAACATAATCTGCCCGAGAACATTGGCAGTGCAGATGTTGAGCAGCTCCCCAAGGTTCACAGCCTTCCCTTGTCGCTCATGTTCGAGAATCGACTTCAGCAGAATCCCGACCTCCGCTTCCCGCACGGGAGGTTGCAGATCCTCCAGGGCCTTGCCGGCGAAGAGATGAATATTACAGACCTTGCGCAGCATTCTCCAGTGCGGGCCGTAGGGACCCCAGACCAGGCCGTTGGAGTCGTAGCCAATGTATTTGGCGGCTGAGTTGCCCGACCGGCTGGAGAAGTTGAGGTCGTTAGTTTTTAGGCACGCCTCAGCCATCTTTGGGGACGAAACGA
>ML782835.1:600850-636063 GCA_009831015.1 Picea engelmannii
GTGTTGACATTAGGGGTAGTGATTTCCAGGTAATCCCATTTGGTGCAGGTAGAAGGATTTGCGCAGGGATGAGCATGGGGCTCCGCATGGTTCATCTCATGCTCGCCACCTTACTTCATTCCTTCGACTTGTCTCTCCCCGACGACCAGTCACCCGATAAGCTTGATATGACAGAAACCTCTGGTGTCACAATGCATAAGGCAGTGCCCCTACTTCTTGTTCCTGTTTCTCGTCTCCCTTTCCATCTCTACAATTAACAAACTCAGTTAGTAGGATGATTTGGTTTAGGGTTTGACTTAGCACTTCTTTTGTTGTAGGATCTGATGTTGATTTTACTATTTTGTAAAATATCAAAATGTAATTTATATCAAGTTTATGAGGTGTTTAAAGTTTGTTTTCAAGGATGGAATATGATGGTCGTACAATTAAAATTAAAAATAGGATGAAATATATTGTGGATTAAAATTAAAAATAGGATGAAATATACGAATGATTAAGAATAAAGTGAAATATATTATGATAATATGATTTTTTTTGAAGGATTTTTTTTTTTTTAAATTTAAATTTAATTAAAAAATTTTATTATTATAATTGAGGTATAATTTAAAAAAAAAAAAAATAATTAAAACTTTGTTTAAGATATTGAATGATTTTTTTTTTTTATAATATTTTGTAGAATTATAATTAATTTAATTTTTAAATTATTTAAAAATAATAATATAATCAAAATTTTAATTATGATATTTTGTCTAACACCATATAAACCATTAAAAATAAATATTTTAAATGTACTTTATAAAAATAATTATCTTTTTATAGTCTTTATCTACAACTTTCTATACTTAATAACAAATATGTTTTGAATACCTTTCTCTTAAAAATTATAAGTTGCATATACAAATGATAATAAATATTTTATCAACACCATATAAATTATTAAAAATAAATATTTTAAATATACTTTATAAAAATAATTATTCTTTTTTATAGTTTTTATCAACAACATTTCATACTAATAATAATAATAAAAATAATAATATAAGTGATTTACAACAAAATATAAGTGTTCTTTTTATGTGTATTATTTTGTTGAGCAATGTGTATGTTTATGTTAATTATGTTTGTTGAAAATGTACATGTTTATGCACAAATTGTATGGTGTTAATGGTGCATATTTTTTGTATATGCATGACATATTAAGTAATAAATGGTATCAGAGTTAATTTTCAAGTTTGTTGGTAACGGGAATGTTACATTGTGGTATCAGAGATCATAATTGTTGTGTGGCATGGCCCAACTTGGGGATGAGGATGTTACATTGGGGTATCAAAGTCACATGTTCAATACTAATCTTGCATGGGCCATTGGTCAGCACACAAAATCTAAGTTTGCATAAATTAAATCTAAGAGGATGTGTGCAACATGTTTGTCAAAATTTACTCCCGTGAAATTGGGGAAAATTCATGAGGAATTTGAGGGAATTGAGCTCAGGGGTTAAGAAATCCCCAATTTAAACTCCTATTTAGGAATTGTTGGGCCTATAATTGACCGAAATTTTGGAACTACAATGAAGCTATGGAGAAATTAGGTAAAAATCCCCAATTCATGAGCGAATTTGAGTGAAATTCGTGCCCATAAATGTTAATCAGTCATGTGCGAAGGTAATCATTTGGTTGCAAGGCTAAAATTGGCCACAATAAGATTAATTTTGTATTTTCATGGCAACTCGGGAATAAATTTGAAAATTATGCAATTCTAGAAAAATTTGAAATTTGGGTATTTTTCCGTACATGATGTTAGCATGACGTGGAATCCATGTGGAAGTGATGTGGCAGTGATGTGATAGAGATGAAGTGGACTACCACAGTGGCAGGGCCACGATGGTAGGTGTAAGGTGGAATTTGGTGACATGGTGGCAGAGTTTACAATGTGCGTGGCAGACCCAACAAGTGACATGGGAGCGACATGTGTAGGGTGGTTTAGTCAATACCATAAATCACTGTCAAATGGCAAGTGAAGCAGTTTTGGATCGATACCTTGTACCATGTGACACCATTAAGATCATGCCACGTAGAAAATGGTTTGGAATGTCACAACTCAGTGGGTGTGTTAAACCTCGTGCACTTTTGGGATGCAACATGGCCTCTCCACTACAGATCTCGTCCAATCTCCACCGTCGAATCTTGGAGACATGCAAGTTCGTACGCACTAAGGTAAAGGTGTGGGATGGGACCCACCGATGCTTGAGACCAATAAAGGGGCACCCCATGGAGTCTGTTAATCAAGTTGGGGCCTTTGTCCTATTCGAGACACAGATGTGTCGGTCGGGAAGGTGGGGTCTGTAAATATTAATATTTTATTAATGTTTAAGGCCAACGTAAAGGTAAGAAAGAGGAAAGAAAATAAGATATAAGAGTGAGAAGGTCTTGAATGTTGATGAGGAAGGATCAGGCGAGTCAGGAGGTTGACATGGCATCATCTTGGGGTGCCAGGTGGACCTAGAACGCCATATTAGTTGCCAAATCAACAAAAATCAATCATTTTTCTCAGAACTTTATAGTGTTTTCCAGGTCATAAACTTGCAAGCCATTTTTGAAGGCCTAATCAACGTTTTAAAGAGTTGTAATTTTTTAGACTGTAAGTGTCATAGGAATCACATAGAATCTTTGTAGCTTAAATAAAAGAGCTTGAGGAGAGATTTCCAATGAGTTATCCTGGGAATAGAGAAAAGCTTGTATGAGGAAGTTACATGCTAAACATTTCAGGGTGTATTTTTAGTACCAGTTGACTTCCAAAGGACATAACTCCTAGCTCAACAGTTACTTTTTAGCACAGGAGTAGTCTATCAAAATCTCATGAACCATATAAGACATCTATAGATCCATATTGGGAATCTGAGTACTTGAAAGTGTATATGACGAGAGAGGAGATTCTTGTAGAATTCGATGCTAAAAAAGGAAATCAATCAAAACTTTAGCAAGTTGTAACTAGCATCCTGGATGTTGGATGAAGGTGAAACTTGGTCTGATTTCTCAAAATGAAAGAATGAAGAAACCCAATTTAGCTTTTTTCAAAATCATAAAGGAATTGGTGTAGGGATTCAAGAATAGGGATAAAATTGCACTAGAATGAAAAGTGTGCAAATGGAGTAAATGGGTAAAGTTCAAATGACTATAACTTGCTGCTTTGAACTCATAATTGAGCAAGAAAATAATCATTGGAAAGGTATTAGATAGAAGAATCTAGATAATTACCCATAACTGTGAATTGAGTAGTAAAATTCACAAGTAATAAAAAAGAATAATTATGAAGCACTTAAGGGGCATAACCGTGCATAATTTGTATATATTCGTTTATTTATTTTGTCTAACAAATCATATTACATGCACATATTGGATAACTAAGGGCACAAATAAAATAAAGAATAATTCAACAGAGTGATCAGAGACATGGAATGTGCTCATAGAACCTACATCCATGAAGATGAAGTCGGGGGGGTTGTATGTGAGCATGTGCAATGCAGGGACTAAATAAAATGGGAATGGAGAAGGAAAAGAGGAAAGAATAAAATTGGTAGAGACTATAAAGAGTCTACAAAGAGATGTGATGAGCTATAAAGATAATAATAAGAGGCTTATGAAAGCCTAGGAGCAACAAAATGGATTCAACATCAAGCTATTGTAGATATTGGATAGGATAGAGAAGAAGGTGGATAAGGAGATAGACTCAAGAAAGTCAAAGGATCACAAATATCATGCTAGAAAGGAATAATCTAGAAGTATTGGTAGACATCAACATCACTCACCAAGACACTCTGTTAGAAGAGAAAAAAGTAGTTGAAATTTATCACTTGTTAAAAATCTTAGGAGGAGTTCTGGAGTAAATGAATTACAAGGGGATATGAGAAAGATAAAACCCCCTATCTTTGATGGTGAGCACAAGAAATATGAATATGTAGAGACTTGGCTATTGGATATGAGGAAGTATTTCCAATTACACAATTATTTGTCACACGTAGAGGGTAGAATTGCAATTTACCAGCTTAAGGGAAAATCATCTATGTGGTGGGATCAATTTGTGCAAGTAAATAGCATAGATGAGAAGAACATCACTTGGAGGAATTCAAAAAGTATTTTTAGAAGAAATACTTGTCCAAGCATTATTATGATAGGAAGATGAAGGAGTTATTTGAACTCAAGATTGGAAGCATGACCATGGATGAGTATGTGAGAATATTCTTAGAGTTATTGAGGTATGTTGACTTCATCAAGGATGAGAAAGTCAATATTCAAAGATTCTTGAGTGGGTTACCTTCAATATTCATTGATAAGATACAATATGATGATCCCAAGACATTGGAGGAAGCAATAAGGAGAGCCAAGTGCATTTATGATGAGCATAGAGGAAGACAAACTTTTCAAAAGGCTTGGGAAGTGAAGAAGAAAGATAAGATGGAGCATATGAAGAAAGGGCACAAACCACCATTCTTTAGAAATCTCAAGGGTAGCCATCTCATAATGAAACCAGAATGAAAGATACATTGGGAAAAAGTCCAAGGCATTATCCTATCAAATGTTGGGGTTGTGACAAAGATCACATGTACAAAAGTTTCCCTCGTAGAGGTGAAAGAGTGAAGAATATTCACGATGTACAACAAGATGATACAGTTGAGGACATGGACAGGAGATTGGCAAGGATCTATGCAACCTTGGACAACAAGAAAGATGAATTTCAGTCTCATATGATTTAAGTAGAAGGTAAGATCAATGATCAACCTATAACTATTTCAATTGATTCAGGAGCTTGTCATAGTTACATTGATCCTAATATTGTTGAAATATTTCGATTGCAAAGAAGAAATATTGCGAAATCTTGGCTAGCTCAGTTAGCTACGGGAGCTAAAAGAAGAATCAATGAGTTGGTTAAGGATTGTTCAATGGACATGAATGGACCGAGCACAAAGGAATATTTGAAAACCATATATTTGGGTCCATATGATTCCCTAATTGGTATGGATTGGTTGGATATGCATCATGTTGTCCTAGATTGTTATAACAAGACTTTCACTTCTTTGGATGAGAAAGGGAACTTGAGAACAATTCAATGTATTAGTAGTATCTATCAGAGAAATTTCAACCTTACAACTAAAAAGAAGCTTCGGAAAAGGATGTTAAATATATGCAGCCCGTATGAAAGAGAAAACTAAGGATAAAGTGTCAAGTATTAAACATCATCCAGTATTGAAAGAATTTGAGGATGTATTTAGAAATATATCAGGGTTTCCACCAAAAAGAGATATAGATTTCTCCATTAATTTGATGCCTAGAGCTTCCCCATTATCCAAGACTCATTATAGGATGAGTACACCATAGATGAAGGAATTACAAATGTATCTTGAAGAGATTTTGAAGTAGGGGTATTGCTGATAAATTTTTTTGATCATCTTGATTTTCCACTCTTTGGAATAATAAAAAAAATGATATCAAAAGGAGGAATTTGTGTATTCTCATCAACTCATGGTGTAGCCCTCAGTCTGAGCTTCATCCTCAATTTTAAGAATTGACAAGGAATTTATTCTAAGTGTTGTGCCCCTCTTCCCCTCTTCTTCCATATGCAATACTTAGTCCTTTTCTATCTTATGTTTCCATTTCACCTCCTCCAACACTTAGATTATTTTCTCCCTCTCCATCCCCATGCTTAGCCATTTCTATAACTTTCATATCCTTTCACTTCTATTCTCTTACTTAATCATTTTTGTTCTTTGTAGGAGTCGGGACTCCATTCCCTCCTTCCTCACCACACTCCATTCACAATCCCTATCTCCCCTTTTCGCTCCTCCCAATCCCCATATTCCTTTCACACTCCACCCGATCCCCATCTTCCTTTCACACTCCACTCTCGATTCCCATCTCCCATTTCCACTCCTCGTGATTCCCATATTCCTTTCCAATCCTCCCAATCCCCATATTCCTTCCCCGCCACACTCCACTCCTGGTCCCTATCTTCCCTTTCCACTTCCGATATCATCTTCCTTTCACACTTCACTCTCGATTCCCATCTTCCTCCCTTATCCTACTCTCCCTTAGTTTATTCTCCCAAGTTTTATTCCTCTTCAATATTTAGCTTATTACATTGAGACACATGGAAGCCTATTACATTGAGACACATGGCAGGTGATTGGATGTGATGTTTTAAGCATTCACAGGTTGACTGGGCGATGATTGGGAGACCAAAATATTACCAAAGCATGAATTTTTGTAAGGCATGAGAGGTACACTAAGGCTTCCGTAAGTCCCTCTATTTAACACATGAATGGTAAGGGAGGCATATTCATTATAAACACTATTTTTTTCCCTTTCCCAAATGAATGTGGGACTAAGAAATGAAAAATCAAATCAAGCGACAAGATTTACCCACAAACCAGTTCAACAACTCCTGAGCAACAAACTTCCTAGGCACATATATTGAGTTCCTAATGTCCATTTTCGGCAAGTAAGACCTCATTGGAAAGGTAATTTGACAAGGGATATAATGGGAGATGTTTCAATGGAAAAATTTGGCCATGATATTTCCATAAACTAAAATAACAGTGAGCTCTCTTTTCATGGCTTTCTAGGAAATCTATTTGGAACCTCGAATTCTCGAGGCTATAAGTTGAGATACAGACTTCCAAATTTCGCTGAAGATGACTCATTGGAAAGATATAATAATGAATAGGTTTCCATGGCTGAGAATTCACTTATCGTGCTTAGAAAATTAAAAGACAGTCCACATTTTCAGACATTCAACTTCAAATTTTGGAAATATTTTTTTTTTAAATAACTTTATAAAAGGATGAAGTGGGACCCACTTGGAGGAATGAATTTAAATAACCTAAATCCATTAATAAGTATTCAATCAATAATTAATTAAAAATTATTTACTCTTTATTCCAAAAATAAGAAGCATCTGGGAAACTTCTAGAAGAACATAAACCCTAACTGCTAGGGCAAAGCATTTCAAAGAAGCATTGGGAGAAGATTTAAGAGGAGGAGAGCACCATCAAAGGAGGGATAATATCATCATAATAGAATTGTTCATCCTTTAGTATGCAACCAAAATTCTCATATGCAAATATGGATCTCTATTTTCTTGCTTCTTCTTCTGCTACATGATTTCTCTCAAGGCTTAGTGTTTGTATGTTTGAGACAAGGCCACATTTTTGAGTTTATTTTATTTTATTTTATTCTTCTAGGATTCTAATTGAAATGTCCAAAGGAGTATTTTACATCCATATATATGATTAATAATATATGCGTGGTTATATAATTGATTCATTGAGGTTTATTTCTTCCATTTCGTAGGCTTTATTTTTGAACACTAGTCAATTGGTTTACTGAGATGCTTTGTAATGTGAAATATATTTTATGTATTGAACTCCCCAGAGAACTATTTCAAGGCATAACTTTAATGATTTCTTAGATTTGGGTATTTTTGAGTATTGTTCTCATCACATTCTTTTTTAGTTTAAATTCAATACTCACCTAAAGTTCTTTGAAGCGATAAACACCATTTCACTCTATTTCCTGTGAGAAAATATGCTTGCATGTGTTTTAGAGGGATGTTTTTTTTTAAGTGAAAAAGGAAAGAAAATTCTATTATATCACAATATAGTACAAAAAGGGCTGAACAGGGGGGTCTTCCAATATAGGAAACTAGACCCTTGAACCCTGTTCAAAACAACCAAGATCTTTAGAGTTGCAAGTTTTTATCCAAAGTTCTAGAGATTATCCCATAACTAAATCCTGAGAGTAAGATCCTAGGGCCGCTAAAAAGATAAATAGAGACAAAATAGAACATACCAAAATATAATAGACTCTCAAAACCTATTGGGGAGTTGGCACACGCTTAATCCCCCTCCCATAGGTCCCGATGTGGCTCCCTTCTTCCTGCTTAGCTTGGCGAACAACCTCTTCATTGTCCTCTGCCTGAAGCTGTTCATCCTCATTGTCGACCATAATTGGACATTGGAGACATCTTGGAGGAGACTGGGAATCCTAACCTTTCCCATGTTGATATGGGCAATGATATGGTTGATTAACCCTAAACTTGATACTGTGCTAAGCCCTAAAATAAATCTCAAATTTCCCCTCCAAAATGTGAATAGCTTGGAGGATTTTGACATTATCTCACCTGGTTTCATTGACATCCTAGGCCACCAATGCCTTGACCATCCAATAGGATTCTACCATCCTAAATGTAATATACTAGATATAAAAAGTATGCAAAACATAAATAAAATGCTAGAAATGGCATAATAACAACAATATAACCAGAACAATCACCACAATAGCACTGGAATGATATAAGAATAACAAAAAAAATAAGACTTTGATTCTGAATGAAATGTTCACGGGCCTCTTCGAGGGGGCAACCTCCAGTTGAGAAAATCTCTATTAAAATAATATACAAGCTATGGTTTTCATACCCTCGACTCCTATTTATATTAAATATGTCTATCAAAAGAAGCATCTAGAGGAAGATCCTTGTAGAAACGGAAGCTTCTATTAGGTCTTCTCACATTCAACTTATTCTATTTTATTGAAAGGCCTTATTAATATTGACCTATATTACATCCAAATATATTGTTCTACCTATGTGCGGGTTAGGACCCTAACATGTCCGCCCCCTTAAAAACAACATTGTCCTCAAGGCTTGAGATATGGAAATTGCTGCAGAATGGTAGCTGGTTCCCAAGTGGCATCTGCTAGAGTTGTATCTTTCCACTGGACTAACACTTCCTTGATGGTTCTCTAATGCAGGTGATGCTCATGCTGGTCCAAAACTGCTTGTGGTTGTAGTTAAATGGATCCTTCTTCGGCTAACTCAAGAATGTTGGTTTGAATTTGACACTTAGTTCCAATCACCTTCTTTAAGCATGAAACATGAAAAGCATAATGTAGCTTAGAATGATTGGGAAAAGCTAACTGATAGGCCATCTATCCCACATGCTTGAGAACTATATAAGGACCATAGAATTTGGGTGTTAGCTTCTGACAATGCTCTTACTTGAGGGAATTTTGCTTGTAAGGTTGCAATCGAAGAAACACCTGATCCCCTTCTGCAACTTGACGTTCAGAGCGACCTTGATCTTCTTGTTGCTTCATGTGATTCCGTGCCATGAGAAAATTCTCTTTGAGGGTATGGAGAATAGCCTTTGGAACTGTAAGTGTTTGGTCAACCACCTAGACCTTCGAGATACCAGGTAAGTATGAGAGAACTGAAGGTGGATTTTGTCCATATATCGCTTCAAAAGGAGTCATGCATGTAGTTGTGTGGTATGAAGTGTTGTACCACTATTCGGCTATGGGTAACCATTGAGCCCACTGATTTTTCTTTTTTGAGGCAAAACACATCAAATATGTTTCCAAAATATTATTGATAAATTTTGTTTGACCATTAGTCTAGGGATGATAAGTTGTGTTGAGATGCAATTGGGTGCCTTGTAGCTTGAAGAGTTCTTGCCAAAAATTGTTGGTGAAAGTTGGGTCACGATCAGAAACAATAGACTGCGGCATGCCATGAAGCTTAAAGACCTGATCCATGAAAAGTTGAGCCACCGTGGATGTTGTAAATGTGTGTTGAAGAGCACATAAATGAGCATACTTGGAAAGGAGATCAACAACCACCATGATGACTGATTTATTTCTTGATTTGGGTAAGCCTGTAATAAAATCCATAGAGATATCCCTCCAAATAGCAGGTGGAATCGGAAGCGGTTGTAGTGTGCCTGAAGCTTTGACTGTTTTTCCCTTGTTGCGTTGACACACATCACATTCAGCTACAAAATTACGAATGTATTGTTTCATGCCATCCTAGAAAAAAGAGCTTTTGACCCTATCATAAGTTTTGGTAAAACTGGAGTGCCCAGCTGTGGGTGTAGCATGAAGCTCAGAAAGTACCATGGATTTAAGTTTGGATTGTTTTCTTAAATACAAACGACCTTTGTATCGAAGCTCATCATGGAGCCAAGAGTACCCTAGGGAAGCTGGAGCATTGGACTGCAATTGTTGGATCAGCTATGAAATTTTCGGATCTTGTAGCCATTCCTGGCAAATGGCTTGGAGCCAATTTGATACAATGAAGGAAAGAGAGAAAAGGGATCCATCAAATTCATACTTTCGGGAAAGTGCATCCGCAACCACATTGTCTTTTCCTCTTTTGTAAATGATCTCATAATCATATCCAAAGATCTTGGTCACCCATTTTTGTTGCTCCAGGGAGGAAATGAATTGTTCCAGAAAATACTTGAGGCTTTGATGGTCTTTCTTGATTTGGAAGCGTTGCCCCAACAGATAAGGGAACCACAGATCAACGACATGTAGAATAGCCAACATTTCCTTTTCATAGAATGATTTGCCCAAATTTCTTTCAGACAGTTGCTTGTTGGTAAATGCCAAAGGCCAACCTTCTTGCATAAGGACAACAACAATTCCTTTCCCTGAAGCATCACATTCCAAGACAAAGGTATTTGTGAAAACAAGAAGGGCCAGGACTGGAGTGGTGCACTTGGCCATATTCAAGGTTTGAAAATCTTGAGCTGTGGCTGGATTCCAAGTGAAAGAGTTCTTTTTTAAGAGTGTAGTGAGAGGTGTTGTAATCTTTCCACAATTCATAACAAACTTGTGATAATAACATGTTTAGCCTAGAAATCCACACAAGCTTTTGAGAGTCTTTGGGTGATTCCTGTCTTGCTTAGCTTCAATCTTTTTAGGATCCACCCTGATGCCATCCTTGCCAACTAGATGACCCAAGTACTTGATTTCTAAGGTGCCAAAATAACATTTAGATTGTTTCAAGAAAAGTTGGTGCTAAGAGAGTAGATGGAGAAATCGATCCACATGGGCAAGATGGTATGTTCAGGTTTTTCTATAGATGAGGATATCATCAAAGAAAACTAAGAAAAAATGATGGAGAAAAGGATGGAAGACATGATTCATGAGGCTTTAGAAGGTGGAGGGGGCATTACACAAGACAAAGGGCATGCCCAAAAACTCATAGTGGCCCTCATGAGTTCTAAAGGCAGTCTTGGGAATGTATGCCTCTTTCATACATATCTGGTGGTAGCTAGAATGAAGATCGAGTTTAGTAAAGAACTGGGTGCCACTCAATTAATCCAAGAGGTCAACAATGACAGGGATGGGAAATTTGTCTTTAATGGTAAGTTTGTTGAGGGCACGAAAATCAGGACACATTCGCCAAGAACATTCTTTCTTCAGAACCATGACCACAGGAGAAAAATATGGGCTCGTACTAGGGCGGATAACGCCTGCGTTAAGGAGTTCATGGACCATTTTCTCAATTTCATTTTTTTGGGAAAAGAGGTGAAGATACAGACGGATATTAGGAGGAAGGCTTCCTGGAACAAGGGGAATGGAATGATCATGAACACCACGGGAAGGAGGGAGTCTCTGGGGAGTGGAAAAGACCACTTGATGTTTAGAAAGGATGGATTGGAGGTCTTGTGGCACCGAGGGTGTCTCTGTTGCTTGTATGGCATGGAGTTGGGCAATAACACCAGAATGACCTTTTTTAGCATCTTTTCCATGTGATGGGAAGTAATGATCTCAGGTGAAGTGGTGGTGATGCCTAGGAACTTATATTGTTGGCCCTCTTGGTCGAATTGCATGGTTAATTCCTTAAAATCCATGATAATGGGACCCAAAGTACTTAGCTAGTTTGTAGCCAACACAATGTCACAATCTCCCATGTCGATAGCAAACATATGAGATTTGAGGTGGTAGTCACCAACTTGGAGACACGCATTTTCGCAATGCCCTCCACATTTCATGGCGCCACCATTGACAATCATGATTTGGAAATTATTGACGACATGGATGTAGCAATGAGTTTCTTGGGAAATGTGGCGATGAATAAAATTATGGGTGCTTCCACTATCAACCAGAATGATGACCTTCCCATGCTTGATGTAACCGATGAGCTTGAGGGTTTGGGGAGAAGAGAAGCCAGTGAGAGCATTTAGGGAAATGACCGGTTCTACTTCGGGAGGATCTGAGGGAGGGGTTATATCAGTGGTTTTAGGTGACTCAGACACATGGGGAGTTTCAACATCCTCTTCCGAAATATCCTCTGAGATGGCCATAAAAATATTTTTTTCTTTACACTTGTGGCCCAAGAAATATTTGTTATCACAATTATAACAAAGGCCTTTGAGTTGGCATTCAACCATTTCATCCCTAGTCAATTTTTGGATCTTTAGTGAAGTGGAGGGAGTAGTGGGATTTACTGGTTTAGTGTGAGGGATAAAGGAGGGTTTCCGGTTTTGAGAAGATACAACCTGTTGTGATTCTTTAGCTCTTTTAGTAGCCTCCACCCAACTCTGAGGCTGAGCCATGATGACATGGGCTCGAATCTCAACCTTGAGGCCACTAATAAAACACTCTCAGAAAAATGTATCAGAAATGCCCTCTATCCGAAAATCCAGGAGCTCAAAAGAAGCTATAAAGTCTTCCACTGTTCCTGATTGTTTCAATTTTGTCAAATGGCCCAAATGGTTGGTGTCAGTGTCAAAGCGTTCATAAAGATCTGCCACAAATTGTGTCCAAGCAATATATCCTTGACAAGAAGTTTTTCTCCATTTCCACCATCGCCAAGGTTCTTGATCTAGATGGAGAACACCATACCAGAGTTTGGCCAAGTCATCTGTAATGTCGTATAAAGAGAAATAATGTTCCATTTGGGTTACCCAACCAGTGGGATCTGAACCATCAAATTTGGTCACATCCACCCACGGAAGGCATAGGTCACGTTGAAAGTGATGGTGCTGAAAGTTAGAGGAATGTTCATCTTTAGTATCTGAAGGTGAGTTAGATAAAGGGTTATCTGTAGGGATATCCATCTTGGTGCAGAGCATCAAAACGATAGATTCAAGATGGGTAGTCATGTCTTATTTGATTTCCTCCATTGAGGACTGCATGGATGTATTGAGGGTGACAAAATTGGCACTGAGTTGTTTCACTTCTTGTTGGGTCTCGGTGAAATTCGATTGCAAGGTATTGAAGCGATCTTCCAGGTCTTGGCTACGCGTTTGGGCCATGATGATGAGGAAACCGAAATGGGGCGGGTGGGGTCAAAAAATTTGCTAAAAAATGATATGTATGAATGTGATAAGGGCGAAGAGATGAATCCAATGGAATAGGTCTCAAATAATAGTTATAATCCGGTCTGAAGAATACTACAATAATGAAATGCCCAAATGCTTAACTAGGAAGAAATGTGTAGTTATTTGGCAACCCGAACACAGTTGCGCGACAAGAGATCTTGTATGTTTTAATTTGTTAATGTTTCTGTCCCCAAGGTTTAGGTAGTCAAGGGTTCTATAGACAAGGGTTTGCCCTGTGCTATAGCTCTCTGATATTCGTTCAGGGTCCAACAATTGTACTTGCCCCAATATCTTAGGGCACTAACTAAGGAGGATAGACCGTACCCTTAGCCATACTACCCGACTACCCAAGTACTAGAAAGTATCTTCCTGAGTGTTGTTCTTAGTGGCACTATAACAGTCAGACGATCAATCGGCTTTTCTAAAGAGGGCTTCAGATAATCTAGGATGATCCGTACACAGGTGTTGTCTGATGCGCTACCACTCGAAGGGGTACAAACAAGGGTTACAAGGGTGACCAACAGATGTGCACTTAAGTACCACTTTTATTTTCTGCGTGTATGAATCCCTCAACCATAGGTTTATGTCCGTAACGACAGATCTCTATGGCTTAAATATGCTAGAATACGTCTCTACCCTGAAAGCAAATTTAACCCACACTTTCTATCGAGGAAAGTGCTTTGATACCACTTGTAATATACCAAATATAAAAAGTATGCAGAACAGAAATAAAATGCTAGAAATGGAAGAATAACAACAATATAACCAGAACAATCACCACAATAGCACTGAAATGATATAAAAATAACAACAAAAATAACACTTTGATTCTGAAAGCAATGTTCATGGGCCTCTTCGAGGGGGAAACCTCCAGTTGAGCAGAGCTCTATTACAATAATATACAAGATATGGTTCTCATAACTTCGACTCCTATTTATACTAAATATGTCTATCAAAATAAGCATCTAGAGGAAGATCCTTCTAGAAGCGGAAGCTTCTATTAGGTCTTCTTACATTCGACTTATTCTATTTTATTGAAAGGCCTTATTAATATTGACCTTTATTACATCCGAATATATTGTTCTACCTATGTACGGGTTAGGACCCTAACACTAAAGTACCAGGTATCTTTGGTCCGAGGGTTTACTGGGTCTACCACCCACTTGGATGATTCATTTATTAGCTTGTCTTCCCTGGTCATCCTACGTTGGGATAGAAATCGATCCTCGATGGCATCTGTCGATCGAATTTCATCCATTGAGCAATGGACCCAAAATCACTCCTCTGCATCTCATGCTTCCTTCTTTGCTCTCAAGAGGAGGCCTTGACCCCTTGATGAGGAAGCTTCCTTGTCATGATGGCCTACCGAGCACCTCTTATTCTTCTTGTTCTAGCAGCGTGCCATTCTCTCCCCCAACCTGATCCTACATTTTAGACATAAAATCAGCAGAAGGATTGACAGAATGAAAATATGAGAGAATCTCAATATGAGGCTCCTATACAACCTTCCCTCATATTTATCCCTAAAAACCAAATCATTAAAGTTACTGGGATAGTACTCGCAGTAGGGAGCCTGCTCCTAAGGTACATCTTGCAAGTTTCCATAATGGCTAGGTAGATGATTGGAATCTTTACCATCGATATTGAGCCATCAAGACTGTTTGCATTGTGTGGATGCTCCATCAATTGATTATTGTCTTGGCACTTTGTACTGGTACCGTGATATTTTTCATCAGTGACATGCTGCATCATAATTGTAAAAGTCCTGGAACGTCTAAGCATTGAACTTCCTGTATATGTTTCCATCATCTTCAGTAGGGAGTGGGTCCTCATTTTCATGCATGGGCACAGTTTTCCATCTATTCTCCAAGTTCATATCGAGATACGATCCACCTACATGGATGAGGACCCTCCCTTCTGTTGTACCTCTGATCCCTATCATAGGCCACCTATCATCCTGTCATGTTTCATGATGCAGACCTGTCTCTCAGGAGGTCTACCTAGCTAGCTCGACCTTGACCCTCCACATGGTTAGGTCGGCGTGGAAACATCTATGGACCTTCTCTTCCATCCCTTTTGGAAGTGGGTCCCCTGGTCACCAAATATGATTCAACTCCTACAACATGACACCGAGGTTCGTCATGCATTGGACCACCGAATTTTCCTTTCTTCTGATCTTCTCTGGGACGATGGTTTCTATAGAGGTAACCATGCCCCAAGTTCAGAGAGATCATGGATCAGCCTCTAATGATGAGAAACCTTATCGAACTTCACCCCATTCAAGATTTTTGAGAGGCCTCTAATAATCAACTAGGAGTCACCTTCTACCGATAGGGTAGAGAAGCCATGATCCTTGGATAACACTATTCCTCGATGGAGCCTTGTCAATTCGGCTACATTGTTTGTTGATATCCATAGGTTGAACACATAGACTAGGATTACTTCTTTATTGTGGTCCCTAAAGGGTCCTCCTACTCCTATTGGACCGGGATTCCCCTTCATTGCGCCATCGAAATTTGGTTTTATAAAACCAACATGGGAAGGAATCTAGTGGTCACAAATCCGATCTTTCCCCACTTTCAGAGGCAAATAATTATGGTTAAGACAGGACCACAGATTCCAGTTTTTGAATATGGTTTCCTTAGAAACTTCTAGCTATATGTTGTTGGACTAATCGATAGGTGCGGACACTAACAGATCTCCCTAGATCCACCTGGATATAGAACAAAACATGACAGGACATGACTCTTTCCCTAAGTTACGACCATTGAATTGACTAGTAAGGAGGAACAAATGGCATACCTTTGTATCGCTTCCTTAAGTCTTTGTTGCTCCCGCTTCACTCCAGTTCTCTCATGAGGTCAATACCAAAACAACACAAACCAACCAAAGTGAAGATAACAAAACATATTCAATGTCAACCTAAGCATATGATCAAGGAATTACACAATAAAGTAAGAGTGACTTTATGGGAAAGGGACATGCCATTGTATCATATTAATTGAAAGTAGAAGATACAACCTGATCGCCTTGATGTCTCAAGAAGATACAACCTGATCGCCACTTTTCTCAGGAGAAAGTTCTTGTTGCGAGCCTGAGTACACTATTGATAATACATCACCAAGATGACCAAAATCATGTGTAATAGAACACCCCCCAAAGTATGAGGCTGGAATCAGTGACAGCCAAAATATTTTGTAAACTGCGTGTGTGTGTCAGAAACCAGGAGCGCACCTAATCGAAAACCTGCAAACAATCAAGCATCTATAGAATATCATACTAGTTCTGAGGTAGGCATTCCTATACTCAGATCACAGACATATGACATCATAAAAATAGGTCATGGCCACCAATCATACACCGTGGATCCATGCCATCAAAATATCGCATAGCCACCAAGAATACACTTTGGATCCATGCAAGAAGATTCAAATTAAGACGACATAGCCACGAGACATACAAAATGGATCTATGTCTTAGCAAATTATACATATTCCATCATATCCTGAATCAAAGAGATGAGACCCAGGGTCTTCAATCCCGTCACCTGAAAGTACAAATCTAACCATCTGATTACATGTGCTGAAGTCGAACATGGTAGAAACCACTTGATTACCAGTCATTGATGAAACCGTTAACAAGTGCGAGGGAAATCACCATTAATGTCAATGATTCCCAAGCTACACTAGTACAATACACTGAATTTGAATAAATGAGTTGAGGTCGAACATTTGACAGAATCTCCCGATTAGGGGTCAATGATGAAAACCCACTATCGAAAGCAAGGAAACTTGCCATTGAGGCATGCAAGTTCCAAGGTACCAAATAATTTCTAAGTCTTGTTTCCAGATAATGAGCTGGAGTCGACAAAACAAAACTCGTCACAGGAGGGCCTTGATGTATCCCCCATCAATGACACGAAATAAGTAACATACTTTGAAGGTGAAACAGAGCATGATATAGGTTGAACTCGACACAGGGAAGGCCGACATAGAGAGAATGGACAACTGCAGATGGCCGACTCAATAGAGGTTTCGGATGAACTTCTCTTGAACATATGAATGACATGACCAATGATTTGGCAGCACTAACCTAAAGACGACTCAGGATATGACCTTATAGCAAGTCGAATGAGAGACAAATGGATTTCATAAACTGGCTTCAGATAATGAATAGGGGGGTGTCATGTTCAAGAGCAACACTTACTGCCAATAATATGAATACGAAAACATGTCCCTTTCCCAAATTTTCCCCCACCATTTCTGGCGAGTACCCCTTTATTTTTACGCAAGCTTGAGGAGGATATGCTTGTTTATGTAAGCTCATCCTTTGGATGAGTCACTCAAAGTATGTTTAAGGAACCCTAGGAAGGAGTGGTTCGGTCCCATGATGGGTCTTTCGATGTTTGTTTAACGAGTCCAAATATAGAAAACTCAAAGGTTTTTCATGATTATAGAGTCTGGAAAAACACTCAAAAGAGAACTCTCTCAGTTCCTTTTTCGTAAAACAGTCTGATGAGACCAAAAAAGAGATAAATCACCGCCCAACAGACGCTTTCTTCAAATACTTTAACGAGTGTGAAAATAGAAAGATCGCTCGACAATCTTTTCATGTTTAGAGAGTCTGAAAAGAACTTAAAGAGGACTCCAGGGGGTTCCTTTTTTGTATAACCTTGTTGAGCCCGAAAAAGTGATAAAAGTGTGCTCAATTACGTTCTCATGGATTTTCGAGCGTGAGAACAGACAAAGACCAAGCTCGAGGTTTTGTGCAAAAAACCATAAAAAACAATTCAAACATGCGATGAAAAAGATAAAATATATGTATCCCTATGTATGGACGTCGAATTCATCATGTATGCAAAAGGTCACACTCATAGGGGTATTAGGCATTAGGTTTGATAAATGAAATAACTATAAAAACCAACAAAAATGGTAAAACGTAAATATAAGTGGGTAAAAGTTCTTTTACCATAGTCATTGTAACTTTGCCAAGATTTTAGCCCAAAACCCCTCTCTTGCCCTTGAATTTCGGTGCTTGATTGCGGAAGGTATGAACAACCATTTGGCAAACCATCTCTGGTAGTGAGATAAGCTCCTTGTCTTCTATCTTTTCATGGTTCAATTTGTTGTTTTCATTGGTAAATTTCAAGTTTTTGAGCTTGTTTTAGGGCTAAAATTTGCGCTTAGGCATTCTTGCAGGCTAGCCACACGAGACCTGCAAGAATGCATGATTCTCGTAGGTGGCCTCAAAGGCACCTGTGAGAACCTCGCACTGTTCCAAAGGGGCACCTGCGAGAACCTTGCATTGTTCCAAAGGGGCACCTGCGAGAACCACAAAATGAAAAATTTCTTTAATGTTTGCTCAATGAAAAATGTACCAAGGCTTGAAGAGAGTTGTTGACCTTCTTCTTATGGTTCTTGTGCAGGAATTTGGCTGTCACTATGGTTCTGGAATGGCGTGAAAGAGAGCATGAAGAAGATGATGCTATTGCCAGGAATAACCCAGGCACCGTTGTCACTTTGTGAAACTGTGGTCTCCTGAAATTCTTTCGGATCCTGGGTATGAGGGCCCAAGTCAGGCTGTTGGAGTACCTCGTTCATATGTGGGACATGGACCAACAAGTATTCCACGTATTGGTCCACACATTGTCCTTGGATATCGAGGAAATTTATTTCCTAACAGGACTGTCACGATGTGGGTACCATGCTAGCTTGACTGGTAGATGGGGTGGTGGGTTGCCTATGAGTGAATATTGTTGTTAGTACTATGTTCGAGAGGTAGAAAGAAGCAAAGGAAAAGTGTCCATTTGGGGGGTAAAGGATTTGACCCTTTGCACTATTTTGTTCACCATTTCTCATATGGATGGGAGCGTTGCTCCACACATGGCTCTCCAGAGATACTTTCAGTACGCCATAGAGTGTACTGAGCCTCGGTTCTTTAACTGGTTAGATGCAGTCCTTCATAGCGTGAAGAGGCAGTTGACTAAATGTAGGAGAGGTGACCTGAAGCAATTTGGGTACGGGTCATTGTTGGTGTCCTTCTTTCTTGAGAGGGTTCCCTTGCTGAGGTTGCAGGTTGAGTGGGGTTTACCGTCTCCAGAGGATCCGAGGATGCTGAGGTGGTGTAACCTCATGGCCCGACATGTAGCTGGACCAATCATCAAATACAATGATTCCTTCTTTGACTGGTTGCGACCACAGATGTTGATGGTTGATTATTATGCCTATGCCGGGTTGGACTTCCAAGGGGATCCGGACTTGGCCCTGCCCGAGGGCACTCAGTGGGGGGATCTAGGTATGAAGTACACATTTTTTACTTTTTAAATTTTTTTGTGAATTTTTTCATATGCAAATGTTTTTATGTTCGTCCAAGGTCTAATTACAAAAATTATTTTTTGATGACACAGACGTGGGGCCTTATCGACCTCTGGGTACTTCTCCTATTCAACAACGAGGAGAGGTGGCTCTAGTGCCATGATGGGACGCTGAAGATTATGAGGCAGTGGAACAAAAATTAGAGGGTTTGACTGAAGACATTCCAGACATACCTCTTGGAGAGGTCCCGCGACGTTATCAACATCATACGGTGGGGGTGTCAGAGTCTATTGGCCGACTACTTCGTAGGGTTGGCTGGGATGTCGTGTGTTACTATGAACGTCATCCATGACATCACTTTGTAGAAGCTATGAGCTTCATATTTTGAAATTTTGGTCCTTGGACATAACTTCTTTGTAAAAAACTTTTTGATCGTTATATATACATACGACTTCTACTGGCTTATCTTGTGTTGTGTGATACTTGTGATGTGATTGATTTATAAATAACCCAAATGCCTGTTTAATACATAATTAGCTAATGCATCAGTTAATGTATTTAGACATATAGGAATATGTTGGTACTCAATATAATCAAAATAACGTTCCAAGAGGTGAATTCACAAATATACCCGTAACAAAGTAGGACTTCAAATAGCATAGACATTACTTAACTATAGTACTACGAGCTGCGAATCGAGTCGCACAACCAAGTGATGGATACCGAGCGAGATAACATCAATCAAAAATTCAATAACAGCGCTATACTCTGCAATATTGTTGGTCACACGACCGAGGCACACACCTCGTAGAGTGATAAGTTCGTTTGTAGGGGCATAAATTGCCCATGCAGTAGAAGCAAGGTTCTAAGTACTACGGCTAGCGCCATCAGCGAAGCCAATGTGGAGTAGCGAAGACTCTGACATCTGGAAACCAAACACAACGTAACATAAGGGTAGAGACCAGATAATGAAAAAAATATACTACAGTAACACACAAGAAGTATGATACAATAAAATACAAGTACTCATGCACAGGTGATCTTATGCATAGTGCTTCTTTAAGTAAAACCCATTTATGGGTTCACTCAAAGGGATACCATTGTAATATACTAGCTCATAAGGACCTTGCCACACGGCTTCGAATTTTCCATCTCCTAGCATATCTCGATCTTGTTCATAGAGGAGAACCAAATGTCCTTCAGAGAAAATGCGAGGCTTGACATGTTTGTCATATTTTGACACGTTTCTTCTGGGCTTCTATGACTAGGGTAGCATCGTGTTGAGTTTCGTCTAATCACATAAGATACAATAGACGTTCTTCCTCGGCAGAAGTGTTTGGTAGGAGTTCGACGACTAGTTTTAAGGAGGGTATCTCACATTCAATTAGGAGGATGGCTTCTATACCATAGACTAACTGGAAAGGTGTAAACCTAGTAGTGGACTTAACAGACATCCAGTAAGCCCACAATGCTGAAAACAACATTGTGTGCCAACTTGTTTTGTGAATCCCTATCATTCGTCAAAGCATGGTTATGAGAAATTTATTAATCACTTCAACTTGGTTGTTGTCTTGTGGGTAATAGGGCATTTAGTTTTCATGGTGAAGATCCAACTTTTCAGTGAGTTCGAACATCATGAAGTTTCTAAAGCAGCTACCATGATCAGTGACGATAGCCTGAGGAACACCAAAATGAGCTATGATGTGATTGAAAATGAATAATGCTGCGGTCTTTCTAGTATTGTCAAATGTCGGCATCACCTCGACCCATTTCATAAAATAATCTACGGCTACAATAATGTATCCATGCCCCCCTACTGAGTGGGGGACCTTAGGGATGATTTTAGGGGCTAAATTTCGCTCATGGGCTAATTTTCCATGGTTTTTCCAAAAATGAGATTTGCTATTTTAAAAATGATTCACCCAAATTCTATAGGATAAAATTATTTTACCCTAAAAATCGCCAAAATTTTATAAAAACTATATAAAATACTTAGAAATTTGAATATTTTTACAAAAATATCGCCAAACATTTATAGTTGACATATGAAGGATTAGTAAGATTCGCCAAGGTTTATACATTTTAAAATAAATTTCCATCCTTAAAATCATCCCTGGTGGGGGTGACATGTCATGAAATCGATACCCGATTTCTCAAAGGGACCAATGGAGACCACAGGGTGAAGAGGAGCAGGATGTGATCGTATCTTATGATTATAGGTCTGGAAAGTGTGGCATTTTTGGACGACGATTATGCAATCGTTAAATAAAGAAGGCCAAAAATACCCTGCTCGTAAGATCTTCTGGGCAATAGCATACCCAGACATATGACCACCACAGGCTCCAGAATGGCAGTCATTTAAGGCTTTCTCGACTTCGTCAAACGTGAGGCAGCGTCGAAAAACTGAGTCAATCCCACGAAAATAAAGAGTATCCCCAAGGATAATATATTGATGGGCTTGGTAGTGTATTCGACACCAGTCAGTACTCGAAAAATTGGGCTGGAAAGTCTGGGTTTGGAGATATTTGATGATATCTCCATAGCAAAGATCATCAGAACTAATTAGGAAAAGGGATTCATCAAGTAATGAATCGGCTGCTACATTTTCCGTTTCAGAGTAGGGAAAGTCGCATATCAACTTGGCAAACACTAAGGGCTTCTTGGACATAGCTCATTCGAATTCCAAGTCAAACTCCTGGAGTATCATGATCCATTTGGAGTATTTTCCCCCTAGAAATTGACGTGTGAGAATGTGTTGCATAGGGTTGCAGTTAGAAATTACCGTAGTCTTGCGAGAGAGGATATAGTGCCAGAAACGTTGAACTGCTTGGATGGCTGCCAAGGCCAGTTTTTCAACATGTAAATACTTGGTTTCAATAGGCATTAGACTTCAAATCAAGTAATAGATAACATGTTTGTCATGAGAATCATCCTCTTGGACGAGAACCATAGTGATGGTGTAATCCAAGGCTGTGAGGTAGAGGAAATAATCACGACTGTAATCGGGGGGGAAGAGAAGCAGAGCACGTGTCAGGGACAGTTTCAAAGCTTCAAAGTCTTTGTTTGCGATGGTATCCCATTCGAACTCAGACCCCTTTTTGAGTAGTCGTGTAAATCCAAGAGTTATCTCAGCATAGTTTGGGATGAAACGACGAAGAAAGTTTGTTTTCCCTTGCAAACTTTGTAACTGGCGAAGTGTAGAAGGAGGAGGGAGATTGAGAATTGCCTCAACCTTTAAAGGATCTACCCTGATCCCTTGACGTGAAACAATGAATCCTAGAATTTGGTCGGATTCTACGCAGAAAACACATTTGTGACGATTCAAGCGTATATGGTAAAACTGACAGCGGAGGAAAATGGCTCAGAGGTGGATTGGATGATCGACCCGGCGCATAGAATGAGTAGGTAAGTTGTCAAGATATGGCTACATGATGTGCTTGATATCATGGAAGGCATAAGACATGGCATGCTGAAACGTTGCGCCAAAGTTCTTTAGACCGAAAGGAAGTTTCCGATAGGCGAAAGTGCCCCAAGGACAAATGAAAGTAGTTTTGTGTTGATCCTCGGGAACAATATTGATTTGATTATATCTGGAGAAACCATCCATCAGACAGAAGATTTCACTTCCAGCGCAATCATCGACAATCTGATCGATGAAAGGGGTAGGAAAGTTGTCTTTAGGAAAATCTTTGTTAATATCCCTATAATCAATGCATACACAGATTGTGCCTTGTTTCTTGTCGATCAGGACAAGATTGGAAACCTAGTCAGTGAGGGCCATCGGGTAAATAAAGCTAGCTTTGAGAAGTTTCTCGACTTCAATCTTAATAGAAGCTGCTTTACGTGGGTGAACTGGACGAAGGCGTTGCCGAATGGGTTTAGCGTCTGGGTATGTCTTAATCTCATGTATCACAATGTTGGGGTCAATACCCGATATTTCTTCATAGCTCCAGGTGAAGACGTCACAAAATTCTTTGAAAAGTGACTTGTAGGTGACGATTTCATCAGGGGAACACGAAGCTCCGATATTCACATTTTCAACAATTACAGGTTTGATGGATATGTCGAGGGGAATAGTGGGTGAGATATTTCTTAAGTTCCCTTTGGAAAACACATCATGTGTGGACTCAGGAACGGTTGAAATGACGAAAACGGTCGACGGGGTCGAGATCCATTGGTAGCTCTCGATTGTGTGTTGTTCCAGGAAGAGGATGGAACGGTGATGTCCATTGTTCCAAGGGGTATCTTCCATGATAGACATAATCATCTCACCCATGGGAAAAATGATGCGTAAAGGATTTGGAGATAACTCACCAAGAGAGGGGGTATAAGGGGTTGCCAATTGAATGGCCTGATAGGTAGATTCGACCAGACTCAAAAGCATTTTGTTGCCATAATGAAGATGATCACTGGGGTTGGCTACCATCCATGGGTCATGAGACGCAGGGGTTCCATGAATCAAGGTGGAGATCATGTTGATTGAAGCGACATACGAGTGTGGAACATTGGGTGGTGGAATGGGGAAGGTACCCATTAACGAAGAGTCTTTGAGAAGACCTACACCGACGTTTTCGATGCCGGGGGGGTTTGGCGATGAACGATATGTTGCCAGTACATGTATCTGAGTTGAAGAAGGCTAATTGGTCGACGGTGATTACCTTTCCTTGATGTGGGAAATGTACAACACGAAAAAGAGTCGACACAACTGTGTGCATGGAATCGATCCAGCTATGACCAAGTAGAGGATTGTAATCGAGAGGAGCGTAAAAGAATTCCACTTCGACTTGAACCGTTTTGCCTTCTAGTGTGATTGACAATGAAGGAAGGACATCGTAAGGCTTAAAATTGGAGCCATTGAAGGCTTTGAATGTGTTATGGGATTCAGTCAAAGAGGGAGAGTCGATGGATTTCCAGTAGGTAACAAACATGACACATGTCAAGGCACCCTCGTCGATAACAGTTCTACAAATGTTTTTGTCGGAGACAATCTCTTGGATTTGGAATACGAGTTGAGGGGGTAACCTTGGAATGTGATCTTCCAAGTAAAAAATTATTAAATTCGAATCCGTTGGGTCGATTCCACTGATAGCTTTCAACAGTGCCTTCCGTTGTGTGGGACAACTTTGAAGGACTTCGAGGGCTGACATCGCGGAAGGTGCTTGGGCCAGATCTTCAACAATGCTATAGTTTTTGGCAGCACGAGCATGAGGATTGAAATCTGATTTCCGAACGATGCCCTTTGGAGGGAGGCGAAGAACTGTGTCGAGGCTCGGTCATTCAAGATGAAGAGGACCGTTGGTAGGTGGACTCGTGGGAGATGGTTGGACCAATGAAGGAGGTATATCATCAACCTTCTCTTTAGAGGGAGAATAATCTTTGGCTCAAGTAGTAAGTGCGATGTCATTCTTATTTGAATCTCCAGTACACATTAATACATAAGATGTAGTGGAAGGGGAAGGTTGGTCATGAATGACCAATTGGGCCTGTTGTTGAGAGGGGAAGGGTTGAGACAAAACGACTGGAGTGGGTGGTTTCGGGGCCCCTTGAAGGAACTTAGTAACCTCGACGTGTCGTGGACAATCCTTCGTGTAGTGATCATCACCACAAATAAGACAAGGGTATCGAGTTTTTCACTTATCCCTATCATTAACAGGTGGAGTTTTGGTTTTCTCTACTTGCAAAGTATTTTTGTCCTCCTTATTCTTACCCTTTCCCTTTCTGGATTTTTTTTTACCGGCTGGGGTAGATTGAACCGCATTTACCTCAGAAGTCTTGTCGGTGGGAGGGGTAGGAGACAGAGCATTTTGAACATTAGAATAAATGGGTTTAGGGTTGTTGCTTGAGGAGAAATGTGGCTGGGCATGGAAAATGTCAATCACACCATTGGCTACATGAGAAGTAGCTGGAGTAGTTGAAGTGGCGGAAGTGGATGGATGAGGTGCATCAGGGAGTAAGTCGTAAAGAGTACCTGTTTGTGAGTAAACGAGGTCAAGGTATTGAGCATGACTTATGGTCTGTTCTTCCGTGATAACTCCACCCATGGTGATGTCATGACTGATGTTGTTCATGAATGATTTGGTGAACCACTCTGCTAGCAACTGATCGAGAAGTTTGAGTTTGATGAGACGTTGTCTCCGTCACCACTCATGAATGTGATCGGATATATGAGTGGCTTTGTTTTGTTTGAAAGAACTCAAAATATCAGTCCCTGTTTCATAATGGATCGGTAACTGGTAGTGGGTGAGGAAATCCATAGCTAGGGTGTTGAAGTCAGGAAAGAAACCTCGTGGTAATTCTATATATCACTTCGTGGCAGAACCTGTGAGAGTTTGTTGAAAAAGTCGTAAATGTATAGAGTCATCCATCAAGGAGTTGGATGAGCACAAAAGGTGAAAATTCATGACGTGATTGTTCGGGTCCTCTCCCGCTTTTCCATCAAATTTAGGGATGTCATATGGTATCTTGGCTGGTATAGCGGGCCATTAGGGAGAGTGATGGATCGAATTGTTTAAAATCTTCGACAGATCTGGAAGATCCAAAGTGGATAAGAAGAGTAACTGTTTGTTCCCATGCGGGTACTGGTGGCTTTGGGGAGGGAGTCTCATCAGAAAACTAGTGGGACAATAAGTAGTCTGCATATAATGCGAAGACCCAGGTAGATTCAGTGGTTGATGTGGAGGAAGGTAGCTCATGGGATTGTATCCTTGAACAGGGACATGAGTTTGAGCATTCGAGCCCCAAATAGGATTGGACGTACCTGGATATGGTTGGCATATACTAGGGGGTATAATGGATGTAGCTGGAGGCTGTTGCCCCCCAGTCGATTAAGGATTATGTTGTATTAGATGGTTCCAATACTGGGCCAAGGATGGAGGTATGTTTTGTCCATAGGGCGGGGTTGGTGGGGGTTGTGCTCCAATCGAAGATTGTGTTCTGATTGGGATTTGTGTTCCAATAGGAATTTTCCCCACAAGGGGGGGTTGAGTCAAACCTCCTTGGTGAAATTGTCCACCAACATGAATTTGATAATTTGGTCTGAACGACGGGATGGTGCCACTAGGATTGGTGCCACTGATAGAGGATGAAAAAGGTCCTCCGAAAGTGGGTTGAGGAAGTGTCGGAATGAAGTCGGGAGGAGAGTGCCCAGAAGAAGAGGGACCACCAGGAGTTCCGGAAGGGGTTTGCGTAGGAGTGGGAAAAGAAGCATTCAACACACGGTATCCGGGTGGAAGTGTTGGGGTGACACTGGGTGAGAGAAGTGTGCCAATGGGGGCTTGAGTAGACACTGTAATCCTGGTGTGAATACTCATAGTATCTATGTAATGGACCATTTGTAAATGGAGGGTCAAGATGTGGTCAGCTTGCAGAGCTTCTGTACCAGGAAAATAATAAGCAATAGTAAAAGGTACCGCATCTGGGTCATAAGTTTCGAGGATTGTAGGTGAGACGGTGATATCAATGCTTTCTCTTGAACCAAAGAGATCCCGTCTAAAAACGCCAGTAGTCCAAAAAGGATCTTGGCCCTCAGGTCCTGGAAAAGGTCTAGTTGGTGATCTAGAAGACAAAACAACTAAGTCTCCGGAAGAATTCACTCGCATAATATGTCTCTTAGAATCGGGGTGAAGTTGAAAGTTCTCTCGAGAATTGGTAATTCGGAACCATTCTAGAGAGTAAGTTCTTTCCACTTGTGGAGTGGTGACGTCTTGGAATTCACTCTGTTGAGGAGAGCCCTCTAGTGAGCTTGTAGGCAAGGGTTGAGAACTTCCTAGATTTTCTGGGGGTAAGCCCTGCATTCTACGTGAACGACGTGGAGGGTCTATTGTGAACGAGTTACCAACTTACAAAGAAAATCCTGTGGTCAACTTGGGTAAACAAACAACACACGCTAGTAAAAATTATAGGAAACAACACTAAAGAAAACAAGACCTTCTAATTTCGAAGTTACTAGTTGGTGATGAAATCCAACATCGCAACAACAAGACAAGAAGGGGCTGGGCTAGGGTGGAAAAGTTATGCTGACGACCTTCTTAATAGACTTACACCCTAGTGAAAGCTCCCACACATAATCGTGGGTATACCCTCCAAGGAGCCCAAGTGAGTTTGGCCAATGTCGATTCCAGGTACCGTGAAGACTTTCCCCTTCACAGTCACCTTGTGTAAGAACCTAAGAAGATAGGCCACTAAGGTTACCACCGAAAACAATAAATCCTGGGGGGATAGTTGACAGTCCGATCCACACGCAAGGGTAGGGTATCTAGCCCGAAATTAGCTAGAGAGGCTTACACTCATCACTGTAGGTATACCTCCAAGTGACCCCCGTAATACGTGAAATCTCTACACCGATATCAATGAAGCAGGGTGAGTAACTCTGTCAATATCAATGCGACCTCGGGTTTGACCCTTGTATGAGAAGGGTTTCCCACGAAAAAATGTTGTAAATGGAATTTGACACTCCTTAACACAAGATGCTATTGTTTGTTTTGTTCTTTGGAGAGTGTATCTCTCTGTCTATTCCAAAGCTCTAGCCTAGCTAATTGTTGGTGTAATAGAGTCCTAGAAAAGAGTTACTAGTTAAATTTTAAAACTACGCAATATTATTAAGGGTTGTTGTTACTCAAAGAAAACGAAGATGAAACCGATGTTGTGTGAGACTCTAACCCAACAATACATAGATAGGAATGAAATATATCAATTTTCGTTCGATAAATCCTATCTATGGGAGGGAAAGAGAAGTGTTTCGAAACAATCTTGAACTACGATATGCAATCTCCTTTAAAATGCAATATCAACGAATCACGTAACAATGGCAATTCTCTATCTGTTCTATTTCAACAATTGATTTCCAATATTTTCAAAATGAAAGTTCTTTTAAAAAGAAAAATGTTTTTTACTTTTCAAAAATAACCACCATGGTGGTGAAACTAAGGAAAACCAATAACTAATGAATAAGCAATAAAAAAAACCCAAACCAATCTTTCAATGGAGACAAAAATGACAAGCAGACAAGACTAGTCTTTTCAATTGCATGAGAACAATGATTTTCCAAGTAATGAGAAAATGAGAAAGACAAACAATCCCAACTTTCAAACCAATCACCGACTCCTAACCAAACAAGTACTCAGATTCCAGGATCAAAGATTATATCCTTTCTAAGAAAACTCAAGAGATGAGAGTTGAGAGAAAGATGGACAAGAAGAGCCTTTGATTTCCAAAGACTGATCGTGCACAAAATCTGAAGTCAAGAAACAATCAACCAGTGGCCTAAGAAGTTCTTTCAGACACCTATATAGATCTGGGCATCTGAGCATACCAAAACCTTAATTCCAAAAAAATTTAAAAATGGGTTCATAGGCTATCAGTAATGTACAGTGCGAGAATGGATCATTCTCACAGGCTAGCCACAAGCAGAGTGTGAGAATCTCGCACTAGACTGAAAGTCAGAGTGCGAATTCAAGGGGTTCAGTGCGAGAAGGCCTGAAAGTAGGCAAAATTTTGGAACAAGACAAAAATTTTGAAGGGACTTCTGGACCCAGAGAGTCTTTCAGGGTGTCCTGAAGACTTAGAGGTTGATAGAAATGAAGAAAGGTAAGGCAAGAGAAAATGGCCAAGGAAAAACACCAAAAACCACTAAAAAATGGGTTGCATCCCCAATGGAGTCGCCAATTTTGTTGTTGGACTAATCGGTAGGTGCGAACACTAATAGATCTCCCTAGATCCACTTGGATCTAGAACAAAACATGACATGACATGACTCTTTCCCTAAGTTACGACCATTGAATTGACTAGTAAGGAGGAACAAGTGGCATACCTTTGTATCATTTCCTTAAGTCCTTGTTTCTCCCGCTTCACTCCAGTGCTCTCGTGAGGTCAAGACCAAGACAACACAAACCAAACAAAGTGAAGATAGCAAAACGTATTCAATGTCAACCTATGCATATGATCAAGGAATTACACAATAAAGTAAGAGTGACTTTATGGGAAAGGGACATGCCGCTGTATCATATTAATTGAAAGTAGAAGATACAATCTAATTGCCTTGATGTCGCAAGCTTCCTTTCGATGAATCTTGGTTCCAACACACACTTGCTCTGTACTTGCATGAAGAAGATCCAATTCCTCCTGATAGACCTACTAGGGTCTCCAAGATTCTATTCAAGCAGGGTTGTTCACACAATTCCTTCACCAATTCTTCAATTAATCTTACTTAACCTTTTCCATGAGAATCCTTTCAATATATAGGAGAGGGTGAGATGGTTACATGGATGAGAATGATCCCACCAAATCAAAGAAGCCAGTAAAATGAAAACCATATGAATGCCAACTCATTTTCTAGAAGATTCCCTTCTAGAACCCTCGAGACTTCTTCTCTTTTCCAAGCTTAAAAACAAGTTCACACCCTGTGTATAGAGAAACCTGTGAGAATTTCACACCCTATATGAAGGTGGCCTGCGAGAATGGGTCATTCTCGCACCTTAGGCCATATGTAGCCTGCGAACTCACTTTGAAAATATGTTTTCTGGAAGGAGATAAATGCCACTTTTCTCAGGAGAAAGTTCTTGTTGGGAGCTTGAGTACACTATTGTGAATACATCACCAAGATGACCAAAATCATTTGTAACACTATAGATCTTGGGCTAACCATGGAGTTACACCAATGGATTCTTTCACATTGATGCTAATGATTTCCCATATTTGGTTCATGGTAAGGGATTTATATTTGAAAATTATTTGGTTCCTTTCTTTCCATACATTCCACATGAGAAAGCTTGGAAAGATCTCCTAGGCTCCGTTAATGATCGGTTTGTTGAATGAATTAGCGCTCCAAAATTCTATAGTTTCTATCACATTATATATTTTAGGTCTTTTCTTTGGAAATTAGCAACCCCTTGATCCCAGAGATGCATCGTAAATTTACAGTTTCCTAGAAGGTGGTCAAGAGTTTCTTTTGTTTCAATACATAGGGTACATCTCGAAGGTCCTACAAATACTTTCATAGGAGATGATCCCAAGTTAAAATCCTTATGTTCACTACAAGCCATAGGAAATTAGAAATTTTAGGCTAGTGGGAATTCAACCAAATTTTCCCCCATATTGGGAAGTTTTGGATGACCCCAGGGTCTTGCAAGGATAAGTAGGCCTATTTTACTCTGAAATATCCATCTCCTAGATGAACCAATCTAATGATTTCTTCCCCATATCTGACCTCGACCTGGAGCTCTTGCAATATTATCGAGGCCATGTCTTTATTCTACTCATTCCACTTAATTCACCACTCTTCTATTAGCTTCCAAGTTCTTATGAAAGGGTTGCATCTTGGTGGGTTGGTTATCCAATAATGGTCCATCTTCACCCATCCGATTCATTCCATGGTAAGTTGGAGGCCTTAATACTTGGCTTCAGCCCCTAATATTGGATCTTGTTCCCATGCTTCATCCTAGAAGAGGTCCAAACACCCATTATTTACTTCCCATAAGCACTGAGATTGAGCCAAATCACGGTTTCACCAGCCATTATTCCAAATTAGAGAACCATGTTTGTTTTCGTCAACTCTGATTAATCTCTGAAGAGTGATTCTAGGAATGTACTTATTCCTCCATAACCTGGCCCATATGGTTGAAGGATATTTGATCCATCTCCACCAAAATTTCACTACCAAGGTAGTGCTAGAAACCTGGTGGTCCCTGTTACGGAACATTTCCCCTGCAGACAAGTGAATCTTCCCTTGGGTTTCTAGACCCTTATACCAAGACATAAAATGTACAAGTGGACACTAACATCCCTTTAAATGCATCTAGAAAAATCGAATTGAGAAGGAGAGAAAGAGTATGATGTACCTTTTTTGATGCTTGTCATTGCTGCTTCCAATCCTTGAGCTTGATCTTCAAAATATCTAGCACAAACTGAGATCCTCCATGGACAACAAAGAGAAACAAATATATCCTACTCTACTTGATTAGACATTACAAGTTTATCTACAAATATTAGAACAATAAAAAAGAAAATGCAACGAGACATCAACTTGAAGGAAATAGGACACGTATATATTGAATTAGAACCAATAAAAAGATACTTATAGACCATGATTGATGTTGCAACAACCTCTCCAAGCTCTCCTCATCCATCCCTTGCACAAATGAATCAAGATCAAAATGATGATGCTTTATTTATTTCTCCTCCTTTTTCACCATGGAAATGCCTCTAATTTATAGCCTTTGAGAGGCTCAACCAACTTGAGTATTTTTGGAATTGGTTGAGGATATGGATCCATAATTTACGATTTATTCCTTAGATAGAGCCATAGAGTAGGGCTTGAGCCAAACAAACCCCAACCTTTCATAGTTTTCCCTTAGAAGAAGGTGGTATTCACCATGATTCCCTCAACCAACAATGGAGCCCCCTTAAAGTTGAATATAGAATGCCATGGCACCCCCTTATCATGGCATAGGGAGTGTCGATGTTCCCTAAGCATGGATAGGGAAGTGCCAATCTTCTTAAATTCCTAAGAATGGTCAAAATCCCAGGTGAAAAAGTATGTTTCGACTGAAAAATGATGGGGATTTTCCTTATAACATGATTTAGGGGTTGTGACAAGTGTTTCCATGGTGTCAATTGTGTTTTGACACTTACCAAAAGTGTATGATGCATGTTATAACATTTGAGACACTTACGATGTGACGTTTGCACCAAACGTGACACTTGTGACACTTAGAATGTGATGTTTGTGCCATGTGCGACACATTATGCAAGTGTGGAAATTTGATGTGTAAAAAATTCCCCCCCAAAGTGTGAAGTCAGAAGAGGAAATTGATGGCCCAAACACTTTATAGATTCTTCAATGCAAGGGTGATGGAACCGAAGAACCTGGTAGAGGATGAAAACAATCATCAAACAATATATGTTTCATTCATGAGGAAGGAATACCTATTATCAAAATATAAATGACTCAAAGCATGGTCGTCGACCAATACATTGTAGATCCATAATGATATTGATTACATAGATGGCCACCAAAGATACAATGTAGATCTAGTATTCTATGACATGACTTGATTGCATCCACGATAGAATACACAATGGAGATATGATATGACAAGAACATAGCCATGGAACAATACAAAGTGGATCTATGTATATCATTCAAATGATCTCCATCACAACCTCGACAAAGTACAAAACAAGGTGAGTACTTGTTATGGCAAAGTTTACCTCACCCCATAAAACTTGCTTGGATGGCCTTTCCATTTCCCTCTGCAGACTTGAAATCCTTTCTTGTACCTTCCAGAGCCAAAAAAACATATTTTTCCACATATACACGCCCTACCAGTTACACAACATGCGTACACACAGGTTTCACCACTACAACTCGTGTACATCGAGTTTGGTGCTCAAAATTAAAAATTCTGTCAGGTTTCCATGTCACGTCATGAGATCCATGATCCTTGACCTTCCATATACTAGAAACATTCCAACTCAACCCTTCAGTTCCACTTGAAGGCTATAAATTGAGCCATATCCAATCCATGGAGGAGAGAATTCAACTTTTGAGAGAAAAGATACTCTGGAGAAATTTCACTCCACATTGAGTCTGCATCCCTTTATCCTTGAAAGTATGAACACATTGTTCAGCCCCCAAGCTCTTCCTTCTTTGATGGAGAACCTCATTATCTCCTTTATATGAGCTTGCCTTTGGTGGATGATTGAAGTGGTGGAGGTCCAGTTGGAGGGACTTAGTTTCTTGGTTCCGATGTGTGTCATTACATAAGTTTGTCACTTATACACTTTTGTTTATCATTTTTAATAGAAATACTCTTTTCTCATCCAATTGATATCTTGCAAATATTTGACTTATTATTCCATGGGCATATTTTTCATGAATGTTAATGTATTTTTCTATTTTTTATGATAACATTATATATTATCACCATATGCTTGCATATCTTGGTTATTGAGGACAAGTTGTAGGTATAAATATTTTAGTTGCATTCTCAATGATGGTCTTCATCGATTGTCCGGACGAGGTAGGCTCTTGATATTGTCCTGTTAGCATTTCATTTATATAGAATACTTGGTATTAGAGTTTATTTTTGAATGTACTTCCATTTTTTTTGGTTTACCGCATGCGATAGAATGATTTTCCTCATAACAGTACTCAACCCAGGATCTTCGTCTTGATCCCAGAATAGTATGATTCTATCCATGTGAATAAATGTTTTGATGTTGAACATGGTAGAAACTGCTTGATTACTGGTCATTGGTGTATACCATTAACAAGCGTGAGGGAAATCACCAATTATGTCAATGAATCCCAAGGTACCTATAGTACATTCCTACAAACATGAATAATAATTTGAATTCAAACATCCATGGAATCAATCGATCAGGGGTCATTGATGTAAACCCATTGTCAAAAGTGAGGAGGCCTGTCATTGAGGCATGCACGTTCCAAGCTACTGTTTTGTTTCTAAGTTAAAATCCTAGATAATGAGATGAATTCGATAGGAAAAGACTCGTCAAAGGAGGGGACTTTATGTATCCCCTATCACAGAAACGAAACCATCATAGGAAAGTGATATGAGATGGTGGATTAAATGAATATGGACTGACACGAGAATGGAAAATGGTAATATTGTAGATGGTTGGTATGAAATGGAAAAATTCCCTTGAACATTATGAGGCACAACAAAATACTTGGAAGCTTCGACTCGTTTAAGAAATGGACCAAAACATAGTGCAACAATCATTTGGGCACCCTTCAGGTTAGCCAAAGGAGTAACAAGATTCATGGGATTGGTGTGACTCAGGGATGAGTGAATTAACCAAATTTAAGGTGAGATGCAAACATGTGCCATGGTCAAGGGCGACAATGAAATCTTCCTTAAAGGTTTCAAGACACTTTGTTATCACTGAAATTTCGTCCGCACATGGCGACAAGAACTCCGCATCATCAAAACAGGACTGGAGTCATTCATGGCACAGGATTAATTCCACAGCATTGCAAAAGGGTCAAAAACTATACAAAATGACCAAAAAATTGAAGGGCGCTTTACAAAACTTGGGTTCGCACGCGTATGCGCGTAACAAAAACGTATAATGCGCGCATCAGCGCACGAGGCACGACTGTTAGGCGAAAAACCCACGCGCCTGCTAAACGACGCATTTATTGAAATTGGTCGGCCTCCCAACCACTAATGGATCAGCTCCCAATTCGATTTGACACCAAATCCGAGCTCAATCCTCATGGTGGGCTGGTCAAAGACCTAATTGAGCCCTAAATAGCCCCTTTTCACATTCCAAAGAGGTCACATAATAACCCAATGCTAGGCTATAAAAAGCCATGAATAACCACCATTCTCTCAAGGAATTCTATGCATTGTTATGCTGCCAAGATTGTTAAGGACTCATTCTTTAACAAGAACACATAGGCTTCATTTCACAAGAGCTATTCACCCCTCTCTTGAGTGAATAAGCTTGGAGTTCTTTCACCCACATTTTCATCTTTTCATTGTAAGGAGAGCAAGCTTTGAGGGCCTCAAGACCCTTCCATTGGAGAAAGAAGGGACCCAAGTCCCCTTTCTTCATTGTGCCTTTGGATTTCATCAATAGATCAGCTTATACATTGGTGATATTGGTCCATTTGTACTTATTTTTCATTAGTTTTATATGCTCATAGTTTTTATTAGTTTTAGTTTAATTCTTGTGTATTGTTTTGTTTTGTTTTCTCTAACCCTTTCCCTTCA
>ML782835.1:637603-650239 GCA_009831015.1 Picea engelmannii
CTCACCAAGCTCACTAATGATCCTATATTGCATGATGCCACATGGCCTGCAATGCCAACCAAACTTCCTTCAGACATACCAAAGTTTGAAGGAAAGGCAGGGGATGACCCCACCAATCATGTCATGACCTTTCATCTATGGTGCTCTTCCAATAGCATCATGGAAGACTCTATCAGATTGCATCTTTTTCAACGCACACTTACTGGCCCATCAGCCAAATGGTATGTCGAAGAAAAATCTGGGTCCCACACAACCTTTGAGTCCTTAGCCAAAGCGTTTTTAACTTTCTTCCAATTACCCATCCACCATGACAACGGTCTTGAATTACTATCTAATTTCAAACAGTCCTCAACCACCCACATCGCTGACCACATTCATGAGTGGCGTAGGCGACGTAGTTTGTGTAAAGCAGAAACCACCAAACAACAATGTCTTGACTAGTTTCTTAGATCACTTGTCACTCTCCTCGGGAAGGATGTCGCTTCTACCTTCCCTCAATCTGAAGAAGAAGCCATCAGTAAAGCCCAGCAATATGACCTCATTTACGCACAGTCAGGGTACTTATACACAGTACTTCCTGATCTTCCCAGACCTGTGCCATTTGGTCAAGACAAACCTAGGATGTCTCACTCAGCAGACGGACTAATAGGTGCCACCACACACCATAGTCCACAACCCCAACCACCACCGATGTATGGAACACCTCAATACCCGCCGGCATATGGGGGCACTTATTACTACCCCCCACCCCCTTATCAACAGTCGTATCCTGTTGCTATACCTCCACCCATTAGTGGACCGCCACCGGCACCTCCCATACATCCACCTCTTCCGACCACCAGTGTCCCTCCCTCCACATCACCTTATAGTACTAGTGAAAGTGCCACGCCTTCCTATGTACCTTATGGAGCTGCACCACCACAGAACCCTTACTTTCCCTTTCCGGGTCCTCCACAACCCATGGCTCCCCCACATTCTCATGCGGGGGTAAACTTTGTTCAACCCTCTGCTGCTCAACAATACCAAAATTTTGAACAGTTGAACACAACCACCCAACTCACCCTTCAAACAACGCCAAGAAGAAAGGAAGGAACAAGAATAACAACAATCCTGGTCAAGGTGGGAATCAACCCCCACAACATCCACCCACTGGGGGCAATCAGAACCAAGGGAACCAAAACCCCCAAGGGGGCAATAACAACAAACACCAAGGGTGGAATAATGTTAAAACCATCCACCCTTGTGCTCTTTGTGGCATGTATGGACATTACACTCACCATTGCCCCCAGATCGCTGATTTCAAAAGGTTGAAAGACTCTGGGAGTCTTCCCCCCTCCCCAGTGCAACCTACGCCGCAACAGGCACAACAACAATACGCGCAACAACCTCCTCCCACTGTGCTGCAAAATCCTATCCCACATCAAGGTGTCATAAACACCCAACAAGACATGCAACATCCCCCACCTCAGGCGGGCCAATACCACAATCCCAACAATCCAACAGAGTGAACAATTCTCCTTACTAGTGAGGAAGAAATCCTTCTGCAAACACACAATCGTCAGTATCCTCCAACAGCTGAGTCTACTCGCATCTCTTCAGAAACAAACCCTACACCAACGGGACCCTCGTTGATGATCCCTCGCCCTTCGGCCGAACCACCATTATGCATCCCTCACATCCCTTTATGCAGGAATGTTCACAATCCACAGGCTAGGGCAGCACATAACTACAGTTTGGTAGATGACTTAGCACAATCCCCGGCTGCCATGTCAGTTCTGGAAGTCCTCCAGACTTGTCCTACGCAACGGAAATCACTACTTTCCACCTTGGGGGTAGTCGACCCTACCGATACTCGACTCATCACTTTTGACCTTGATAGTTGCGAACCTCGTCTTCCCACCGCCGTCGCTATTCAAATACCAATAAAAATACGGAACATCACCGTCCATCGGTGTATCATCGATGAAGGGGCATCTACATGTATCATGTCCAAAACAGTATGGCAGAAACTTGGTTCCCCAGACCTCTTACCCTTCGCCATCACATTGCGAGCTTATGACGGGCGACCATCATCCCCTGAAGGGCTCTTCCAAAATGTCCCCGTAGAACTCGGGGGCAAAACCATTCTCATTGACATTGAAGTTATCGACGCTCAACTCGATTACAATATCTTGTTTGGCCGTACCTACATGTATGTTATGAAGGTGGTGGCATCATCCGTCTTTCGGACAATCATGTTCCCTCATAACGGGAAGATTGTGACCGTCGACCAAGTCACACATTACGAGCCTAACCCATCTGCCAATCTCGATAACATTCTTCCTCTCATTCATTCAAACAAAGACGCATACCCACTCGTAGAGATGGGTCCTGGGATTTTTAAAGATCCATCCTTGTTAGGGACGTACCATGGAGCACCACCACTCCTTCCCCCTAGCCAAGTATGCATCATTTACTCTAATGAAACTCTCCAGGAGGATGCTCATCCTCCTCAGAAGGCTTCAGTCATTCCTGACGTCTCAATAGTCGCAGCACCACTCCCACAGGAGCCTCCTGCGCACTCGTCGACCACTACGGTCCACGAATCCACATCCCCTCAAGGGCCTAGTCCCATTTGGGAGTCAGTTCCCCGACCCCTCACTCAAATTCCCTTCTTTTACCCTCCACCCAGTATAGAAGCTTTCCAGGTAGCAGCAACGCTCACACTACCCAATATGGTGTTAGCAATCCCAGTGTGGTACTTACATCCACCTAAGATGATCCCTCGCCCATAGGCAGGACTCCCCATGACGATTCCTGTCATCACTCCCACTACCCCCACTACCCCCATACTCCCTACCCCCCCTACTACCGCTGGGGGTAGGAGACAGAAGAAGGAGCCCACAGCTCCACTTCCGCCGCGCATTCCACCACCTTGCGCATTATGTGACAAAGAGGGTCACCAAACCAACAACTGCCCATCACTACCGAAATTACGGAATTTGATTCCCCCCAATCCAACCCCCACACCACCCCTTACTACTGCTACCACTCAAGCCTCCAGTAGTAAAGGGCTGAGGACCAAATTCGCGTGTGCCATCTTTTCTGAGTATGGCCACTACACCCATCATTGTCCGGCACTGCCACATTTCTGGCATGCATTATCTATCATATGCCAGGACTTTCAGAACAACCCACGCCCTGCCACGTCCTCCACCACAAATATCACCGACATTCGCTATGTCACCACTTCAGTCAATGAACACATGAGGTGCCCCTGCTCTCTTTGTGATTCATTAGCACATTTTACATTCCAGTGTCCTATAATCCTCACATACAGGCAACGTCGATTGGCCCTGTATCACCAACCCGCAGCATAGGTAATTGACCTTACTTCGCCACTGGCGGATCTCCACGTCGTTTCTCCCGAGACCGAGGCACTCCCAACGCCTCCATGGTTCTTAGATGACGTCTCTGAGGATTTACCCTGTAACCCACCCAACTCCTGCTCACTCCCCTTCGAAGACTCTTCACCCTACCACCACGGGTACCCCTCAGTGCCTCAATATATGGTTTATGTCGAGTGAACCCTCACCCTCTCTTAGCATTACCCCCTCTATTTCTTCAGCAGTGGGCACTCACACTAGAGCTGAGATCACTCCTCACGATCCATTATATTCTCGTCATTTTCAATGTGACGAAGACATATTGGAAGAGCTACAACGCCCAGACTCTCCCTGGGACACACTACATCACCGTGCTCTCTTCCTTCCACAGGAAGCCCACATGCCTCCTAGCCACAACTCCATTTACGTGGTCGAAACCAAAGACTTTATCCCATCAGGGCCTATCGATTGGTTCAACAATCCTATTCCTGCACCCTATGCTTTTGAAGAAGGCAATCTGGCTAACATTTCCCCCACCATCAAAATCGACATTTCCATTAAACCGGACATCGTCGAAGAAATCATCATTGGAGTTGCTTGCACTCCTCAGGAAATCGCCGCATATAAAACCCTCTTCTAGGAATATAGGGATATCTTCGCCTGGTCATACACGGAGATGCCTGGCCTTGACCCCTCTATTGTCGAACATCATATTGACACCTAGCCAGACATCACACCAGTTCGCCAGAAACAACGACCGCTACACCCATCCAAAGCCGCGACCATCAAAGCCGAAATTGACAAATTGCGTACGGCCGGATTCATTTACCCCATTGCTTACACTTCCTGGGTTTCCAACCCTATACCCGTTGACAAAAAACAGGGCTCTATCTGCTTCTGCACCGAATTTCATGATCTCAATAACGCATGTCCCAAGGACAACTTCCCAATGCCTTTCATCGATCAGATTATCGACGACTGCGCCGTCCACGAGGCTCTTTCCTTTATGGACGGATTCTTTGGCTATAACCAAATTCAAATCCATCCAGCCGATCAATACAAAACCGCATTCATCACCCCGTGGGGTACGTTTGCATATCGCGTCATGCCCTTCGGCCTCAAAAATGCTGGCGCAACCTTCCAACGGGCGATGTCATACATATTTCATGATCTGGCTAAAATTATCCTCACCTACTTGGACGACCTCACCGCTCGATCCAAGAAACGCACCCAACACCTCGATGATTTACGAGTCATCTTTCAACGGTGTCGTCAGTACAACATCCGCTTGAATCCTCTCAAGTGTGTGTTCTGCGTCACCGCCGGGAGCCTCCTCGGTTTCATCGTTTCCCAAAGAGGTATTGCCGTAGACCCCCTTAAAGTCAAAACCATCACCGAGATTCCACCTCCTCAGAATTTACGACAACTGCAGAGTCTACAGGGCAAAGCTAACTTCCTTAGACGCTTTGTTCCTGATTACGCTATACGCGCACATGGTTTCCTTCGCTTACTACGTCACGACATCCCCTTTCATTGGGACGACTATGCCCAATAGTCGTTTGACAACCTTAAGGCAGCACTTTCCAATGCACCTTTGATTAGTGCACCTGACTACAATCACGACTACATCCTCTACGTATCAGCATCAACTGTATCAGTAGCCGGCGTCCTCGTCCAGCTCGTAAATGACAATCATGAACACGTCATTTACTACGTCAGTAAGAACGTCTCAGGACCACCCTTGAAGTACAAACATGAAGAGAAACTAGCTCTCGCAGTTGTCCTCGCAGTCCAGAAACTGCGCCACCACATTCTGCTTCGCACCACCAAGGTCGTCGCAGATTCCAACCCTATGCAATACTTTCTCAGTCGTCACCAAGTTAACGGTAAATTTGCTCGATGGATCGTTATCCTTTAGGAATATGACCTCGAGTTTTCAACACCTAAGAGTAAGAAGGCCCTCATTCTCGCTGAACTTGTCACGACCCTTCCCTCTGACACCATCAGTCCCCCAGTCAACACCGACTTCCTTGACGAACATCTCTTTTACATCGCTTCTGATGATCCTTGGTATGGCGACCTTCTCGTCTATATACGAACTCAAAAGTTCGATAATCACCTATCACGAGATGATCGTCGGCGTATTCGTCATCAGGCCCCCCGCTACCTCCTCATCGGTGACATCCTATATCGGCGGGGCGTCGACACCATTCTTCGTCGCTACCTGACTATTGACGAGGCCGACAGAGTCCTAAATGACTGCCACAGCGACGCCTGTGGGGGCCATCTTTCGGGCATTTCCACGGCTCAAAAGATTATCCAGGCCGGTTACTTTTTGCCTACCCTGTTTCATGATTGCATTCATGCCGTGAAACGATGTGAACAATGTCAGATCTATGCCAACAAAGCCCGCGCTCCCCCCACTCTTCTTCAGCCTGTCATTACTGCAGGCCCCTTTTGTAAATGGGGCATTGAATTTATGACTTGTAATCCCCCTCCAGCAATGGTCACAAATACATTGTTTTCGCTGTCGATTACTTCACCAAATGGGCTGAAGCTATGCCCACCTTCAACAACACCGCTGACACCGCAACGCATTTTTTCTTCAATCATGTCATATCCAGGTTCGGAGTACCACTCCAACTCGTTTCCGACCATGGGAAACACTTTGAGAACGAGATCTTCGTCGAACTCTCTTCTCGGTTAGGCTTCTCTCATGAGTTTGCCTCACCATATTACCCTCAGTCAAACAGACAGGTCGAAGCAGTGAACAAAGTCCTCAAGACCATGTTACAACGCACGGTTAATAAACATAAAACCAATTGGCATCATATGTTATTTTCTGTGCTATGGGCTTATCGAATGGCGGTGAAAACCGCTACGGGTTTCACGCCGTTTCATTTATTCCATGGGATAGAGGCAACTCTTCCCATCGAATGCGAAATTCCCACCCTTCGCACCGCAATCGAGATTTTACCTGACACTGCTCCAATGGAGCAGCGCTTGCTGAACTTGGAGTCTCTGGATGAAGATCGTCGATCTTCATTACAGAACAACGAGGCAGCTAAAAAATGATCCAAGGCTACCTTCGATCACCATGTCAACCTTCGATCATTCCGCGAAGGCGACCTTGTCCTGGCCTATGATATCGCTCATGATACCTTGGGCCACGAAAAATTTGAATCACTTTGGCATGGCCCTTACATCATCCAACACTGCCTCACTAAATGACTGTCCCTGGGCCACTTTTCATCCTGAGCCCCCGGGGTGCCTTTTTCTTCATATCATGGCCAGGTACACACGCGCATTGTCACATTTATCTCATACATGTTCATATTTGTTATTATCTTCAGATATTGTTCACTTTGGGTATTTGGTTGTCCTGTGTGCAGGTACTTGATCATCATCTCTTCACATCATTCCTTCAGGTATATACTCAGCACTGGCATGTAGTCTCTCCCTCTGTATTGCATTTACATTCCCAGTCACACCCCCTGATTTTGACCTTTAGGATACCCATTCCCAGCTCTGCAGTACTCACACCTCCATTTTCATTTTTGGTACTGGTACCCGGTAGTTTTCTTACCCACATGAGTTGTTTCATTCATAGCACCTTTTTTCACTTTTGACACTCATGTTGTTCTTCATTACCCTTTAGGGATGGGAGTCCCGGTAGTCTTGCATCATGTTGTGAATTAACCACATACTTCTTCTCCTCATTTTGCTAGCTTCCCATATGGACTCCCAGCACATCGCTTTATGGTTATGTTCTTTTTCACCTGCACCTCCGCAGGATCATGAACCCACCATTTCATCCACCATTAGTTTGCCCATTTTCTAACCTATCTTCATTTCACCTACCTCATACAAAAACTCGCCAATGGGGCCCCCACCCTTCATCAGTTTTCCCAGAAATTTATGCCCTCCCTGGGGCACTCATTTCACACTAGGGCACCCATTTCTGTATTTTGTACATCTTTCCCACATTTATCCATTATTTATTGTACAAATGCCTTTATCCCATTTTTTTTTTACTTTTGTCGTCACCGTTGGTGACCTGCTTTCCTTCTGGCCACACGCAACCCATGTCACCTTTGGTTGGAGAATTACTTCTCATTTACCCCCGCCGACATCGTCTATATCTTCAGAGTACTACCTAGACCACTTACCTATACCCTCTGAATTTGTTCACCTTGTCCCGCCTCTGGCACAACTTATCCTCAGTCTTGGCGTCCCCCTGACACTCGACCTTGTCACACGGTTGCGGCCATTGTTTGTCTCATACATTCTCCAACCAAGGGCAGTATTGAGTCTTCCCACTTCTTGACTTCATCCATGTACCTCCGTCACTTCCTCACCACAGTAGATTCCGTGAAGCCCTTTGCTTCTGGGAGTCGTGTCCCCCTTTTTGTCGACATCAGCACAATTTTCCAGAAGGGCGACAGTATCTTGATTCTCATTTTCCATTTAATGAGAGATCTCAGACGGCACAGGGGGAAACACCATTGCTCCCTGATGTCGTTGACCCCCATAACATTCGACGCCAACACTTTCTCACATTGCGGTGGGTATTACTTTGCAACTATTGTAGTTTTTATTCTCAGTTGTCGAAGACCTCTGAACTTGGTAGGGCCACCAATGCCCACATCACCGTCGTTGTTTATTTCCGCGACCATTTGGTTCAGAGTATGTTCCTTTGCAGAATTGTCTTCTGCCTTTATCATTCCGCCCCCGAGGGCACTGCAGTTGTCTACATCAACATTTTCGTCATCTTCTTTCAGAGTTACATCATATGAGCATGGGGCATGCCCGCCTCGTTTGTATACAGTTGTATATTATTACGCACCTTGTGGAAGGTCGGGTTCTACAGGTTCCTTTCTTCTCCAAAGGATTGCTCTACACGGTCCCACTCTTGCTCTCGCTTACAACACCATTCTCAGTAAAATAAACATTGATGGATTTCGGCTATACGTATGCTCCTAACCTCATCCATCAGGGGGCATCTGTTATCACTGAAATTTCGTCCGCACATGGCGACAAGAACTCTGCATCGTCAAAACAGGACTGGATTCATTCATGGCACAGGATTAATTCCACAGCATTGTAAAAGGGTCAAAAACTATACAAAATGACCAAAAAATTGAAGGGCGCTTTACAAAACCTGGGTTCACACGCGTATGCACGTAACATAAACGTATAATGCGCGCATCAGCGCACGAGGCGCGGCTGTTAGGCGAAAAACCTGCGCGCCTGCTAAACGACGCATTTATTGAAATTGGTCAGCCTCCCAACCACTAATGGATCAGCTCCCAAGTCGATTTGACACCAAATCTGAGCTCAATCCTCATGGTGGGCTGGTCAAAGACCTAATTGAGCCCTAAATAGCCCCTTTTCACATTCCAAAGAGGTCACATAATAACCCATTGCTAGGCTATAAAAATCCATGAATAACCACGATTCTCTCAAGGAATTCTATGCATTGTTATGCTACCAAGATTGTTAAGGACTCATTCTTTAACAAGAACACATAGGCTTCATTTCACAAGAGCTATTCACCCCTCTCTTGAGTGAATAATCTTGGAGTTCTTTCACCCACATTTTCATCTTTTCATTGTAAGGAGAGAAAGCTTTGAGGGCCTCAAGACCCTTCCATTGGAGAAAGAAGGGACCCAAGTCCCCTTTCTTCATTGTGCCTTTGGATTTCATCAATAGATCAGCTTATACATTGGTGATATTGGTCCATTTGTACTTATTTTTCATTAGTTTTATATGCTCATAGTTTTTATTAGTTTTAGTTTAATTCTTGTGTATTGTTTTGTTTTGTTTTCTCTAACCCTTTCCCTTCACAGCTGTCATGCCTAGCAGAGCCCAACTGGGCATGTAAGCACTCTTAATTTTCTCACCTAGTGACGAATTGGGTGCAAACACACTTGACCCACTTCCTTCAATTTTTCCCCCCATCCAGATATATGAGTACCTATTTATTGTTTAATGAGTTCGAGGAGGATAATAAGTTCTCAACATAACTCGTCTTTGGTAAGTTCCTCTTCCAATGTTTAGCGAACGGGAATAAGTAAGGGTTTGTTCCCATATGGGCCCTTCAATTTATGGTTTTACGAGTCCAGAGAAGGAAAAATTTGTGTTTTTTCATGTTTAGGGTGTTTGAAAATAACTTAAAGAAAACTATGTGGATGTTCTTTTTCATAATTTTAGTTTCCAAGGCCTGAAAAGAATAAAATAATAAGAAGGAGAAATTTGTTGCCAAATTTTTAACAGATAGCAAACAGATAGCAAATGCTTGTCATTGATGTAAAGTACAACAATGAAGATGGCATGAGTACAGAAAGTATGTAATAGATGGGCATTATGAGAAGATGCTGCAGAGAAGATTCGATTAAGCTCAGAAGAGATAGTGCAGAGGATTGTTGGCAGATCATTGATGGAAAGATCAGAGTAAGTGGAACAAAGTAAGCTCGGGAGGAGAAGAAACATTTATGATCGTTGGATCCCATTTTAATTCCCGAAAGAAGGTGGACCATTGATCCCACACCATTTAGGAGTTTCACGACTCGCGACTTAGAGAGGCAAGAAACATTACTATCAAAATCACGAGATGTGAAATCATGATTTAATCGTAGCCAACAGTTCGAGGTTTGTTCTGGATCGTTGATCTGAGCTCCATCTCAGAGCTTCGCCTATCGTGACTTGGAGAGGCAAGAAACAATACCACAGGATTGCCAAAATCGCGATATGATCTGAGTTGTTGAATCAAGATCACATCTACACCGTCAACCCTACTCACATCAACAAACCACATCAGCTAAGAACACGTGGCACAACCAGGCAATGACAAGTGTCAAACTAATTCAACATTTCAGGCACATGTAAGTCACGAATTAGAGTGACACGTGGCAGTTATTCGACATGTGTCAATCCATGTGTGATGTCAACGGGTTTACATCACTTTGGAGTTTCAGAAATGAGGAGTTGGAGATGTAAAAGAACATTCACCATAGGAATGTCGAAATCACGATATGCGAAATCGTGATTTAATTGTAGCCATTAGATCAAGGTGCGATTTGGACCATCGATCTGACTCCATTTCATAGTTTCACGAATCACAATTTGGAGAGGCAAGAACTCCTACCATAGGAGTCCCAAAGTCGCGAACCCCGATATCGCGACATATGAAATCACGAAGAGATTAGGACTGTCAAATCACTTAGAGTGTGGACCATTGATCCGACTCCATTTTGGAGCTTCGGATATTGGGACATGGAGTGTCAAGAGACTCTACCATAGGAGTGTCGAAACCCTGAAATGCCGAAATGCGAAACACGTTTTGGCTCAACCTGTGGTCATAGCCATTGGTCACATCGAAGGAAGATGAAGGAGGGAGCTAGAGCATCCAAGCTCATTTTTGGAGCTCACGACATGGAGAGTCAACATGTCTCGTCACCGAATCCCTGACTTGTGAAAGTGAGAAACGAATAAATAATAACAGAGTTAATGCAACGGTGCTGGGAAATCTGATCACGATCGGAGGGCTAATGTTTCCCCTCGCAGTCTAACTGCTGGAAACCATTGATGGTCTCTACCAAAGGATTCGAAGAGACTTTTGTGTGATCGCCAGAGGAGGTGAAGTGTCTCCAAGCATCTTTCAGTGAATGAAGATGATTCTTAGAGGGATTGACAGCTGGATGAGCATTAAAAGTCTGTAACCAGAAAACAAAGGTAAAAAGCTCGATTGTGCTGTAGATGAGGAGAAGTCGAAACTGCCAGAGAAGCTGAGGAATCTCAGCATAACACCCAATGATGCTGAAGGCGTGGTAGAAACCACCGAAGAAGATCAAGAGTTATCATGATGATCAGACAGAGCACTTGAGTTATGGAGGAGTTAGGCATAGGATGAACATGCAGAGGCATGGTGAATATTGTATGCACAAGCAACACAGAGGTGATAAGGATGTAGAAAAAAAGAAGAGAGTGGGTTGTTGCTATTAGGGTTGATGGTGCTATTGCGGTGGTTGTTGTTCCTGGAGTTGCTATGGATGTTGTTGCTGAAAGTGATTCATGCATGAAGAAGGATCAAAGTGCAGGAGCTGAAAAGAATAGAAGAAGAACTGTGCAGCGAATGGACATGGCACACAGAGTATAAAAAGAATAAGAACAAAATGGGCAGTGGATGCATGCTGGAAGACAGTGAGGAAGTCTGGGTAGAAAAATCTTGTAGAACAATGATGAGACTGGTAAGCTGTTATTGAACACTATATCACTGTAATAGGTTTCAATATTTCATATTCATAATCCAGGGTGGTTGGGAGGTGCTAGGGAGGACTGGTGTCCTCAGAGGTTCAAGTGGGTTCTTGAACACAGGGAGTTGGTGATTCCTTCTAGTTGATGCTAGAGAAACCAGGGAGTTGGTGCTTCCTTCTAGTGGGTGCTAGAGAAAAACAGAGAGTTGGTGCTCTCAGCAAGTTGCAGCTTGCAAAATAGAGGTTGTATCCTCACAATGAGTTGGTGCTCATATGTATGATAATGTAAAGAATGTAAATAATACTTATCATATAAAGAAGAATAGGTTTATACCCTTCATGGGTTTCCTTGGGAAATATCTGTCTCTTTGTTTCTCATAAATGTGACTGGTGCTGAATGTGCCATTGTTTATTTCCCTACATTATTGTGATAATCATTGAGTGCCTTGTAAAGATTTTAAAAGAATCATAATTTTTTAAGCATCGTAACAACTAACTCACCCCCCCTCTCAATTGTCCAACAATTGGTATCGGAGACAGCCCCTTTTATCTAAGGGTAGATCCTAGAGCTTAAACATGTCAAGCCATGAAGGAAATTCAACCAATAAGGCCACTCTGTTTAATGGAACAAACTTTTCCTTCTGGAAAGTTAGAATGAGAACCTACATAATGCCGTTAGGTGCAGATGTCTGGGATATGGTAGATACTGGTTATGTAAAGCCAATTGTGCTAGCTAATAAGGATGACAAACTAGAATTTAGCTTCAACGCTAAGGCTATGAATGCTATCTTGAGTGGGCTTGCAGAAGTAGAATTCATAAAAGCTATGCACCTAGGAACTGCCAAAGAAATGTGGGACAAACTCATTAGAAACTGTTAAGGTCCTAACCCGCACATAGGTATATCAATGTATTCGGATGTAATAAAGGTCAATATTAATAAGACCTTTCAATAAAATAGAATAAGGCAGATGTAAGAAGACCTAATAGAATCTTCCGCTTCTAGAAGGATCTTCCT
>ML782835.1:671939-708270 GCA_009831015.1 Picea engelmannii
GGGTGCTAGAGAAAAATAGAGAGTTGGTGCTCTCAGCAAGTTGTAGCTTGCAAAACAGAGGTTGTAGCCTCACAATGAGTTGGTGTTCATATGTATGATAATGTAAAGAATGTAAATAATACTTATCATATAAAGAAGAAGAGTTTTTTACCCTGTATGGGTTTCCTTCGGAAATATTTGTCTCTGTGTTTCTCATATATGTGACTGGTGATGAATGTGCCATTGTTTATTTCCCTACATTATTGTGATCATCATTGACTACCTTGTAAATATTTTAAAATAAGCATAATTGTTTAAGCATGGTAACAACTGATTCACCCCCCCTCTCAGTTGTCCAACAAACTCTTCTAACAAAAGAGGTCAGAGTATTCCTTTTTTGTATTTAGTCTGTTGGGACTGAAAAAGGGTTAAAATATCACCCAGTAGATGACTCTTCATGTCGTAGTGAGCTCAAAGAATGATGAAGTATGCTTGAAAGGATTGCAAGGTCACCAAAAAAAAATTGCCTCCTATGTTCCTATATTAAAAAAGACATTCTAGGCAAAAATTGTCATCAATTCCTTAGAAAACAACGAAAATTGTGGAAAACAACAAATAAAAGGAAATATTAATGTGAAGAAAGTTCAAATTAAACTATTTTTCAAGTGGTTAAAAGTCATTTGGGTGAAAAAAATTAGTTCATTTCACCTTTCATTTTCACTTGCCTCTTTCACTTGGAGTTTCTCCATTTGGAGCATTTTTTTCCACCGTCAATTGAGTGAGCTCTGGACCTTCTTCCTTCATTCTGTCTAGACCATGCTGGTAGTCTAATCCTCCTCTTTCATTTCCATGTTTGCATTGTGATTTTCAAGCATTTTTCAAGATTTTTGGGCCTTTTGGTGATGCAGGAGCATCACCAATGTCAAGCGAGCATGGGGCAAGCGCCAATACATTTTAGACACATGATAAATTGTTTAAAATTTTTTGAAGATGGATGTGCCAAACATAAATGTAACATTTAAGGAGAGGCGTACTTATAGATTGTAATCATACCTTTAGTGACTCGCTCTCGTTTGAAGGACTAAGAAGGCATTTATGTTAGTAGGTAGCTTTGAATTCTCAGATTAGACAGTTTTAGGAGTGGAGGGAAAACACATATAGACACCCTCATTGTAATATTGTAGAGGTAGTAGTGAAGAACATTACCAAGGAAGAGAGAGCATATAGAGCTAGAACATAGAAACTATAATTGAAAACCACCCATGTACATAGATTAAGTTAATAGAAGAAGTCTTAATTCAGATTCATGGCGTTGTAGTTGTTTCTTGTATGTGTATGCTGAATGGTATGTTCATAATTTTACTCTTTCTATTATACATTTGCTTTTATGCTATGTGTGGATGATTTCTTGTTAAATGTTTGAAGTATGAGAGAGAAAGAGTTAGGAAATGAGTTTCAATTGTTTCTCTATCTGAGCGAGAGTTCCTGCAAGGAGTGCAGTTGAATTGTCCACAAGGAGTGCGTGGACAAAAGGGTTTAGAGGCCTTGTCTCTGAAAGCTCATAAAGGTTAGATTTTGTTCTCATTTCCTCAAAGGTGCAATTAGGCATAGGAGTCGTGCGAGGTGTGAACAGACCAAGCTTGAATCTAGGGTTTGAAACCCGAGAAAGTATTGAAGGATTGCTACTACAAGGAGTGCGTGGAGTCAAAGGTGTTCAACACCGAAATGTTTGAAGGTTTGTCACAAGGAGTGCATGCAGGAGTTTCTTGAAAGACTCAAAGTCATGGAAACTCTCAGAAGGACTCGAACCTACAAATTCGTCGAAAGGAACTGACCAACGGTTATAATTCTTTGTAGAGAATTAAAGAAATCTCACCAGCCGTCTGATTTGATAGAGAATCAAGGAGGTTACGAATGTTTCTAAAGTTTCAAGCTCAGAAGATTGTGAGTCGTTGGATCCTCACCTAGTTACCCATCATCCGTAGGATCTGACAAGAGTTGCACGAGGGTTAAACTCTCGCAAGCAGAGCGAAAGTCCCGAAAGACGTCGGGATATCAGAACTTCAGAATTTGGGATATCGGAAGTCTAGAGGATAGGAGATCAGGTCACTTCATAGTGAAAACCATGATCTTGATCCGAACCGTCCATTTGTTGGGATACGTAGCGGAGATCAAGCACCCATCGCTATTTCAGCTACCGGGGTTTTAATTTGATAGAGAAACTGCGACATTGGGGAATCACAAGTCGTGAAATCCCAAGACTGAATCAAGATCATCCATCAGGTGAGACAGGTGGCAACAATCAAGAGTCGTCTTCCCTTTGCATGTTGGATTTTCGAGGTTCAGGAGGACAGGAGGACATTGGCATTTGACTTCATAAAATCGTGAATGATTGAGGACCGTCCATCGGTTGGGACACGTGATGGAGATCGGAAGCCATCAACATTTTGGGATTTGACATTTTGCGAATTCTAAAGACAGGAAGCACACAAATTTTAGAACTGCAAAGTCCAAAACCCCAATAAGGTGTAAAGCTCCAGTGTGGGGCCGACTGACGTCATTTCAGGATATAGGAGGTCGGGAATCAGAACTTCGGGAGTTTCGAGGGAAAGAACCCATAAGCATTTTAGTTCCGGAAACTACGAAGTGACGAGGACCGTCCATCTCAAGGGGATGCTTGACAACAATCTAGGTCTTTGAAGGAAAATCCCAAAAGGGAAACTATTTCGGGAAATCAGGATTCGAAGGATCGAGAATCCTGAGGACAAAGGGTCCATGCGTTTCGGCATTCGAAAGCCCGAAATCGTGAAAGACTTAGGACTGCGATCATATGGAATAGTGGTCACATGGACCAAAAGGTAGCCACGGGGACTAATCACTGTTGAATCCATTTCGGCATTTCAGGATATGGGAGATCGGGGGATCAAGAAGGATAAGGTTCTCAACAACCGGAATCATGAAACCCCAAAACCCAAAATTTCTGTCGGGGAGAGATCGGGTATGCGCAAAGGCCGTGGAAGAGGAAAATGAAGGACCTGTGAATAGGGTTTTTAACAAAGATTCTAGTGAGGAATCGAAAGAGCCGATTTGGCTCGAAGGTGAAGTTAGAACGATCTATTAAGACCGGGAGGTCAGCGCAGAGGCTTTGCCGAGGAAGAGGTGACGTCTGTGCCAGGTTTGGTATCAGAGCACAGAAAGGGTTCTTTTCTTTCTATAGCAAGGAAAAGGAAAATTCACCATGCTGCCAAGAAGAAGGCACATGTAAACACCCGATCCACCAGAGGAGAGGGAAATACCAAGAAGAAGAGGTAGGCAGATTCCTAACCCAGCCATGGCAAGAGAAATGTGTGATTTACATGCCAGACTTGATGACATGGAGACAACACAGAGGTGCACAACCGATATTGGGGATCTTAGTGATTCTAAAAGTGAAAATGAAGTTGAACATGAAGAAGAAGAAGCTTCAATGGAAGATGTTGCAAATGAACGCTTGATTAGAGCTGTAACAAGGATGGGTGCCAGGGAAAAAATGGACATCCCAGTTTATGAGGGAAACCTGAATGATGAAGAGATTCTAGATTGGATTAGAGCTCTTGACACTTATTTTGACTATGAATATGTAGAGGAAGACAAGAAGGTCAGACATGCCATCACAAGGTTGAAAGGACATGCAACATTGTGGTGGGATGAACTACAAGCTGACAGACGCTGCAAAGGAAAACATAAAATTAGGAGTTGGGATAGGATGATTGCGAAGATGAAGGAAAAATTCATCCCCAGAGATTACCAGATTACTCTGTTTTGAAGAATGAAAAATTTGAGACAGAAGCTGATGACAATGAAGGAATATATTGAATAATTCTACAGGCTGAGCATTAGGGCAGGTCATCGGGAAAGCGATGATGAAAAGGTTGCCAGGTACATGAATGCCCTGAGATATGACATTCAGGATGAGATGAGCATGGTAACCATCCAAATGGTGGAAGATTCTTATCAAATGGCTCTAAAAGCTAAAGAGAAGTTGAACCGAAAACAAGGTCAGAGAGGCCGAGGTAGAAGTCAAGCCAGGGGAAAATCAGTTGTTCAAGATAAAAATCATAAACCCAAGGAGGACTGGAAGAAACCTCAGACTCGAACTAAAAGAGGTGGAACCTCACAGCGAGGGAAATATGATGAACAGAGAGGGAATCATACCGAACAAAGAGGACATTATGCTGATAATAATATTTTTCCTCATACTAGAGGTAGAGGAAGAGGAAGAGGTGGAGTAATAAAGTGATTCACGTGTGGAAAGAATGGACATAAATCTTATGAATGTCCAGACAAGAAGAAAGAGAGTGGAGAGACTCACATCGCCGAAGCACAGAGGTGGAATGTTGAGGCAGAGGATGCTGAAGGTAGAAGATCGTTGATGATGTGAAAAGTTCTCTTAACACCAGAGAAGAAGGTGGAGAGTTCAGTCCAAAGAAACAAACTTTTTCAGACTACTTGCAAAACCAAGGACAGGGTATGCAAGGTCATTGTGGACAGTGGTAGCATGGATAATCTCGTTTCAATGGAGATGGTAGAAAAGCTAGAGCTGGAGACGACTGAACATCCAAGTCCATATAGAGTTTCATGGCTACAAAAAGGACATCAGGTAAATGTCACTAAACAATGTTTAGTTGAATTTAAGATAGGAGGATATAATGATAAGATACTTTGTGATGTTATTCCCATGGATGTTTGTCATCTATTTTTGGGTAGACCATGGCAATGTGACATAAATGTGATTCATGATGGGAGGATTAACACATACACCCTAGAGAAGGATGGGAGAACTCACATGTTGCTTCCAATCAAAGATAAGGAAGTGAAACCTGAAGTAAGTAACATTGTACTTCTCATGAGCAGGAAGGAACTTCTTACCAAGGTCAAGAAGAAGGAGGATCCACAATTCATTGTGTTCAGGAAGCCTATAATTGTTTTAACCAGCACAAGGGTAGATGATCTACCAGAAGAGGTTCAGGAACTACTGGAAGAGTTCACTGACATAGTAGTGGACGAACTACCTCATTTGTTGCCACCGATCAGAAGTGTGAGTCATCATATTGATCTCATACCTGGAGCCAGTTTACCAAACAAAGCAGCGTACATATTAACACCGTAGGAGATTGAAGAAGTCAAAAGACAAGTCCAGGATTTGTTGGATAAAGGGTTGGTTAGAGAAATCTTGAGTCCATGTGTTGTTCCGACAGTACTCAGTCCAAAGAAAGAAGGAGGATGGAGGATGTGTATTGATTCAAGGGAAATCAACAAGATAACCATCAGGTAGAGATTTCCATTGCCAAGGATGGATGATCTGATGGATTGCTTAAGTGGAGAATTTTTTTTTTTGAAGATTGATTTGAAAAGTGGATATCACCAGATTCGTATGAGGGAAGGTGATGAATGGAAAACAACCTTAAAGACTAACGAAGGGTTGTATGAATGGCTTGTTATGCCATTTGGTTTAACGAATGCGCCAAGTACCTTCATGAGGTTGATGAACGAAGTCCTGAAGGAATTCATCAGAAAATTTGTCATTGTGTATCTGGATGATATATTGATCTTCAGTAAAACAGAGGCAGAGCATCTAAAACACTTATCTACAGTGATGAAGAGATTACAACAAGAGAAGCTGTTGATAAACATGAAGAAATCCTCATTCATGAAGACAAAACTCATCTATTTGGGTTTTGTTATTTCTACAGATAAATTGAGGACGGATCTAGATAAGGTGGAGGTGATCAAGAATTGGCCATCACCGAACAACATATTTGAGGTGAGAAGTTTTCACGTATTGGCTAGTTTCTACCGGAAGTTCATCAGGAATTTTAGTGGAATTAGTGCACCGATGATGGACAGAGTGAAGAAAAGACACAAATATTTTCACTAGATAGAAGAGGCTTAGAAGAGTTTTAATCTGTTGAAGAGGAAAATCACAGAACAACCAATCCTGGTGTTCCCTGATTTCCAAAAGACATTTCAAGTGAAATGTGATGCAAGTGGATTTGCAATAGGGGTAGTCTTGAGTCAAGAAGACAGGTCGATAGCATACTTCAGTGAGAAGATGAATGAAGCGAAGGTGAAGTACTCCACATATGACAAGGAGTTCTATGCTATCATTCATGCATTGAAGAAGTGGAGACACTATTTGATTCTGAAGGAGTTTGTCTTATACAGTGACAATCATGCACTGTAGTATGTGACTCAACAGGAAAAATTGAATCAAAGACATGTAAAATGGGTTGAATACATGCAGAAATTTACTTTTGTAATCAAGCATATTTTTGGAACTGCTAACAAGGTTGTTGATGCTTTGAGCAGGAAATGTTTGATGTTGCAGGAGTTTAGAGTTAAAACACTGGGTTTTGATGACCTCAGGGACATGTACAGAGATGATCTAGATTTTAAGGAGGTGTACGAAGCAGCTGAGAATCAAATTCTCAGAGATAGAAGCCAATGGGAAGAATACATGATCCAAGAAGGATTACTATTTAAAGGTAATCAACTTTGTATTTCAAAATGCTCCATGAGGGAGAATTTGCTGAAGGAGAAACATAGTGGAGGATTGGCCGAACATTTCTGTCATGACAAGACATTCACAAAACTGAATGAGTCATATTTTTGGCTGGGAATGCAAGCAGATGTCAAGAGATTCGTGGAAAGATGCAGAATTTGCCAGCATTCGAAAGGAAAGAGATAGAATGCAGGATTTTATCAACCATTGCCAATACCCGAGAGGCCATGGGATACAGTTAGCATGGATTTCATATTGGGGTTGCCAAGAAAACAAAGAGGCTTTGACTCAATCTTTGTGACACATCCGCACCCGCAGGCATGCCCGCTCATAGGATCTTCTCTTTCCTTGGCCCAAAGAACACTAACCGGTCTTTATATTTCCCTATCGGGAAATCTGCACCCACAGAACTATCGCTCGATCCCTTTTCTTTTCTTATCGGTGAATCGGACTTCGAGGCTTCGCAATGTCAAAATTTGAACGTTGCACTCTCGAATCCCTGAGACCCGATGGCCAATACGCCGAACCTCCGACGCACACATGCGAGTTGACTTTTCCACTTCCCGTCACTTCTATCGGGATTTTGGACTTCACGAGATCGCGGATCCTGATGTCCAATGTTTCGGGACTTTCCTTTTCCCGAACTCCGATACGGTGTACCACCTGTCCTCCACTAACTTCCTATGGCCCCACACACGGTCCTTTGACTGTCAGGATATCGCGTATCGCGATTCCAAATTACAAGAGTATCCTATTTCGGAAATCCCCGATGCTCCGAACCCCGATCCACGATATGCATGTGAATCCAATGACCCTCGTGGTCCTGATCAATGGATCCGCCTCTCCTAAGCTTGGAACCCTTTGGGAATACGTCACTGTATCTTCCCCATTCCTTTCTAATATCTAACGGCTTACGGTGATTCACAAATTCTCCTTGGGGAATTCCGACCGTCTGTTCCTTCCTCCATGAAGACTTCTTCACCTGCGTGCAAACTTGCAGCGCCTATTTGAATACTTCAACCACAACTTCTCTGTGCAACCCTTCGATGAATTCAAGGACCTATCCTTCCTAATCTTTCCCACGACTTTTGAGTCCTTCAGGAAACTCCCTTGCGTGCACTCCTTGCGGCAACCCTTCGATTTCGTCTAAGTGTTGGAGTCTTCGAATCTGCGCACACCTGCAGCAGCAATCCTTCAAGCTCCCCTCAGGCTTGCAACCTGAGACTTTTACCTGGCCTGCGCACTCCTTTCATGACTCATGTGCCCAACTGCACCTTTGGGACGAATGAGAACAAAAGTTATCTCTACCTAAACCCTCTGTCAACGCACTCCTTGCGGACAAATTAGACTACACTCCTAGCAGGAATTCTCTGGCTCAAATAGATAAACAATTGAAACTCATTCCATCTCCCTCTCATACTTCAATTCATACATGAATCACATACACAGCATATAGAAGCAAATGTATGACAGGAAGCAAACATTCATGAGAATATCAACATCAAATACACAGAGAACAACACAAACCATGAATTTGAATCAAAACTCTTCTATTAATTCAAATGTCTGTACATGGGTGTCTTACACAGCTCTCTGCTTCTTCTTGCTCCAATGCTTCTGAATTATTTTTCAATACACAATGAGGGTGTCTATATTCATTCTCCCTCCTCCTTTCTAAAACTGTCTAATCTATGAATCAAAATCCTATCTACTTGCATTAACTTCCTTAAATGTCGTCTATCTACTTAAGGATGAGAGCTATCCACTCAAGGTCCATTACAATACATAAGTGCACCTCATTAAATTATCACATTAATGTCTGCACAACAGTTTCAAGGTATTTTCAAAATTTGTGTTGGACGCCTTCCAGCTGTCTTTTGCTTTCGCACTGGCTAGCTTGATGAGTTGGCGATGCTCCTGCATCATACTCCCTCGCTTGAAAAATTTCATGGGCTCCTGTCCATGAGCTCTTGCATGGTCTGTCCATGCTTCTGTATCTCTGCTTCATTCTCCCAGCTGGCATCTTCCACTGGATGGCCCTTCCACTTGACTAGATACTCGTAGTATTCTTTCCTCCTGGTCTTCTTACCCACTCTCTTGTCTAGTATGCATTCCATCTGCGACTTCTCTGCAACTGGCATCTGTTCCATCCACTGGATCACTGGCTACTCAATTCTATTCTCTTCTTCTCCAGCCCTGGATGGGTATAAATCTGCGACATTGAATATCAGAGATATTCCTATCCCATCCGGTAACTCGATCTCATAAGAATTTTCCCCAAATTTTCTCAAGACGTTACATGGTCCGATTTTCTTCATTTTCAATTTATTGTATGTTCCCTTCGGGAACCTCTCTTTCCTTAAATGTGCCAAAACTAATTCACCAACCTCGAACTGAAGTTGTCTCTTCCACTGGTTGGCTCTGCGCTTATATTCATGACTTGAATTTTGCAGTCGCTGCTTCACCTGGCCGTGAAGTTCCTTCATCGCCTCTACAAACTCTTCGGCACTTGCGCTCCTAGTCGCAGTCTTTTACGAATCCCTTAATTCAGAAACTCCCCTCGGCTGTGTGCCATATACAATCTGGAATGGAATTTTCCCGGTGCTCCTGTTCACTAAGTCATTATAAGAAAACTCTGCCTGTGGAAATACACTATCCCACTAGCTATGGTGCTCTGTCACCAAGCTTCTCAACAAGTCTTTCAGACTTATGTTCACCACTTCTGTTTGCCCATCCATCTGAGGATGATAGGAAAAACTAAACACCAAGTTGGTCCCCAGCTTCTTCCATAGTGTCCTCCAGAAATGTCCCACGAACTTTGTATCTCTGTCTGAAACTATACTTCTGGGTAAGCCATGAAGTCGAATGAACTCCTTGAAAAATAGGTTCGCGATGTGAGTCTCATCACTGGTTTTCTGGCATGGGATAAAATGTGCCATATTAGAAAACCTATCGACTACCACAAAGACTGAATCAAATCCTCTTTATGTCCTTGGCAATCCCAATACAAAATCCATGCTTATCGCCTCCCACAGCCTCTCTGGTATGGGCAATGGCTGATAAAACCCTGCATTCTGCTTCCTTCCCTTCGAATGCTGGAAAACTCTACATTTGTCTACAAACCCCTTGACATATTCTCGCATTCCTGGCCAAAAGTATGATTCTCTCAGCTTCACGAATGTCTTATCATGGCCAAAATGTCCTGCTAATCCACCACTGTGTTTCTCCTTTAACAGATTCTCCCTCATGGAGCATTTCGGGATACATAGTTGATTGCTTCTGAACAACAATCCTTCCTGGATCATGTGGTCCATCCATTGGCTTCTGTCTCTGAGAACTGGATTCTCAGCTGCTTCGTACGCCTCTCCAAAATCTAGATCTACTACGTACATGTCCCTGAGATCATCAAAACCCAACGTTTTGACTCGAAACTCCTACAACAGCAAACACTTCCTGCTCAAAGCATCAGCCACTTTGTTAGCAGTACCCGAAATGTGTTTAATCACAAATGTGAAATTTTGCATATACTCTACCCATTTTACATGTCTCTGATTCAACTTCTCCTGTTGAGTCACAAACTGTAATGCGTGGTTATCAGTATATAAAACAAATTCCTTCGGAATCAAATAGTGCCTCCACTTATTTAGTGTTTGGATGATGGCATAAAATTCCTTGTCGTATGTGGAGTATTTCACCTTTGCCTCATTCAACTTCTCATTGAAATATGCAATTGGTCTGTCTTCCTGACTCAAGACCGCTCCTATGGAAAACCCGCTTGCGTCACATTTCACTTGAAACGTCTTTTGGAAATCCGGCAACACCAAAACCGGTTGTTCCGTGATCTTCCATTTCAATAGATTGAAGCTCTTCTTAGCCTCTGTTGTCCAGTGAAAAGTTCTATGTCTTTTTTTCACTATATCCATCATCGCTGCGCTAATCTCACTGAAATTTCTGATGAACTTCCGGTAGAAGCTAGCCAGTCCATGAAAACTCCTCACCTCAAAAATATTTATCGGTGATGGACAATTCTTGATTACATCCACCTTATCCGGATCCATCCTTAACTCATTAGCCAAAATAACAAATCCCAAGTAAATGAGTTCTGTCTTCATAAATGAGGATTTCTTCATGTTTATCAACAACTTCTCCTGCTGTAGCTTCTTCATCACAATGGCCAAATGCTTCAAGTGGTCTGCCACTGATTTACTGTAGATCAGTATGTCATCCAAATGCACGATGACAAATTTCCCGATGAAATCCTTCAGGACTCCACTCATCAACCTCATAAAGGTACTTGGTGCATTCTTCAAGCCAAACGACATGACTAGCCATTCATACAGCCCTTCGTTGGTTTTGAAGGCCATCTTCCACTCATCACCTTCCCTCATGCGAATCTGGTGATATCCACTCTTCAAATCTATCTTTGAAAAAAATCTTGCTCCACTCAAGCAATCCATCAGATCATCCATTCTTGGCAATGGAAACCTATACCTGATGGTTATCTTGTTGATGGCCCTCGAGTCGGTACACAATCGCCAACCTCCATCTTTTTTTGGATTGAGTACCATTGGAATGGCACATGGACTCAAGCTTTCCCTGACCAATCCTTTTTCCAATAACTCCTGGACCTGCTTCTTAACCTCTTCATTTTCTTGCGGCGTCAACCTATACGCAGCTTTATTCGGCAAACTAGCTCCTGGGATGAGGTCTATATGATGACTCACACTCCTCATCGGTGGCAACGAACGAGGTAATTCGTCCACCACGATGTCAGCGAACTCTTCCAGCAGTTCCTAAATCTCCTCTCGTAAATCATCCACTCTTGTGCTAGTCAAAACAATCCTTGGTTTCCTGACCACAAAGAATTGTGGATCTCCTTTCTTCTTCACCTCCGTAAGAAGTTCCTTTCCACTCATGAGAAGTACTATGTTGCTTACTTCCGGCTTCACCTCCTTATCCTTTATCGGAAGCAACATATGGGTTCTCCCATTCTTCTCCAGGGTATATGTGTTCATTCTCCCGTCATGAATCACATTCCTATCATATTGCCATGGTCTGCCCAACAATAAATGACAGACATCCATAGGAATAACATCACAGAGTATTTTATCGTTATACCCTCCTATCTTGAATTCAACCAAGCATTGTTTAGTAACAGTTACCTGGTGTCCTTTCTGTAACCACGAAACTTTGTATGGGCTTGGATGATCAGTTGCCTCCATCTCCATCTTTTCCACCATCTCAGTTGAAACGAGATTATCTGTGCTACCACTGTCCACGATAACCTTCCATACCCTGTCCTTGGTTTTGCAAGAAGTTCTGAAAAGTTTGGTTCTTTGAACTGAGCTTTCCACCTCTTTCTCAGGTGTTAAGAGAACTTTTCGCATCATCAGCGATCTTCTACCTTCTGCGTCTTCTGCCTCAACATCCCGCCTCTGTGCCTCGGCGATGTGAGCTTCTCCAATGTCCTTCTTTTTCTCTAGACACTCGTAGGACTTATGCCCATTATTTCCACATGTGAAGAATGTGATTACTCCACCTCTTCCTCTTCCTCTACCTCTGGTATGAGGAAACATATTGTTATTGGCATATCATCCTCTCTGTTCATTATGCTGTCCTCGCTATTCAACATATGGCCCTCTCTGTGAGGTTCCACCTCTTTCAACTTTACCCTGAGGTTTCTTCTATTCCTCCTTAGGCTTCTGGGTTCTTTCCTGGGCAACTGACTTGCCTCTGGGCTGGTTCCTACCTCGGACTCTCTGACTTTTCTTATGACTCATCTTTTCTTCTGCTTTCAAAGCCATTTGATAGGCATCCTCCACTGTTCAGATGGTTTCCATACTCAATTCATCCTGAATGTTGTATCTCAGACCATTCAGATATCTAGCAACCTTCTCATCATCGCTCTCCCGATGACCTTCCCTGATGTTCAATCGATAGAATTCCTCCGTGTATTCCTTCACTGTCATCAGTTTCTGTCTCAGGTTCTGCATCCTCCTAAACAGAGTGATTTGACAATCCCTGGGGATGAATTTCGTTTTCATCTTTGCAATCATTTGATCCCAACTTTTAATTTTATGCTTGCCTTTGTAGTGTCTATCTGCTTGTAGTTCATCCCACCACAATGATGCATGTCCCTTCAAGCACGTGATAGCATGCTTGAATTTCTTGTCCTCTTCGACATCTTCATAGTCGAAATATGTGTCGAGAGCTCTAATCCAATCTAGTAGCTCCTCTGCATCCAAGTTTCCCTTGTAAACTGGAATGTCCACCCTTGCTTTTGCACCCATCCTAGAAATAGATTTGATTAGACGTTCATTTGATGCACCTTCGGCTGCAACTTCCTCCTCTCGTTTAGCCTCAATATTTCTCTTGGAATCACTAAGATCCCCTGCACTAGCTGTGCGTCTTTGCATTGTCTCCATGTCTTTGAGTCTTGCTCGGAAATCACGCATTTGTCTCTCCAATTCTGGATTGGTTACCTGCCTGCCTCTTCTTCTCTGCACTTCCCTATCCTCTGGATCAGGTGACTATCTTTCTCTCCTCGGCGACATGGCGAATTCCTTCTTCTATGCTAGAGAAAGCAAAGAAATTTTGCTTCTCTGATACCACTCTTGACGCAGCCGCACTTGCAGGCACGCCCGCTCATAGGATCTTCTCTTTCCTCGGCCCGAAGAACACTAACCGGTCCTTCTATTTCCCTATCAGGAAATATGCACCCACAAAACTATCGTTCGATCCCCTTTATTTTCTTATCGGGGAATCAGAATTCATAGCTTCGCGATGTCAAAAGTCGAACGCTGCACTCTTGAATCCCCGAGACCCGATGGTCGATACGTCGAACCTCCGACGCACACGTGCGAGTTGACTTTTCCACTTCCTGTCACTTCTATCGAGATTTCAGACTTCGCGGGATCGCGGATCCTGATGTCCAATGTTTCGGGACTTTCCTTTTCCCGAACTCTGATACGGTGTACCACTTTTCCTCCACTAACTTCCTGTGGCCCCACACACTGTCCTTCGACTGTCGGGATATCGCGTATCGCGATTCCAAACTACAAGAGTATCATGTTTTTGAAATCCCCAATGCTCCGAACCCCGATCCACGATATGCGTGTGAATCCAACGACCCTCGTGGTCCTGATCAATGGCTCTGCCTCTCCTGATCTTGGAACCCTTTGGGAATACGTCGTCGTATATTCCCTATCCCTTTCCAAGATCTAACGGCTTACGGTGATTCATGAATTCTCCTTGGGGAATTCTGACCGTCTGTTCCTTCCTCCATGAAGACTTCTTCACCTGCGTGCAAACTTGCAGTGCCTGTTTGAATACTTCAACCATAACTTCTCTGTGCAACCCTTCGACGAATTCAAGGACCCATCCTTCCTGAGCTTTCCCACGACTTTCGAGTCCTTCAATAAACTCCCTTGCGCGCACTCCTTGCGGCAACCCTTCGATTTCGTCTAAGTGTTGGAGTCTTTGACTCTGCTCACACCTGCATAAATAGTCCTTCAAGCTCCACTCAGGCTCGCAACCTGAGACTTTTACCTAGCCTGCGCACTCCTTGCACAACTCCTGTGCCCAACTGCACCTTTGGGATGAATAAGAACAAAAGTTATCTCTACCTAAACCCTCTGTCAACGCACTCCTTGAGGACAAATTCGACTGCACTCCTAGTAGGAATTCTCTGGCTCAAATAGAGAAACAATTGAAACTCATTCCATCTCCCTCTCAGACTTCAATTCATACATGAATCACATACACAACATATAGAAGCAAATGTATGACAATAAGCAAACATTCATGAGCATATCAACATCAAATACACAGAGAACAACACAAACCATGAATTTGAATCAGAACTCTTCTATTAATTCAAATGTCTGTACATAGGTGTCTTACACAACTCTCTGCTTCTTCTTGCTCCAATGCTTCTGAATTATTTTTCAATACACAATGAGGGTGTCTATATCCATTCTCCCTCCTCCTTTCTAAAACTGTCTAATCTATGAATTAAAATCCTATCTACCTGCATTAACTTCCTTAAATGTCATCTATCTACTTAAGGATGAGAGCTATCCGCTCAAGGTCCATTGCAATACATAAGTGCACCTCATTAAATTAGCACATTAATGTCTGCGCAATAGTTTCAAGGTATTTTCAAAAATTTGTGCTGGACGCCTTCCAGTTGTCTTTTGCTTTCGCGTTGGTTTGCTTGATGAGTTGGAGATGCTCCTGCATCACTTTGTGGTGGTGGATAGATTTTCCAAAATGGCACACTTTATTCCATGTCAGAAAACCAGTGACGCAACTCACATTGCGAATTTGTTTTTCAAAGAAGTCATTCGACTTCACGACTTACCAAGGAGCACAGTTTCGGATCAAGACACTAAGTTCGTGGGAAGCTTCTGGAGAAGCTTATGGAAAAAGCTAGGAACAAATTTGTCATTCAGTTCAACTTATCATCCTCAGACGGATGGAAAGACAAAAGTGGTAAACAGGAGTTTAGGAGACTTGCTGAGGAGCTTGGTGACAGAACACCACAGCCAGTGGGACAATATATTACCACAGGCAAAATTTTCTTATAATGATTCAATCAACAGAAGCACATGACAAAGTCCATTTCAAATTGTTTATGTCATGCAACCTAGAGGAATTTCTGAGCTAAGGGATTCAGAACAGATTGAAACTAGGAGCGCTAGTGCAGAATATTTCGCAGAGGCGATGAAAGAACTTCACAACCAGGTGAAGGAGCATTTACAGAACTCGAGCCAGGAGTATAAGCGAAGATCAGATCAACACAGGAGACAAATTCAATTTGAGGTTGGTGATTTGATTCTAGCACATCTAAGAAAGGAAAGGTTCCCGAAGGGGAGATATAACAAACTAAATATGAAGAAGATCGGACCATGTAAGGTCTTGAAGAAATTTGGGGCAAATGCTTATGAGATTGAATTACCCCATGGGATCGAAATTTGTCTGATATTCAATGTCTCAGATTTGTACCCATACAAAACTGAGGAAGAAGGAACAAGTGATGAACAACCAGAGATCCAGTGGACAAAGTAGATGCCTATTGCAGAGAAGCCACAGATGGAAAGCATACTAGACAAAATAATTAGCAAGAAGACCAGAAGGAAACAATACTTTGAATACTTGGTCAAGTGGAAAGGACATCCAGTTGAAGATGCCAGCTGGGAGAATGAATCAGAGATTCAGAGGCATGGATAGACCATGCGAGAGCTCATGGACAGGAGCCCATGAAAATTTTCAAGTGAGGGAGTATGATGCAGGAACATTGCCAATGTCAAGCAAGTGTGGGGCAAGCACCAATACATTTTAGACACATGATAAATTGTTTAAAAGATTTTTGAAGATGGATGCGCCAAACGTAAATGTAACAGTTAAGAAGAGGCGTACTTATAGATTGTAATCAGACCTTGAGCGACATGCTCTCGTCTGAAGGACTAAGAAGGTATTTATGTTAGTAGGTAGCTTTGAATTCTCAGATTAGATAGCTTTAGGAGTGGAGGGAAAACGGATATAGACACCCTCATTGTAATATTGTAGAGGTAGTAGTGAAGAACATTACCAAGGAAGAAAGAGCATATAGAGCTGGAATAGAGAAATTGTAATTGAAAACCACCCATGTACAGAGATTAAGTTAATAGAAGAAGTCTTAATTCAAATTCATGGCGTTGTAGTTGTTTCTTGTATGTGTATGATGAATGGTATGTTCACAATTTTACTCTTTCTATTATACATTTGCTTTTATGATATGTATGGATGATTTCTTGTTAAATGTTTGAAGTCTGAGAGAGAAAGAGTTAGGAAATGAGTTTCAATTGTCTCTATTTGAGCGAGAGTTCCTGCAAGGAGTGCAGTTGAATCGTCCACACGGAGTGCGTGGACAAAAGGGTTCAGAGGCCTTGTCTCTGAAAGCTCAGAAAGGTTAGCTTTTGTTGTCATTTCCTCAAAGGTCCAGTTAGGCACAAGAGTCGTGCAAGGTGTGCACAGACCAAGCTTGAATATAGGGTTTGAAACCTGAGAAACTATTGAAGGACTGCTACTGCAAGGAGTGCACAGAGTCGAAGGTGTTCAACACCAGAATGTTTCAAGGTTTTCCACAAGGAGTTCGTGCAGGAGTTTCTTGAAAGACTTGAAGTCGTGGAAACTCTCAGAAGGACTCGAACCTGTGAAGTCATCGAAGGGAAGAGACGAACAGTCAAAATTCTTTGTAGAGAAATAGCGAAATCCCGCCAGCCGTCCGATTTGATAGAGAAGCAAGGAGGTTACGGCTGTTTCCAGAGTTTCAAGATCAGGAGATTGTGAGCCGTTGGATCCTCACTTAGCTACCCGTCAGCCATAGGATCTGACAGGAGTTGCACGAGGGTTAAACTATCTCAAGCAGAGAAAAAGTCCAGAAAGGCATCGGGATATCACAACTTTAGAATTCGGGATATCGAAAGTCTAGAGGACAGGAGATTGGGTCACTTCATAGTGAAAACCCCGATCTTGATTTGGACCGTCCATCTATTGGGAAATGTGGCAGAGATCAAGCACTCATCAGTATTTTGGCTACCAGTGTTTTAAGTTGATAGAGAAACTTCGACATCAGGGAATCACAAATCGCAAAATCCTGAGACTGAATCAGGATCATCCGTTAGGTGAGACAGGTGGCGACGATCAAGAGCCATTGGCCCTTTGCATGTCATATTTTCGGGGTTCAGAAGGACAGGAGGATATCAACATTTGACTTTGTGAAATTGTGAATGATCGAGGACTGTCCATCGGTTGGGACACGCGGTGGAGATTGGAAGCCATCGACATTTCGAGATTCGACGTTTCACGAATCCTGAAGACAGGAAGCACGCACATTTAGGAACTACAAAGTCTAAAACCCTGATAAGGTGGAAATCTCTGGTGTGGGGCCGACTAACGTCATTTCAGCATATAGGAGGTCAGGAATCGGAACTTCAGGAGTTTCGAGGGAAAGAACCCATAAGCATTTTACTTCCCGAAACCGCGAAGCGATGAGGACCGTCCATCTCGAGGGGACGCATGACAACAATCTAGGTCTTCGAAGGAAAATCTCGAAAGGGAAACCATTTCGGGAAATCAGGATTCGGAGGATCGAGAATCCTGAGGACAAAGGGTCCATGCATTTCGGCATTCGAAAGCCCGAAATCACGAAAGACTTAGGACTGCGATCATATGGAATAGTGGTCACATGGACCAAAAGGTAGACATGAGGACTAACCTCTGTTGAAGCCATTTCGGAATTTTGGGATATCAGAGATTGGGGGATCGAGAAGGCTGAGGTTCTCGACAATGGGAATCGTGAAACCCCAAAACCCAAAATTTCTGTCGGGGAGAGATCGGGTTTGCGCAGAGGCCGTGGCATAGGAAAAGGAAGGACCTGTGAATAGGGTTTTTAACAGAGATTCTAGTAAGGAATCGAAAGAGCCACTTAGGCTCGAAGTTGAAGTTAGAATGATCCGTTAAGACTGACAGGTTAGCATAGAGGCTTTGTCGAGGCAGAGGTGACGTCTGCGCCATTTGGGAACCTCCATGGTGCCCTACAAGATCGATGCTCCCTTAAGCTATCGGGGGGGGGGGGCACCAGGATAGATCTTGGTGCCATGGTTCTCTTGAAAAGGGCATGCTGACACTCTAAAATGGTCTGCAAGGTGGTACCAATTGCAAAACAATTTTTTTTTTGCCTTTTTTTACTCATTAAGAAAGCATTTTTTTGACTTGGGATCATGACTAATGAAATTTAATGATGTTTGGCAGGTGTTTTATAGTCAATATGATGTATTGGAAAGAACGAGAGCATGTAAATGATTATTTGACCACTTTGCATGAACCTCAAACAAGGGCGACACTTCGAAATTGTGGCTTGTTAAAAATTTTCAAGATCGAAAACATCATGAAGGAGGTGCTTCTCCTTGAACACCTGATATAGCTATGGGATGAAAATGAATAGGTTTTCTTAGTAGGATCTCATTCTCTGAAGATTTATATTGAGTATGTATACTTTCTAACGGGGCTCTCCAAGCAGGGGCACCTGTCATTTTGTCCAGCCATCAGACTACAACATTACAAGCTGATGATTACCTTGTGCAATATTGTAGACCGAGATCCCACAAGGAAAGTGGTAGGATCGAAATGAAGGACATACGAGACCTTTCTTTGTGATCCATACTATTCACCATTACCAAACTGGAAGGAAGCACCAGTCCTCACCTAGCTTCCAAATCATAGATGGCATATGCAATCGAATTCCTTGAGCCAAAGATCTTCAATTATTTCTCCTTGAAGGGGTACAATGGGATGCATCAGGTATTCTAAAAAAAGTGACCTTGTAAAAGTATTTTTGATTTTTTATGATACATGTTTTTTTGGTGGTACAATGAGGGATCTAAACATATTTGTTTTTGTTCATCATGCAAACTGAGGGATGGCATGTCTAGTTGGGATGTCATTATTTGGATGACACGGTGGTGTTCAGGTACTAACAGAGGCATTTGGTAGAGTTGAAAGACTTCATGAGGTATCCCTTCCATGAGGACTCATGGGGATTACCATGGGTATCCATTCCATGAGATTAAGAGATGTTCCCTATCACCTGTAGAGGCACACAATGGGTGTACTAGATGGTCTCATCCATCTGATGCGGTAAGTATCTAGAACAATGATGTGTTACCATGAGCACAATGTAGTATAGAAAGATGAGTAGAGTCTCCTATCTTAGTGTAGTCTTATTGCGATGATGTACGTAAATAATAGCCCACATTTTTCCCTTCTATGTAATTTTTGGACGATGTTATGGAAAATTTTTGCTACTTGTATACACACACACACACACACACACACACACACACACACACACATATATATATGTGGGTTTTGTCTCGGCTACTTATTTTTTAATGATGCAATGTTTTTTTATATATATATTTTATATTCATGCTTTATGATCTTGAATATTCATCTATGTTTGAGATGCCAATCCAACATATAATTTTCTAATGAATTTGTAATGAAATTAATTTCTCTCGGTATGTGTTGGTATTCTAGGTAAGTAAAAAAGATTTCGAGACGATGAAACCTTAAGTAGAGATGTAGCAATATTGGATTGTGGATAGTATAGATGTTATTAAGTTGACAAACCACAAGTTGGGAATCAAGACTAATGATTATTTGAAATATTTCAAGAGAGGCGACCTCGGTCAAAATTCCAATTATTGCATGATATTCTGCAACATTTTTGGTTGCAGGTCCAAGACATATCCCTCTAGAACATACCAACTCGCCAGAATGGTAAATGGTCCAAGCTGCATAAGCTAAGTTCTGGGTATGTCGGCTAGCACCATATGCAAATAAAAATGCATGGGGAAGGAAGGTGGCATATGCAAATTCAAGCATAAAGCAGGGTATAAGAAGCTAAGAATATATATGCAATATTTTCTGAGCATAGTAATGTTTCAAATAGAGCCCATTGTGAGGCTCATTGAGAGGGATTCCATCATAATCAATTAACTCGTAGGAACATATTTGTGGCACATGTTTTACGATGTAAGGTCCATGTCACATAGGTTCTAATTTTCCTGCTCCAAGTTTATCATGGTCTTAGTCATAGATCGGGACTAGATCTCCTTCTGTGAAAACATGAGGTCAGACAAACTTATCATATTGGGTTTTGATACATTTTTTGTTTGTCTCACTAATGAGAGAAGAATCACAATGGGTCTCATATAGCTTCATTAGATACATGAAATGTTCCTCTTCAGTAGAGGTGTTGGGTAGGATCTCTACGACTAGTTTCAGAGATGGAATTTCACATTCAATTGGAAACACCTCTTCTAACCCATATACCAATTGGAAAGGTGTAAAACAAGTGGTAGGTTTGATGGAAGTTCGATAAGCCTAGAGTGTTGATAAGAGTTGTAAATGCCAATTGGTTTTTTTCACCCACATCATGCATTGAAGCATGGTTTTCAAGACTTTGTTAATGGATTCAACTTGCCCATTGGCTTGAGGATAATATGGGGATGAGTTTTCATGTCGAAAACCTAATTTGGTACACAACTCACTCATCATATCATTTTGGAAATGAGATCTGTGGTCAGTTAGATAGATCGTGGGAATCCGAATCTAGCGATGATGTGATTAAATACGAAAATATCCATAGTTCGTCCATCGCTTAAGAATGTAGGCATAGCCTTAGCCCATTTAGTAAAATAATCAACTGCGACAATAATATAACCATGCTCCCCTACTGAGGTAGGCTTACATTGCATGAAATCAATGCCCCAATTTGCAAAGGGGTTGATGACAATGATTCGATGTAGCGGAGCAGGGTGGGTGCGTGTTTTATTTTGAAATATTTGACAGGGTGGGCATTTGTTTACGACCTCAATATAGTCTTTGAAAATGGATGGTAAAAACGAAGCTGCATGTAATATCTTCTGGTCTATAGCCATCCCAAAGAGATGACCACCAAAATATCCGCAGTGACAATCATTTAAGACATGCTCAACCTATTCATGAGTTAAACAATGTCGTAGAACAATATCAATACCATGATGATATAAGTGTCGCCAACAATAAGGTAATATTTTGAATGATGTTCTATATTACATCGTTCATCATGCGTAAAATATGGTTGGAAGCATTGGGTCTGGATATATAAAAGAATGTCTCTGTACCAGGGATGGTACATAATGATAAGGAACAATGAATCATCAGGAAGGGAATCAGTGGGTTCAGTTTCCTCATCAGTATGGGGAAGGCCGCAAATCAACTCGACAAAAACCAATGATTTCTTTTCTTTAGATTTTTTAAATTCGAGATCAAATTTCTGAAGAATGATGATCCATTTTGAATATTTTCCCCCAAGTACTTTATGATTCAATATGTGGTACATGGGGTTCAATTCAACAATAACCATGGTAGTGTGAAGTAATATGTAGTGTCATAATATTTGGACAGTGATGACTGCTACCAAAGCCAAGTTTTCAACATGTGAATATTGAAGTTTGGGACTTGAAAGGATATTGATTAAATAATATATCACATGTTATTCACCGTCGTCTTCCTCTTGAACTAACACCATGGAAATAGTGGAAGTGGAGGAAGCCAAGTAAAGGATATAATCTCTCATATATTTAGGAGGCTGTAACAATGGTGTATGCATTAAAGAATGTTTGAGAGTGTTGAATGAGTGCTGATAAAGTTCATCCTAGATGAAAGGGATGTCCTTCTGCAACAATCTCATGAATCCTTTCATGATTTTTGCGTAATTGCATACGAAATGGCGTAGAAATTTTTCCTTCCCTTGCAAAATTTGGAGTTTGGTAAGGTTGTTGGGAGGAGGTAAAGCCAAGATAGCTTTTACTTTCAAGGGATCCAACCTAATCCCATATTTGGATACCGTGAAACCTAGGATTCTCCTTGATTCGACAACAAAAATACATTTGTGGGGATTCAAGTGTATGTTGTAATGCCGACATATAAGAAAGATCGCTCTCAGATGGTCAATATGATATTTTTGATTAGCTGAATGAGATGGAAAGTCAATGAGGTATGGTTCAACAATATGTTTGATATCGTGGAAAGCATACGATATAGCCCGCTGGAAAGTAGCTCCAACAAGTTAAGGCCAAATGATAGTTTTTGATATGCAAAGGTTCCCCATGGGAAGATGAATGTTTTTTTGTGTTGATCAGCTGGTAAAATATCTATCTGGTTATATCCTAAGAAGCCATCCATAAAATATAAAATTATGCTTCCAGTGAAATTATCAATAATTTGGTCGATGAAGGGTGTAGGGTAATTGTCTTTCAAACAAGCCTTATTTAGATCCCTATAGTCGACGTAAACTTGAATTTTTCCTTGTTTCTTTGTGACCACAACGTTGTTAGAAACCCATTCGGTCATAGCTATAGGATAGATGAAACTAGATTTCAATAGTTTTTCTTCTTCTTCCTTTATTGTCATAGTTTTCGTAGGATGGACATGGCAAAGTTTCTGTCATATAGTTTTGGATCTAGGGTAAGTTTTAATTCCATGCACAACGATCGAAGGGTTGATCCCTGACATTTCTTTGTGGATCTAGGAAAAAACGTCGTGGAATTCCTTAAACAAGGTGGTGTAGTTTTGAATCTCTTCAGTTGAACATTTCGCACCTAATTGTATGTTTTCCATGACACCTTCTTTTTCTGATATGTATACATTGATGGTTTTCGATATATTTCCTAAATTTCCCTTGGAGATAGTATCCTGAGAAAGTATCGGAGATTGAGGATTATTGAAAATATCATATGGAAAGAAATATTGATTATCTTCCTCGATTTTATCCAAACTTGGAAGAAAGGATGAGAAATGGTGGTTATCATCCCAAGGTGAATCTTCGATACTAATAATTTCCATTATGGGTTCTTCGGATGGAAAAATACATAGGATGCAATCAAAGGTCGACGATAAGGAATCCAACCAAGATGGTAATGAATAAGAATTGGTCGCCACCAGATGTTGGTCATCGGTTGAAGGAGAGGTGGATTGAATGACATCATATTCGGCCTCAGCTAGACTAAGTGTCATAACGTCACCTAGCGTATCAAATTCCAAAGGACTAGGCACGATTCAAGGATCAGGTGATTCAAGGGATTGATGTACCAGGGTCAAAATCATATTCACCATTGTGATATGCTTTGAAGTTTCAGGGACTAGTGAGGGGAAAGTGCCCATGAGCAAAGAATATTTCAATAGATGGACCCCCCACACTCTCGTAACTAATTGTTCAGTCCCCTAAAAATAGGATATTGTTGCTAGTTTGGTTGCGGGCATCATGTGTGCAGTGATCTAATTGAACGATGGTAACTATTTTTACTTGATGAGGAAACTTGACATATCGAAAAACTAAATATGCCATGATAGTCATAGCGTAAAAACAACTTCGTCCAAGCCAAAAATTATAATCTAAAGGAGAGTCGACTACTTCCACATCAATGGAAAAAATTCCCCCCCCCCCCTCCTCAATTGAACGACTAAAGATTGTAAGAGTCCATGATGTCTGAAATCTCATCCATCAAATTATTTCAACATGGTAGGAGATTTATTAAGACCTGGTGATTTAAGACTTTTCTAGTAGGCTAAGGACATGATGCAGGTCAATTCTCCTTCATCCAATACAGTGCAATGAATGTTTTGATTGTTAACAACAACTTCAATTTGAAATGCAAGTTAGTGAGAGAGCCTCGATTTATAATCATCCAGGTTAAACGTGATAGTATTGAATGAATCATGATCTACATCTCCAATGGCTGCCAAGAGAGTCCTATGCTGACTAAGGTAGTTTTACAAAACTTCGAGTGCCGACATCGTACAAGGTGCTTGGGCCAGATCTTCAACTATGTTGTAGTTCTGGGAAACATGAGAGTTGATATTAAAGGTCGAGTTTTGAATCGTACTCTTTGGAGGACGTAATATAGTGTCAAAATTTTGTTTCTCAATCTAGAGAGGTCCAGATGGAGGGGTAACAGAAGTGGAAGGTGTATCGGTCACAATTCCATTAGTTACACTCTCTTTACCTGTTTTCCTTGGAGATGTGTCATATGTTTTTGTCCTAGTGGTCAAATATACACCATTGAACATATAAATATGTGCACTTGAGGAAGAATCCTCTTTAGGAGGTGTTGTATTTTGCGCAACCATTAAATGTTCTATGGAAAAGGATGTGTCAAAACAACGGGTTTGGAATTTCCTATGATGAATTTGGATACCTCATCTCAATGAGGACAATCTCTTGTGTAATGATCTTTGACACATATAGGACAAGTAAATTTCGATTTTCATTGTTGTTTCTTTTCAACAGTAGGTGGAAGTGTTTGTGTTTTTGGATTTTTTTTTTGAATATTATTATTTTTGTTTGATTTATTTGTATTCTTATTTTTCCCTCCAGATTGCGGTGGTGAAGTAGATTGAATTGCAGTCACCTCAGATATTTTATTTGGGGAGGAATAAGATGGGACAAAAGAATGCACTATAGACGAGGTAGATACTCAATTATTTGTAGTCCCAATAGACTATGAGGCAAGTTGAGTTTTGACAGAACTGATAATTCCATCAGAATGAGTGGAAGATGATGGTTTGGATGGATCGGTTGACGTACGAGGATCATTTGGGATTAGTTCGTATAAAGTACCAGATTGGGAAAACCAAATCCAGATATTGGGCGCAAGAAATAGCTTCTTATTTTGTAATAGCCTCACATTGCCACATCTTGAGAAATCAGTGGTAATAGAGAGTCTGTGAACCATTCTGCCAACAACTGGTCATGGATGGTAGCTTTGATAAAATGTTGTCATCTTCTCCACTCATGAATATGATAAAAAATCTGTACGGAGTTGGTCTGGTGAAGGGAGGTAAAAAGTTTTTTGTTGGTTTCATATCTAATTGGCAGTTGAAAATGGGTGAGGAAAGACATTGAAAGCAAATCGAAATATTGAAAAGATCCACATTGTAATTCAATATACCATTTTTCCATGAATCGCGTAAGAGTACGTTGGAAAAGAAGAAATCAAATAGAGTCATCCATCAATAAGTTTGATGAACACCAAAGATGAAATTTCATGACATGGTTATTCATATCTTCTCTAGGTTTACCATCAAACTTTGGAATATCTGATGGTAACTTGGCATGAATTACTGGCCAGAAGGGAGAGTGCAATATGGGATCATTTTTCAATCTCAATAAGTCCGGGAGATCTAAAGTAGCGAGAAAAGATAATTGTTGATTACTTTGAGGATGATACTGGTGAGGTATGGGAACACCAGTAGGAATATAAAATGGTTGTTGTGGGAAGTTGTATCTAGAAATTCCTCCCATATATGGTTGTTGAGTATTTTGGTCAGCAAAAGAAGGATTCATTTGTTGGGGAAATTGGGAAAAAGATGAAGGAAAACCAATTTGACTCCGAGGAAGATAATTGGTTTGACCTTGAGGAGGATAATTAGTGTAACCATAAGGAGGATAACAAATTTGACCCATAGGAGGGTAACCAGTTTTACCCTGATGAGGAAAGGATGATTAACTCAAAGAACCCCAAGTAGGATTCAGGACACCTGGGAATGGTTTTCCAAAGTACAAACCTGAAGGGTTAGGATTTAAACATATTCCTTGTGGGGTTGGATTAAAATATCCTCCTTGAGGTAGTGGATTAAAATATCCTCCATGAGGTGGTCCCCAAGTTTGTTTTAGGTTTACGAGATAAAAGAGCTTGAAATTTCCCCCCTGCCATAGGTTGGGTAACGACTAATACTTTCTCACNCTTCCCCGAAGGAACTTGTCGATTGAATGTAGGTTCCCCCCGGGTAGGTATTTTTCCACTAAATGAGGGTTTTCCCCTAGTAAGGACTTGTCCACCAGCGGAGGATTGTCCTCCAACATGGATTTTTCCACTAACTGAGGATTCCCCCCCATTAGGGATTTATCCCCCAGTTGGGACTTGTGTTATAACAGGGTTTTTCATTCTAAGATGGGAAGGTGTTCCAACATGATTATGTGGTGTGAATGAAGTTTCTATTTGAAGAGTAATTGTTGGTGTAATCGTCATAGTGATTTGTAAATGACTAGGAAGGAAAAGGCCTGTATCACTTGATATTTGATTTGAAGTGGTAGAAGTATTAAATGTTGGTCCTACAGGATTACCAGGGAAATGAATCGATGGTCCTACATATGCACTAGTAGTTACAGGTGTATGTGGAGGGGTTAAGAATGGTCGATTCAAATTCATTTTTTCAAAAATATCATGGCCTGATGGAGTTATCCGCATATGATGAATAGGATTTTGGATTGGATCTACCATTTCAGTAGAGAGGATAGGGATTATGTACTCTTCATTGGTGTTGGGTTGTTCTAATTTCATATCAACTTATTCAAATGGCCTTGACGATAATCTAGGATAATCTTCAGCTATGATATTTCCTAAAGAATCTACTTGGAAAAGAAGTGGGTCAAGAGTATTGGTCAATGTTGGGTTTATAGGAAGGAAAAAAACTTCCTGAACTATTATAATTTCTCCCTCAGGATGTTCAATCAAAGGAGTAGCAGCACTCCCAGTGTCAGAATAATTTTATTCTTCAAAACCTTCTTCACGAAAAGCATCTTCAGGTGAATTAGGAGGTAAAGGTTTGTAGCCTTCCAGAGGCAACCCTTTCATCCTACGTGATCGACGAATACCTTTTTTATCCATAGTACCAATATTAATGAAAACTAGGGTGAACAAACAATACTCGCTAAAAATATAGAAAACCAACAAGCAAAACAATAGCTTCACATAATGATCTTACTAGTTGGTGATGAAATCCAACATCGCGGGAAAAAGTGAGAAGGGGTTGGGATTGTGCGGGTGGATCAATTATGTTGGAGACCTTCTTAAAGGACTTACGCATTGGTGCAAGTTTCCTCACAATTTTATCTCCAAGTTACCCTCCAAGGATCCCGAGTGATTTTGACCAACGTCTTAGCCAAGTACAACAAAGACTCCCCTTCATCGTCACCTCGTGTATATACCCTAAATATTACGGCCACTAAGTTTACCAACTGATCACAATCAACCTCCAAGCGTGTACAATCGGCATTCAGGTCTGAACATATGGGAAGGATTTCAAGTTTAAAATTCTTCAAGAGAACTGAAGACAAGTGGATTGGTAAACTCTTGAGGACCCCGAACGGATTGGACATTCACGAAGCTCCAAGAACAAATGAAAACAATCGATTCTCATGAAGAACCCCTAGTATATGATTGTTCCTCTATTATTGGTTAATCCTTGGAGGGGAAATCTCCATTTCTCTCCCGAACGTGACCTCGTGTTTAACCCCTGTGTGAGAGGGGGATCCCGACTATACTTATACAAAAATTAGATTTTCTCTCCCTATCACAATATTCTATGTTTGGGTTTAATGCTTTGATGAGTTAAAATCACAACCTATTCCAAATATCTAACCCAAGTCTAATGTTGGTGTAAAGGTATAAAAAGAAAAGTTTCTAGATCAATTTTAATTAGCACTTGTTTTCATGGTTTTTTTTTACTCAAGGGTGAATGATAGTGAAACTGGTGATGTTTTTGAGACTCAAATCCTAAAAGAAAGCAAAAAGAATGAGATGCAATTGTTCGTTTTCGATGAATTTCTATTTATGGGAAGGAGAGGAGTTTATTTATTTTAATCACTAACAAACACTCAAAATAATGCAACACTTAATTCAATTTGTTCCCAAAAAGAATCCACACATTCACCAAATTATCAAAAGGAAAATTTTCAAGTTTTCAAAACCAATGCATGTAGAGTTCTACACATTCTCTTTGTTTTATTTTTAGATGAAAGAAATGATGTGTTTCTAATGCTTATTTCGTTCAATAGAAATGAAATAGTTCACAATTACAATGACATAGAACAAGAAGCAAAAGATTATCCAAACAAAGACACTCATAAAAGAAATCAAAGAAAAGAAAACTTACTCAAACAAAGATCCAAAGAAGACAAGAAATCAAGAAAATCACACTTAACAATCTTTGAAAAATGAACGGCAAGAAATGATATCAAAGCTAGGTTATGGTAAGAAATTGAGTTTCAATTCCTTCAATCAAAGCAAAATTGATAAGAAACTCAATGAACTGATCGAATAACTTATGATCTTATGAAACAAGGACTATACCAATGAAAGGTAAAATAAATAAATCTCACATGGAAGGTAAAATAAATCAATCTCACAATCTAGAAGGAGTTTACAAGCTCAATAAATATGAATAACATTTCCTTGAACCAAACAAAATCCAAAAAACAATTTTAGGACTTATGAGTAAAAACCCCAGATCAACAGGCTGAACAAAACTTGCCAAAACCTTGAGATTCTCATAAAAATGTGAGGGTTATGTTCCTTTCTTCAAAGAGACAGAGTGAATTGGTGCCCCATATAGAGATCTGGGGGAGCACTAGTCTAACAATGGCGCCCTGTTACCCACTGGAGAGGAGGGGAAGATCTGGAAAAGTTTGAAAAATGTGATGAAAGGGATAAAAACTCAGGAAAACACAAACAATGGTTTTTTTAAGCTTCCAATAAAGAAGAGGGAAGAGGAATTACTTTAGAGTTCAACATCAAACAAGATCTAATGATAGGAAAAGGCTTCCAGACAAACCAAGGGAAGACTAGTCAAAGTCGTTCCCTAGTGGTGTCGCCATTTTTATGTTACGAAACATTTCCTCTGCAGATAGACGAAAGTTCCCTTGGATTGCTAGACCCCTATACCAAGAAAAAAAATGTACAAGTGGACACTAACATCCCTTTAAAGTCATCTAGAACAATCGAATTGAGAAGGAGAGAAAGAGTATGATGTACCTTTTTTGACATTTTCCCTTACTGCTTCCGATCCTTGAGCTTGATCTTCAAACCCCCTGGTGCAAATTGAGATCTGCAATGGAAAACAAGTAGAAAAATAATATGTCCTACTCTACTTGATTAGATAAGACAAATTTATTTATGGAGATTAGAACAACAATAGACAGGCAAATGCAATGAGACATCAACTTGAAGGAAATAGGACAAGTATATATTGAATGAGAACTAATAAGAATATACTTACAAACCATAATTGATGTTGCAACAACCTATCCAAGATATCCTTGTCCATCCATTTCACGAATGAATCAAGATCAAAATGATGGTGCTTTACTAATTTCTCCTCCATTTTGACCATGTAAATGCCTCTAATTTATACGCTTTGAGAGGCTCAACCACCTTCAGTATTTTTTGAATTGGTTGATGATATGGCTCCACAAGTTATGCTTTATTCCTTAAATAGAGCCATGGAGTAGGACTCGAGAAAATAAAACCCCATCCTTTTATATTTTTCCCTTAGAAGAAGGTGGGATTCACCATGATTCCCTCAACCAACAATGGCGCCCCCTTAAAGATTAAGACAGAGTGCCATGGCACCCCCTTAGCATGGAATATGGAGTGCCAATGCTCCCTAAGAATGGATAGGGGATCGCCAGTCTTCCTAAATGCCCAAGAATGGTAAAAATCCTAGGTGAAAAAGTGTGTTTCGAATTCCAAATGATGGGGTTCCTTCCAACATGATTTAGGGGTTGTGACAAGTGTTTTCATGGTGTTGATTGAGTTGTGAGACTTACCAAAAGTGTATGAGGCATGTTATGACACTTGAGACACTTGCAACAGTTTGGGTTCGACACTTACGATGTGAAATTTGTGCCACATGTGACACTTAGAATGTGACATTTTCGCCATGTGTGACACATTATGCAAGTGTGGAAATATGACATATAACAATCCTTGATGCCTAGTCCTCCATGGGGTTTTGGTTTATAAAGAGTGTCCCACACCACCAGAGGAAATTTATTTTATTTTGAAGGTCCACCCATAGGAACTTGCGCTGAAGGGTCTGAATTGTTTTGATGAAATTCATCATAGAAGATAGAACAGGGGAAGGGGTGAGAGAACATAATTGATCAAGAGGATACGACCTGGCAGGGAAAGGGAGCAATGAGTCCAACTACTACTTTTGGCTTCCAGTTTGGCCATAATAACCTCCCAAAAGGGTCATGAATAGATTTGGAAAGAAGGGGAGCTCCTAAATATTCAACTAGGAGGGAAGAGGGTTGAAAACCAAGCAACGTGGCCAAATTTCATTGAATAGTGGGGGGAATATTGAAGAAAAAAACATGGGATTTCTCCTAGTTAATGAGCATTCCAGAAGCAAGATTAAAGAGGTCCAATTTGATTTTGAAATAATCCACTTATTTTACTGTGGGTGTTCCCATTAGAATATTTTCATCCACAAACTGAAGATGAGATAGAGCCTCTTCACCTTGAAGAAGGGTTAGCCTCTTGATCTCACCTTGTCTTTTAGCACAGGAAAGGTTGCATTCCAGACCTTCCGCTAGGCTTATGTATAGGAAATGGGACATAGGGTCTCCCTTCCTAAGACCTCTTGAAACATTTAAGTCCTTGGAGGGAGATCCATTCAGTAGGATAGAGAAGAAGGTTGTAGATACCAAATTCATAACCCAAGCCACCCAATCTTCCCGAAAGCCAAAAACTAAAAGAATCTTATGAAGGAAGTCCCAGTTCATGTAATCATAGGCTTTAGACATGTATGATTTCATCATCATTCCCACTTAGTTTGACGCCTTGAGGGAATGAATAAATTTGTGGGATACTATAATAACATCTAGGATCCGCCTCCCCTCTACAAAGCCTCCCTACTCCTAAGAGATGATGAGCAGGAGGATAGGTTTAAGCCTAGAGTCTATCACTTTGGAAATAATTTTATAAATGAAATTGCATAAGGAAATGGGGGGAAACTTATCTACATAGCATTCTCCTTTGATATTCAATATTAAAGTGATGAAAGTGGCGTTGAAGTCCTGCATAATAGATTTATATTTGTGGGATTCTTCCACTACTTCCTAGATATCGTTTCCAAGAACTGATCAACTTACCTTAAAAAAGTAAGGTGTGAAGCCATCTGTCCCGGGGGACTTCCCTGGGGACATAATTTTAACAATCTCTTCAACTTATTCTAAGGAGGATGGTCTCATCAATATTTGGGATTGTTATGGGGGAACCATCCTGGGGACCGCTTCAGTTATTTTGGTTATAGCTTCCTATCTGTTAAAATCAGGTTTTTAAAGAATTTCTTGGTAATAGTTTAGGATTTCCTTCTCTATATCCTCCTTTTTCATTTTGGTGCTGCCATCCTGCACTTTGATATCTCACAATTATATTTTTTTTCCTTCTTGGATTAAGGATTTATGTAAGAAGCGAGTGTTCTTTTCCCCTTCTTTTAACCAACGGATCTTGGATTTTTGTCTCCATAGTATCTCTTCCTGGCTCTCTCTTCTAACTAGATATTCCCTAATTTCACCTTCCCTCGCAATGAGGTATGAGGAGAAGACTCCTTGAATTCCTTTCTACTGTATCTCCTCCATTTCATGTTCAAGTTTCTTCTTTTCTTCAAAATTTTTATTGAATACCTATTTATTCCACTTCCCAAAGCACATATGGGCGTGCTTTAGTCTCTATTGAAATTGGAACATTTTTTTTCCATGGAGGTCTTTCACGTCTCTCCACCAGAGATAAAAGTTTGTAAGGAAGTCTGGGTGGTCAAGCTAGAACTTCTCGCATCGAAAAGGAGAGGGTGCTTGCTTCCAGACTTGGGGCCACTCCAATGCTATGGATAATGGGCTAGTGGTCCAAGCCTTGGAAGGGGAGAACGCCTACGGAAAGGCCCTGCTTAGTTTGAAAGGAATTTTTAGAGAGTAAAAACCTATCTAGACGAACTTCAATCCGGTTCTATTTCCCCCTCTTATTGTTCCAGGTAAGAGAGTGTTTATGGTTGGAACATCTACCAGGTGGATCCTTTCTATGAGCTCCCCAAAATATTTACTCTCTTGGTCGATACTTCAAAGACCTCCCTGATTCTCTAAGGGGGTCATGATCATATTGAAATCTCCTCCTAGGATCCATACTTGGTGTTTTAGTGAGGATCCTAAAAGGTTAATTTCCTCTAGGAAGGATCTCTTTAGGCTAGGTGAATTTGGGCCATAGGAATTTGTGATGTACCCCTCTTCCTCTAAGCCTTTCATTTTAAATTTTAGGGTGAGAAATCTAAGTCTAATAGATAATTCCTCCAGATGTTCCTTCAGTTGCTATCCATCTAGCTTCATAGCGAGGCTAGATTCTTTGAGTTATCCTTCTAATCTTTCCTTCGTCACATTTAGTTTCTTGAAGAAGGAAAATGACATCCTTCATCATGGATATTCTTTTCTTCATCATCTGTTGTTTAGAAGGGTTTTTCATACCTCTAATATTCTAGGATTTGTTCTTCATTATCGACATTTAAGTTGGGGTGGGAAATAGTTATCTGAGAGACATACCACTTGTCCTAAGTTGACCATAAGTACTCATGTTTCTTCCAAATTTTGGTGGTAAGGTTTCCTTCATATCCTAAGGTTTTCTTCTAAGATTTAAGGGGGTTAGTACTAATTCCCATACTTCTTGATGCTAACGATCCTGGCCTGAGATTGGATACTGACCCCTTCCCTTTTTCTATGTCTTTTTGTAACATCCTTAGTTGAACTATGGTAATGTTATTTATTTTATGTGCTCCATGAATCTCCATTAAGGTCGACATATCTATTTCAATCTCCTCTAGATCCATATCCTGGGTCATTTCAGTTTTCAATTCCTCTTCCTTGTATGTGGTTGAGCCTTGGTTTTCCTTCATCTCTACTTATTTCCCCTATGTTATTTTCTCTTATTGTTCATTCTCTATTTTATGCGTCTTTGGCACATCTGCCTCTATTTATGAAGACTTCTTGATTTCTTCCTTCATCTCCTTCGATTGTCCTTCCTCTATGATTTCACTAGGTTATCCTTCCAAAATATTGAAGTTGTTGTTAGTGCTCTTGTCTTGTGTCAATGTTGGTTTCTTGGGTTGGTGTCGCACTGCCTTCCTTTTACTTGGGATCTTGGTAAAAACCTTCAGATTTGTTGATTTCTTATCTGTATTCCCTTGGGGGAAGCATTTAGGGGGAAATACCTAAACAGATGGCCATGGATGTGACTTTTCCTGCAACATAAATGACTATACTCATAGTCGAGAGGTTAAGTCCATTCTTCGTCCTAGTAGGATATTATCATGGATTTAGGGACAACATTAGCCGCATTCATATAAACAAAGATTATAGCACAAGATATATACCTAGTTGTCGTTTCCAATTCCTAGATTTTGAAAAAGGATCCTAATGTGTTTCCTATATCTTCCATGATCTCAGTTTCCCATACTTCCCTTGGCAAGGAGTACATCCTGATCTAAGCCAGAGCCTCTATGAAGTTTTCTTTCTTAGGGGAAAACCTTTCTATCCATAATCGCATGTGCAGGCCTGCTAATTTAAATAAGTAGGGCCCTTCCTCAAACACCTTGTATCGCTCTCCTAATTTCATGAAAACTATTCTGAAGAAGCCTTTTGACCCAAGTTGAAGGTCTATTTTCCCCTTTACCTTCCATCTTGAATTTATCCAAAGTTGGAGGGATTTTTTTGAGGGCTAGATCCCCATAAATTTTTTGATTAGGTCTTGGTCTCTTATCCATTGGATGTAATTCCCTATCTTAGTAGAGGTTACCTCGTACTTGGGATTGTCCACAGTATTAGATAAGCATCTGTTTTGAAGCTGCTTTTTCTGATTTTGCGAGTTTGTTTCCTTCTCATCCTTTCCTTGATTTGATAGGTTTGTCTCCTTCTTGTAGGTTTTTATCTTCCCTTTGTAGACTCCAGCCATATTGACATCCTCATGCCTACTTTTGGGGTTTCCTTTGACTACGTCCTTGAATTATTTTCATATTTCCTCTATCAAGCCTTCCACCGAGGATTTCCCTGTCTTGGGATCTAACATCTCCGGAGACAGAACCTCCTTGTTGTGAGTCCTAATATTCCATTCCCCCCTACCAGGGATTTATCGAGCTCCTTCTCCCCCTACCAGTGTGCGCAAAACCCTAGAATCACCATTTTTTCCCACCTAGTTCGCTCAACCTGTTTTAGAGGGATGTTACAATGAAGTTGGACATACATTTATTTTTATATTGAGGCCTTTCTTTATATTTTACTGTTAAGAAATTGTTTCTTCCATTTCTTGGAAAATGTTGCACTTAAGAAGAAATATGGTTATCAAGAACCATTTAATATAAAAAAAATAAAAAAAAATATTTGGGATTTGTTTTTTATCATTCTCCCATTTGACAGTCCAATCCAAGAACATTAGCTACATCTTTCAGAAAGTTATAGAGGAGTACCACCTGTTTAAAAACTCAAGGGGATTTATCCTCACGAGGTTATTGTTGATATTTTGAACAATCTTAACATCAATGGGTATATACGCCCAAGTGTATCACCATGGGGTTCCCCAATGTTATTTGTGAAGAAGAAGGATGGAACTTTAAGACCGTGCATTGATTTTAGGCAATTGAATAAGGTGACTGTGAAGAAAAAGTATCATTTTCCAAGGATAGATGATCTTTTTGATCAACTGAAAGATGTAAGGATATTTTCCAAGATCGAGCTCAGGTAAGGATATCATGAAGTGAGGATTAAAGAAAAATATATCAATAAGACAACATTTATAACAAGGTATGGCCATTATGAGTTTATAGTGGTGCCATTTGGGTTGTCAAATGCACCACCTATCTTCATGTGTTTAATGAATGAGATTTTCAAAAATTACTTGGATAAGTTTTTCATTGTCTTCTTGGATGACATACTTATCTACTCTAAGTCTAAAGAAGAGCATGAATAACACTTGATTATGGTGCTACGAGTCTTGAGGGAGCATCAACTATATGCTTAGCTGAGAAAGTGCTCATTTTATCATAGGAAAATTCACTATTTGAGCCATATCAATTCAGAGGAATGTACAACAGTGGACCCTAAGAAGGTAAAATCCATTGAAGGATGGCCAACACCAAGGAATGTCTCAGAGGTGAGATATTTCATGGGACTTGTGGGTTATTACTGAAGATTTATTGAAGGTTTTTCAAGGATTGCACATCCAATGACTTCTTTGCAAAAAAAGGGTGTGAAGTTTGAGTGGACCCCTGAGTGTGAATAAATATTTCAACACTTGAATAATTTATTGACAAGTGTACCAATATTGAATATTTTTTACCCAAATGAGGATTTCTATGTGTGCATTGATGCTTGCAAGGAAGGGCGTGGGGGAGTATTTATCCAAAATGGGCATGTGATATGCTATGAGTCAAGGAAGTTAGAAGATCATGAGAGACATTATGCCACTCATGATGTAAAATTGGTAGCCATAGTTCATGCCTTGAATATGTGGAGGAATTATCTTATGAGAAAAATATTTGAGTTGAGGATATACCATATTGGTTTGAAATATTTGTTTGGACAACCAACTTTGAATGCTAGACAAATTAGATGACTAGAATTCCTTAGTGAGTATGAATTTGATATAAAGCATATCAAAGGAAAGGATAAAAAGGTGGTTGATGAAATCAAAAGGAGGGTGCATGAGATGCATGATACAACCATCAGCATGTACAAATTGTATTTTCAAGAAATATTTTCAGAAGCTGTAAAATCTTTTCAGAAGCTGTAAAATCAGAACAACATTATGTGCAAACAAAAGAAATATTACTACAAGGTATTTTTTAGCAAAAAATTAATGATTATGAGCTAAGAGAGGATGGAATTCTCATGTACAAGGGCAGATTATATGTTCCCAAATCCCATGAGATGAAAAATATGGTGCTAAGAGAAAAACACATTATGCCTTATGTTGTGTACCTAGGTTACTAGAAAATAATTGCAATTGAAAAGAGCCAATATTTTTGGATAGGTATGAAAAAATGAGGTGGCTGATTATATAGCCAAATGTCTAGAATGTCAGAATTTAAAGGTTGAGAACAAAAATCAAGCTAATTTTCCACATTCATTGTTGATTCCGAAGAGGAAATAGAAAGTGGTGACAATTGATTTTATCATGTTGAACTTCATGTGTAAATTTCACACTTAGTCCCACACTCACTATCACACATATTCAAGATAAAAACCTTGTAAGTGTCTGTGGTTCAAACTGATGTTCCTATTCGTTGTGGAGCCTGATTATCTTCCTGATTTATAGGTCTTTTACTTTCAGCCGTGTTTATACCCCATGAAGTATTTACACCCCATAAGTATGTACACTCTTCCACGCGGGGGAGTGC
>ML782835.1:723358-733397 GCA_009831015.1 Picea engelmannii
TGTTTATTTTAAAAGGCTAGAAAATGGAAGCTATATTATCTTGTTATTGTATGTAGATGACATGCTTGTTGCAGGGTCTAATATGCAGGATATAAATGTGCTCAAGAAGAAATTAGCCAATTCATTTGCGATGAAGGATTTGGTTGTTGCAAAGAAAATCCTTGGTATGAGAATAACAAGAGACAGGAAAAATCGCAAACTGACATTGTCTCAGGGTGACTACACAGAGAAGTTGTTGGATAGGTTTAGAATGCAGAATGAAAAACCAGTTAGTACACTTTGGCCAGCCATTTCAAATTAACTAAGGAAATGTGTCCCAATACACAGGAGGAAATAGAATACGTGTCCAGGGTCCCATATTCATCAGCAGTTGGTAGCCTTATGTATGCAATGGTTTGCACAAGACTAGATATTGCACATGCAGTGGGAGTTGTGAGCAGGTATATGAACAATCCAGGTAAAGAACATTGGGAGGTAGTAAAGTGGATTCTCAAGTATTCGAGAGGTACTACTACACATGCATTATGTTTTGGAGGTTCAGACACTTTTCTATAGGGATATGTTGATTCAGATATGGTAGGTGATAAAGACAGCAGGAGGAGCACCATAAGGTATGTTTTTACTATAGGTGGAACAACAGTAAGTTGGATTTCGAAACTGTAAAAGGTTGTTGCACTTTCAACAACAGAGGCAGAGTATGTTGCTGCTACAGAGGCTAGTAAAGAGATGATTTCATTACAAAGGTTTATGGAGGAATTGGGAAAGAAGCAGGAGAACAACAGGTTGTACTGTGACAGTCAGAGTGCCATTCACCTTACAAAAAACTCAGCCTTCCATTCAAAGAATAAGCATATACAGTTGAGGTACCACTTCATATGATCTGCCTTGGAAGATGGACAATTGAAGATGGAAAAGATACACACTAGCCAGAATCCTGCAGACATGTTACAAAGGGAGTAACCAGGGAGAAACTGAGTTCTTTCTCAGTTTCAGTTGGTCTTCAAGAATGAATATGAAGATGAGAAATTTTCCAGTTCCAAGAAGGTTCAGAGTCCAACATATACAATAGTGGTGGAGTTGTTGAGATCAGTCTCCAAGTGGGAGATTGTTGGTTGTGGAGCCTGATTATCTTCCTGATTTATAGGTCTTTTACTTTCAACCATGTTTATACCCCATGAAGTATTTACACCCCAAAAGTATGTACACTCTTCCATGTCGGGGAGTGTAGAGGAGGGGTACCCCCTCTGCGGGGTCCGGGGGGCCTATCCCCCCGACTGGGGGTTCTGGGGGCAAGCAGGCCCCTAAAGAAAAAATTGCCTTATAAAAGTGTATTGCAATTTCATTGTAAATCTGGACCATTCATTATAAGGTCGCAGATCTAACGGTAGAGATTATGTTAGGGTTTTTTTCCCTAGAAGGCAACCCTCTTTTATGAGGGAAATGTATTGCGGCTATGGTTGATGGTGAATATTGTATTAAGAGAGAGGAGATTGTGAGATAAAGAAGAGGAATTTACAACGGGTTTTGCTGTAGGTTGTATCCCTTCATTTGCTGGATAATAATAAAGGAAGGACCTGACAATTTCTCTGGTGGACGTAGCCCACACTGGGNAACCACATAAATCTGTGTCTCTCTTGTATTGTGTGTCTTCTGTGTTTTGTTTCTGCATTTGTTTTATTTTATTGCTCCACAATCTTGTTTTTCTAACGGTTCCTATCACTTCAATATTCAAGGCATCATGCACAATACCTTGTAAATGTTTATGTTTCAACTTACTCTCACTATCACATCAAGAAAGTCTACTTGGTGCATATGGCTCATTGCTAAAATATAATAACTCTCAACTACTAAAGCCAATGAATATTTTGTTCTTATTTTAGGTGTACTCAAAACCACATGGATGCCATCATTAATATATAATGTTATTTGAAATGGATCCCTCATTGAATTTAAGATGGGCACTTTGAAGTAAATCTCACTTAATTTGTGTATGGTAAACTTGCATTTCTCCTTGTGAAAGAATTTTCCCTACCAACAATACAACCATTAGTACATGTTAGTAAATTGTATTTCCACACTAAACCTAATATAAGAGACGAAGACATATTTAGCCTAGAAAAAAAATGACAAAGAAAACACACAGTACACTGAGATTTTACCCTGGAAACACAAACGGGAAAACCAACATTCCTTGAGAATCTTTCTCTCTTATTGTCTTATTCATCCATAATAAAATGTTACATTCCTAACCTTGGTCTACACCTAATACAAAATCGACATCATACCTTCTTTCTTTACACAAGAACAATCATGTAGCCAATTTGGATTACATCTATGTAACCAACAACCTACTGCTAAAAAATTAGCACGAAGATCCAAGATTGATCAATGTAATACAATTACAACACATCTTATTTATAGGATTTAAAGTAAGTAAAAACCTAAATAAAATCTCCCAAAAATAGTTACAGATACACACAGTTCATTGGCTACAAATATCGTGAATATTGGGTTTCTGTTACAGTCAACTACTAGTCGGATTACCGGTCAAATACCAATCCACCTTCATTTGATATTCAGTCGTTTGTCACAAGATTACCTGTCGAACTCTTGTTGGTTGACCTCTTCGACTTCGAATTTTCTTGGTTGATACACCTTGACCTTTGAATTTCACTCCCAATCAATCCACCTCGAATAGAATTTCATTACAAAGAATATAACAACCCAACATTCTCCCACTTGTTGTATTCTTTTTTGAATAGGGAGTTTCCTGAAAAAAATTTCACAGACCTAGGGAAACAATGCCCATTTCCTCTTTGCACCAAGAGAACTTCACAACACTCATATACATGGTCAAAGCGTCTTCTATTTTTTCCAACGTGTCTACTTTCTCTAGTATCACCTCGTTTATTTCCACCATGTCTCTTACGAAATAGCATTGTACATCAATATGCTTAGTCTTGGAATGATAATCTATCTTTTTTTCCAGAAATGTTATGCTTTGACTGTCGCAACTTATCTTCATAGCTCTCTTCTCAAACCCAATCTCTAAACACAACCATTGCAACCATACTTCTTCTTTTCTTCCATGAGTGGCTTCCATGTATCAACTTCTTTTATTGACAATACTAGGACTATCTATCACTTACTCATCCAATTTATTGCTCCATCGATCATCTTGACTACATATCCACTAGTTGACCTTCATCAATCCATATCTTCAACCTAGTCGGCACCGAAAAATCTATGTACATGTGCTTCAATGTCATCTCCAGGTTTCCCTTGGTAGCATATATCATAGTCTTTTGTGCCACACATATACCTGAATACTCTCTTGAAATATGTCATGTGCTCTTGTCCAGGTGTCCAAATGTATCTTCTCAACACTCCCACTGCATGGGAAATGTCTGGTTGAGTGTATACCATTTCATACATTATACTAATAAAAACACTTTCATAAGGAACATGTGCCATATCCTCTATTTATTCCTATGCCTTTAGACACTATTCAACAGTTAGCCTTTCTCCCACAGGAATTGACACCTTTACAAGTTTGCAATCGTTCATGTTGAAATGTTTCAAAACTGTTTCAATATACTTCTTCTGATTCAACTAGATGTTTCTAGCTTCTCAATCTCTCTTGATCTCCATTCCCATAATGAAGTTCCCTGCATCGAGATCCTTCATGTCAAACTTGGAGGATAGATGCTTCTTCAACTCCTTTATTGTTTCCATGTTGTTTTTTATCAACAACATGTCATTGACATACAATGCTACATATATGAAACACCCACTTTCTTCCTTGGAATATATCTAGTGATCAACCTTGCTTCTCACAAATCCCAAACTAAGAGTGTATGTGTCAAAATTTTGATAACACATCCTTGGTGATTTCTTTAGACCATAAATGGATCTTTTCAATTTGCACATCAAACATTTTTTTCCCTTTACTACAAATCCTTCAAGTTGTTTCATGTAGATTTAATCTAGATCAAATATTTCTTTCCCTTTTCTATTTCTAGATAAAATGTTGCATCCAGAGAAATTAGTACTTTAATGGAGGTTAATTTTGCAACAGGTGAAAAAATCTCACCGAAGTCGACTCCTTCAACTTGGGAATATCCTTTCGCTACCATTCAATCTTTGAATTTATTGACTTGACCTACTGTGTTCGTCTTCTTCTTGAATACCCACTTGCTACTGAAAGAATTTCTTCCACTAGATAATTCAAATAAATACTATGTCTCATTCTTATGCAAGTATTCCATCTCTTTTACCATGGCATCCTTCCAGATTCTACCCTATGTCGAGTCGACTACCTCCCTGCATGACTTGGGCTCATCATTAGTGGAAATTATCACAAATACGAAATGGAATTCAGGTGGAATATACCTTTTGAATGATTTTCTTACTCGTTCATACCTTCTTATGAATGGGTTCAGTTGTTCCACCTCTTCATATGATTCATTCCACTCATATGAATGATCTTCTTCTTCATTCTTGAGTTCAAACCTCACCTTTTCTGGATTATTCTTTATTTGAATCACTTCAAATTCAGACTCCCTTCTGACTTCTTTGAAGACCACATCTTGATTGTACACTATTCTCTTTGATGGAAGATCCCAAAGCTTATATCCTTTCATTCCTTCTTTGTGTCCAATGAAAATACACTTGATTTCCTTCTTGTCCAAATTGCTCCTCTTTTTCCTTAGGAACATTCACAAATGCATCATATCCAAATACTTTGAGATGTGAAAGTGAATTATTCTTACCAAACCATACCTCATGTGGATTCATATCGACTAGTGCCAACGAAGGAGACATATTCAACAAATATTTTGCAGTGTCAACTTCCTTTACCCATAATTCTTTTGCGAGCCCAACAACACTGAGCATGCTCCTTGCCTTGTCCATCAATGTTCTGTTAGTTCTTTTAGTAACTCTATTTTTTTGTGGGGTACATGGTCTGTTGTTTTGGTGTGCTATGCCACACTACTCAAAATCCTTTCCAAAAAAATCACCACCATTGTCGGTTCTTAGCACCTTGATATTCTTATCTATTTGGTTTTCCACAAGAGACTTGAACTCTTTGAATTTCTTGAAAATCTCTGATTTCTTCCTCGAAAAATATATCCATGTCTTCCTGGAAAAATCATCTATGAAGGAGACATAATATAGGGATCCACCAAGTGAAGGCACTGAAATAGGGCCAAACACATGACTATGAACCAATTTTAGAATCACCTTTTCCCTTGTTTCTCTAGATGGGAACCTTACCAAAATTTGTTTTCCATATATACGTTGTTCACAAAAATTGAATTCTAAATTACATTCAGAAAAATGTTCGACCATACATTTATTTCGCATAACTTGAAGTCCTTTTTATCCATTGTGTCCCATCCTCTCATTCCATAACATGGTTGGGTTGACTTGGCGAAGACTTGTCGAGTCGGTTTGAATTGCCTTATCCTGAGTCGATTTGAGTCGAGTCTAATTCAAGTCAACTTCATAAAAAAAATGTTGTTGCATCCAGTCAAGTCGACATTCCCTAATAACTTATATAGGGTTCCAATCTGAACTCATTTCATCAAGACCATCACACATATGACCATTTTGCATGTATCCTTCTGAAATAGAGTGTGCACTCCTGCATTACTCATCTATCTAACATATATCAGGTTTCTTTCCAAACCCTAAATATGTAGCACACCTAGAAGAGTTCTTCTCCTTCCATCCTACAATATCAGTAAGACTCTTCCCTGTTCGACAATTTTGGTTGTTGATTCATCCCCCAAGAACACATCTCCTCCTTCATATCGTTCATATTCACAAAACCATTCTCTATGTGGTGTCATATGATAACATGCTCCTGGTTCAATCAGCCAAACATTTTAATCAGATTGTGTACTAGTCAATGCTAGATACACATCGTCTCCTTTGTTTGGAGTAGTCTTTCTCTCAGTCGACTGCTTCTCATTGGATCTTGTACTCGCTTCCATTTCCTTCGAATTGTATTCACTTTTATAATTCCCATATTTACCACATTTCCAACATCTTCTCATTGATTGAACATGGGATTTATATCTACCCTTTAACTTATAATTTATGCTAGAAAATTTTCCTTTATCTCTGTCAAACAGACGACCTCTCACCATTAAAGCATCTTTGGTCAATCCTTCCATGTTCCTGCTTCTAATTTATTCTAAAAGTATATATGAAACAATGTCTTCTAGCACTAATTTGGTTGAATTAATCCCTATAGCCACAACTAAGCTATCCTAGGAGTCCGAAAAAGAACATAATAGGCTAATACATTTTTCCTCCTCGGTTATTTTAATATTCACATAAGATAACATGATTATTATGGTATTAAACACATTTAAATGCTTAGTTAACGAACTTCCCTAACTCATCCTCAGAATATACAATTTCTTTCTAAGGAACAACTTATTTACTATGGATTTTAACTGGTACAAACTTCCCAACTTGTCCCATAGTTTCTTGGTTGAGTCTTCACCCAAGACATTGAGCATCATCAAATCTGCAAGATACATTCGAATTGTATTCCTTTCATGATCCAGAATATATTTACAGAAAGAAATGAATACATATTATTATCAAAGGATGATTAACACAAATAACAGATATACAGTAAAACTAGTTTCTATTCAATAAGTAAATAATTTGAAATGTAAAATGCAGTGGAAACAAGCTTGCTTGAATGGCAATGACTTATCTCTAAGAAGAGATGCAACGACTGCGCTCATTCGAAAGAAGATGATTACAATGAGGCTCTGAAGGAATTTTTACAATAAAAAGGAATTTCAAAAACCCTAGAAATCCAAAAAACCTAACCCTAGGAGATGAAGTGCCAAAATTCATGTGGGCCCCGTTTGGATAATTTAGTACATCAACTTCCCAGGGTCGTAACTTTTGCATACAATCTATGTTTTAGGTGCACGATAGCCCATTGGAAAGTTCTATTCAAGGAATACACATTTTACAAATGTCAAAAACCCTAGAAATCCAAAAAACCTAACCCTAGGAGATGAAGTGCCAAAATTCATGTGGGCCCCATTTGGGTAAGTTAGTACATCAACTTCCTGGGGTCGTAAAGTTTGCATACGATCTCCGTTTTAGGTGCACGATATCCCATTGGAAAGATATATCCAAGGAATACCATTTTTTCTTCTATTTATCAAAGGCCATTTCTATTGTGGCGAGCCCTAAAAAATGTTGTTTAGGGCCTCAAAACGACCCCGGAAATTAGGGACCAAAAAACTAGGGAAAAAACTTCCAAACTAGAAAACTACCAAAATGAACCAGTTGGAATAGGGGGATGCCATTGAAATACATCTGGATCATTTCCATTCTCTCGAGTTTCTCCCATTCTTCCCTCGACATACCTTTCAGAATGGTACCTAGACAAACTGGTTCCCATTGTTATCGATCTATAAGGAGATGTTCAATTTTAAGCTTCCAAACCTCAAAATCCTATCCATTGAATTTTTTGATCTCTATTATCAAGCTACTTTCCATTTTGTAATCACAATTTTAAAGATCTTTGACTTACGACTCTTACTGCACCTAGGGTTTAGCTCAAATCCAAGGTTGTTAAAACAAGCTCTGATACCACATGTTAGGAAATTATACTTCCATGCTAAACCTAATAGAAGAGAGGAAGACAAATTTAAACTAGGAAACAAAATTTGACAAAGCAAACACACAATACTCACAGATTTTACCCTAGAAACCTGTTGGGCCCCAACAACTCCCTTTATATTTTTACAAAATTTAAAGGGCCTCTATTAGAATCTTGATAATTATAATGAGCTATAGAATCAACCTTTTCAAATAGTTCCATGCCTTGGCTTGCTTTGAGACAAACTTAAGACATTCACTATAGTATGAAACATTCATTACAAGAGTATATGTCAAAAGTTAGAAACGATCATAAAAATCTCAATTTAAACAAAAACGTTAATTTTTATCAAATGTTTACTTTTGTTTAAATTATGATTATGTGTTCATTATTTTGCTCATTAGCAAGTTTGACTATTTTGAATAATGTGTTCAATACTTCATCAAATAATATCTTGGTTGGTTTCTCATTTTCATGAAATCATTTAGTGATATTAATTAATTAAATTCTTTTTTCATTTTGCATCTCATTTCAAAATAATAATAATAAAAGAATTATCTATCATTTGTAAAAGATAAAAATTAATATTTTTTCTTCTTCATTAACTTGAAGCTTCTAGAATTTTAAGATCATATTTGAAAGCAAATTATAAACATTGTTTGTTTATAAGTTATAGTTAGTTTAAATTCATTCTTGCTTTTTCTAGATTTTGTTTTATTCACAATTTTTAGGTTATTAATTTTTAGGTTATTAAGTTAGGTTTCTTTTTGTTTCACAGGTTTCTATTATCAAATATTTGATACAGATCTGATCATGGATTGATTTTATTATCCAAATACGTTCAAGATGATTGATCCAAAAATAATTTTGGATTGCTACAAATAATTTTATGAGCAACAACAGATAAAATTTGGAAAGGCATCAAGTTCAGACAGACGATTTTGCAGAACTGATTGCAGCCAAACTGTGAGGAATTTGAAGAAACGATTGAAAACACAAAACCAAAATGGACCCATTTACCTTTCACGTAGAGATTTTCGAAAACAAATGCACGATTTGAGAGATATTTGGGTCTCTTTTAGAGGCAAATTTCAGGTAGCAGAAATTAATAGTGACGCCCAGACTGTTCATTCATTTTATAAATATATGAGAAAGATCAGAGCCAAACAGATCCAAGAATTAGAGAGGAGGATTTTAATCCTTTCTCTTTTGTGTATTATTTCTTTTGTAAACTTTTTATTTCTTTTCAAATGGAGTAATGGATAGCTGGAGTCTTTTTGAGAATGGACGGATATTTTCAAAGAAGAATATGGAATTCCAGGTTGCTTAATGGCTTTTGTCCTGTGAGTAAAATGGTTTTATTTTCATTATAATATATTCATATTATTTGAATAATTGATTATGCATTGATTTAAATAGCTTTAGTCTTTTTTATCAATACATGGTTAATTATTATCATTTATGTATTAATTTTTTTCAATCTTTAAAGTTTATTATCCAAAAAATTTCTTCCAGGACTACAGAATGGACAAGTGTTTCCAAAAACTTAATAGAACGACATATATGCATTTTGGCTTTAGCCTTTTGTTTATAATGTTGTCATTTATATTTTTTTAATCCTGTTACTTGTGCAGGTATGATATATTTAGATTATATGAACTGTGATGTGTAGGAGGTTTATATTATAAATACCATCTATCATTTGCTTCAATCAAAATATAAATGATGTGATTATATCTTCGATTTAAATAATGAGATTTGTCTTTGAGTTTTAAATTGAATGATAAAATGAATAGATTGCTTCTAGATTTATCTTGCTGTAATCATGTATAATTATGAGATCATAGGTTTATGTTTTTGTTTCATTTTCTGTCATTAAAATCTAAGCTGCCAATACATGTTTTGAATTTATTTAGAACAATCATAAAGTTCATTGCATATTTCTCTCTTGGACATGGCAGTTGGATGTTCACCACTCATGCAGATGCTTGGATACACCTCACTAATTCATTGACATGATAGCTTCTTTGTATTTTTCTGTCATTTGCATATCATTGAAACTAGAATGTATGGTTCATCTTTGACTATTCACATGTTCATGTTTCATTAACTTTTTTTTGCAAGATTCTTTAAATTTATAAAAGAAAAACAATAAATATTTTTATGTGCTTTATTTATCTGCTTCCTAGAAGCAATCATTTTTCACATTGATTTTCGTAAGTTTTGATTAAACCTTGCATCTTGTAAATCATATAAATAAACGAGACTTGTATATCTTCTACTTAAATACAACTACTATAGTTACATTAGAACATATGTACATATATATATATATATATATATATATATATATATATATATATATATATATATATATATATATATATATATATATAT
>ML782835.1:733425-747549 GCA_009831015.1 Picea engelmannii
CGTTTCTTTTAGGATTCTTAGATTAGCTAAATGAGCCATTAAACCTGTCAGAATAGGTTACACCAAACGACTTGGGTTATTTAGACAACCCCAGATCGGATCTATTCTTCTAGTTGATGGACGGTCAATTTCTCCCATTAACAAAACCCAAACGGTAAAACCAACATTCCTTGAGCATCTTGTTCTCTTGTTTTCTTATCCATTCATAATAAAAGGTTTCATGCCTAACCTTGGTCTACACCTAAGACACAATCAACATCATACCTTCTTTCTTTACACAAGAACAACATTCTAGCCAATTCGTCTTACATCTACATGACCAACGACCCACTGCTAAAAAAACATGAAGATCCAAGATTGATCAACATAATATGATTAAAACATGCCTTATTTATAGGATTTATAGTAGTAAAAAAACTAAAGAAAAGTGATCCAAAATGGTTATAGATCCATGCAGATAATTGGCTATAAATCCTGCGAATCTCGGGTTTCTATTACAGTCGACTACTAGTCGGATTACCAGTTGACTACTAGTCGAACTTCATTCAGTCTTTAGTCCATTTCCACATGATCTTCTATAGACCTATTTTTGGTTTAACATTTTGACTTCGACTTTTACCAGTTGATTTACCTCGACCTTTGACTTTCACTCCTAGTTAATCCACCTCGACTAGAATTTCATTGCAAAAAATATAAAAAACCAAAAGTAGCTACACTTTTTTGTTTTTAACAGTGATAGCCACAATTCCCCTTTTATATCATCATTCCATATCTCCACTAGTTTTATATGATACAAATTTAAAGCGTTGACCAAAGTGTTAAAATGTACCATTATTATTTTAAAAAGTTTTCTATATATCTCCCAATTTAGATGGATTAAAACACCATTAAAATGACCACTTGAGGAAGTTTCGAATTAAAAACAAAACTACTTGTATGATAGTATGATTATTTGAGGTGGTTTTTCATTTTACATCATTCACTAACAATCATGGAAACTTTATTTTTTTAATAAAGGGTGTCAAATAAATGGATTTATAGTTTTGATCAAGGAAGTTATTTATTGGTTTTGAGGAATAAAGAAATTACGACCAATGAGAGCATAACCATGACCAATATTATGATGACCATACCAATCTTGCAAGAGTAGATCACTAAAAATAATTTTAAATATATATTTTTTAATATTTTGTTAAAATACTTCAATTGCAAACCTTGTTTATGGTGAGGTCATATTTACACCAATTTTTTGTCAAAATACTTCAATTGCAAACTTGGTTCGTGGTGAGGTCATCTTTACAACAAATTTTGATATTTTAATCATGTTACACCACACTATTGGATTCATGAGTTTTAATGTCAAAGAACATCTAAAATTATTCAAAATTAATTATCGATACTGTAATTTTAGTTTTGAAACATAAATCCACCAAAATTTAAAATTATTAATATATAAATTTTAATTTTGATGTAATGGAATATTTAATTTTGAATTTTGCATTGATGGAGTACATACTCATTTAAACTTAAATCTACGAAACATACTATAAATTGATTCAATATAAATAAATAAAAATTGGTCATAGACAACGTTACTTCGGAAAGGCACATAAAACATTACTTTGAATAGGGAAGTGACATCCAAAACAAAAACTTAACTAGCATATTTTCTAATGGGAGAATGAGAATGTCGAAGTAAAAACAATTATAAAAAAATGTTGCAATTTTTATTTTATTTTTAAATTTGTGATAAGATTGACCATGACATCCAAAATGGTGATAGAACTATACATTTGATGATAGAACTTTACATATTAAAAATATGAGTAAATCTTAGTAGACTCAAGGGAATAGTGATAGAACTATGAATTTTGAAAAGAGAAGTAAATCTTAGTAGATTAAATAGCTCGAAACATTTTAAAAGAACAATTGTATAAAAGTATAATTATATATATTTCCATATGGCCAATATATATTAAGGCATTTATTTAGTTTCAATATGCACATATAATTTTCATATAAAATATGATAACACAAGATATTGGAATGCATCCAACCTTAATAATATTAAATTTAAAACATGAAGAGAACATCCCTTGCCACTTTTCATAGGCTCATAAGAATACCACCAGGAAAGTATGTATTATAAGCATGATGAAAGTAACCATAACCAAGAATATAGTATTCCAAGGATCCATTCTCAGCTTGGATTCTCTGCAATAATACATAATGCTAAAGAGATAAAGTGCATTATGAGAATAACGAATAACAAACAAGCAAAAAAAGAGATGGAAGTTGCATAATATAACTTACATATAAACAAATAATGTGAAAAGCTAATAAGACTTTTGTTGTATAAGGAATCTCTAAGGAATCCATTCCAATAAGCCTGCCATGCTCATCCCATTCATTCCACAAGACTTCATATCCTAGTAAAAAAAATGATTATACATTATATATCATGCATAAAACATTTAATCAAATAAAGGGAAAACAAAATAAACACATTTCACCTCATCACCGCTACTTGATTTAAAAAACAATTAATTGGATATGGAAGCCATAGTAATTATTTGGTGGATAACATAAACCATTTTCCACCATAGTTTCCTACTCCAACTACCTCACTTCCCCTTGTATTGGTAGAATATCCTAGAGATGTTACAAAAGAAGTGGCATCGGATGGGATCCCCTTTGGCCCAAGGCATTGAATATAGAAAATGGGATTACTTTATCAAAACCATAAATATATGACAAAATACTTACATTAACAACATCGTTAATAGTGTATATGGTTGAAAATTTTGAATATAAACCACATTGGAATTTATAAATCCATCATATGAAGAGAGTGAAAAACACAGGTAATAAATCCAATAAAATTTTTCCTATTAAAAAGAGGATACATTTATCATTATGGATATTCAAGATCACAGGCTCAGACACAATACATTCACATCATAAATCACCATGGTAAAAACCTTGGATACCATGCTCCAACTCCGAAGAAACTAGAAACCCTAGAATGTCGCTTCCTTTCTAATGGCCCTTCAAACCGATTACCATAGCAAGTGAGTAATCCAAGAGCTTTAGATTCCTCGACATGCTCACATAGAAAATGTAATGTTTCATGCTTGGCCACCCATAACCTACTATTTCATATCAATTACACACCAAAGAGACCTTCTTGGGGGGGGGTGGGGTTGGACAAGGAGAGAGATCATGGATGATAAGAATACCGAAGTAAATCAAGGTAAATCAATGGATATTTTCATAGTAGTTTTATGAATAAGAATCATAAAATAATATTGCAATTATTTTTATTTTTTTGAAAATTGGTGATAATCCCAATCATGACTTCCGAAATAATTATAGACCTATACATTTGGTGATAGAATTGGACATATTGAAAAAATGAGTAAATCTTAGTAGACTCAATGATCCGGATTATTTTCGGCACGAAATGAGAGCGGAGATATAATAAAGAAATGCACAGAGATATCACATATATCCACTAATATAACAGAAATATATCAGAGATGAAACCATAAACACAGAGATACAGTAATACACAATTTCTATTAACGAAAGAAATGTACAGAGACTGTAAAAATACAGAGTGAAAGACTCGCTAGAATGGTGGCAGCTTATCTCTGAGAAGAGATGTGACGGCTACTCGCATTCGCAAGAAGATGGTTACAATGAGGATCTGGAGACCTTTTTACAATAATCGGGAATGCCAAAAGTCCTAGAAATCCAAAAACCTAACCCTAGGAGATGAAGCGCCAAAAGTCATGTGGGCCCCGTTTGGGTAAGTTGGTGCATCAACTTCCCGGGGTCGTAACTTTTGCATACGATCTCCGTTTTAGGCGTGTGATAGCTCGTTGGAAAGCTATCTTCGAGGAGATTCATTTTGGGGGCTCAATCATGCCTTAGGCTATCATTGAGAACCTCGATCTTGAAAAGACTTCATTTAGGCCCTCAAAATGGCCCCGGAAGTGAAAACCTGCTAAAAATAGTAAATTGCCAGAATGGCCAAAAAACTGTTTTGAGCCATTTGGAAAAGGTGGGTGGCCCCCGATATCCACCTGGATCACTCAAGGGAATGGTGTTGAAACTATAATTTTTGAAAAGAGGAGTAAATCTTGGTAAACTAAAGGGTTCAAAACATTTTAAAAGCACAATATTTATTAGGGCCTTTATTTAGTTTAAATATGCACATATAATTTTCATACAAAAGATGATGACCAAAGTGATTGGAATACATGCAACCTCAATAATATTCAAGATAAAAAAATGAAGAGAATATCCCCTTCCACTCTTCATAATATAATAAGCATAGCACCTTGAAAGTATATATTATAAGGATTATAAGAAGCCTAAAGGTAAGCATAACCTGGCATATAGTAACCATCTTAGTGTGGCTTTGAAAATACCTTCTGAGAAATCCTAGATCGTCGCCCTCTTTCTCTTTGCGATCGGATTCTCATCATGGTTGGGGGGGACCCCAATCCTCCTTCAAAGTTCGATGCAAATATCAAAGCCTTGAAGCAGCTCATGGGTTCTTTGGGGAAACCCTCAGCTCAACCCACCCACTCTTGGTTTGTTAAAAAAATAGACTAGATTCTGGATATTGCTATTCCTCGCATTGTTGCTCGAAGGAAGGCTGTATTTTATGCATCTAAAGGTCTTATTGGAAAGTTCACATGAATTTATCTCTCCCCTTGACAGAATGAGCTCTGGATTGCGTGAAACTAGAAACCTCTGATCCAAGGAAGAATGAGTCATTTTTTTGTGGTAATGGCTTCTATATTTTTTATTTTGATCTTAAAGAAGATCGATATCTTATTTTTCATAGTGGGCCATATTGTTTTGGGTCAGGAGGTCTATATTTGAACTGGTGGACACTATATTTTGACCCGAAATGAGACATTCCAATAATAGTTCATGTTTGGGTTCATCTTCCCCATCTTCCCTTTCAATGTTGGGGAGATGACATTATGAAGAAGATTCTCTCGGGAAATATATTGATAAATATGAACCAAATCCATCAATGTTTAATTGTGCAAGAATCTGTGTTGAAGTATATTTGGAGAAGGGACTTCCAGAGGCCATCAATCTCTCTCTATGGATGATTGGTCGCACCTTCAAAAGTTGGATTATGAACAACTTCCTTTCAAATGTAAGTCCTTCCAGGAATATGGGCACTTTTCCAAAAAGTTTCCACAACACAAACAAGAGCAGGAGGTTGTGAGAGAAGAACTTGAGGTGATATGGAAGCAAGTCATAAATAAAGAAAATACGGGGAAAAACATTGGGAAATAATCAAGTTCATCAAACCCCAATAGAAACCCCAATGTGGCATAGAATAAGTCAGCAAGGGCAAACAAAGTTAATGGAGAAATAAAGAAAGAAGTCACAAATCACGTCGATACTCAATTAATAACAAATAATCAATATGCCATTCTAGCTTAATAGTCAATGGGTAAAGAGGTTGAGGCGAAAACAGATCCAAAACCTAACACAGAAAGTGGCAGGTCCCTGGAGGCTACCTTGCAATACCTTGAAGGTGATGAAGGAGACTTTGGTGAAGATGAAAACTTTCAAGAAGCAACTCAATAAGTCATTCAAGAAATAGAACAACCAATTCTTGTGGAAAGGGTTCCCCCCAAGGGTCGACACGACATGAAGTTAGGGAGGGAGAAATACCTAAGGAGAAAACAAGAAGATCGAGAAGGAGATCACATAAATATGCAAGAGAAGAAACAACCAATAAAAAAAATGTTTGGGGAAGCCACATTCCATATAAAGTTCCTTGATCAACATGGAACTAAAAGGAGGCAATAAGGTTCCATATATGCTCGCCACCAGTGGGCAGGTCTCTGCAACATCTAGACAATGAAATTTGTTTGTTGGAATTGTAGATGCTTTGACAACAACTCAAAGTTTGAATCCATAAGATACCTTATCAAACTTTATAAGCCCTCTGTAATCCTCCTTTAGGATATCAAAATGGAGGAATCTACGACACTTCTAAGTGCGAAAAAATCTATGCAAAATGGAGAAGGAATAACTAAAATTTCAGTAGGAGCATCATGAGGAATAATGACTTTATGGGACTTACTCTAATGGGAACTAGAGGTATAATTATGTCCTAACCATTGTATTCTTACTTTTCTTCAGAATAAAGAATCAATTTTTAAGTTTTCTATTTTAAATATATATGTGCCAAATAGATACTTGGAGAAATTAGAATGCTAGAGTTCCTTGTTTGTTGCCGAGGAAATTCTGGACATAAATTTTATGGTTGTAGTGGGGGACCTGAACACTCATCTCCATTAAGAAAAAAGAGTCAGGATATTTGTTTGCAACCCGATGAGAGAAAATTTGTATTATCTAATCTCGGATTGGGATCTTCATGATATAAAACCAAATAAAGGAAAATATATTTGGACCAACAAGCGGTTTGGTATTGGTCACATTGTTTCTTGTTTAGATCACTTTCTTATCCACAGTGACTTTCTTCTCCTTCCCCTTTCCATATCTTCAAGCATCCTCCCCTTTTCCATTTCTGATCATAAACCAATCACCCTATACATTTCACCTCCTCATAAATTTGGTCCCATCCCATTTCATTTTAATCCCCTTTGGTTGGAATCTGACTCTGTCATACCCCTTGTTAAGAAGATCTAGTCCTCCCTCATTTTGGGTTCCCCAAATTTTGTCCGGGAAAGAAAACTAAGGTTCATGCAATTGGATTTGAAATAATGGGAAAAGGTTTCATAAATCCCTCCCTATTTAGAAAGAGATACTTTCATTTGAGAGTTAGAAGTAATTCAAATTGAATTGGAAAACCAGGAAGTGACAAAAGGATCTCTTAAAAAGGAAAAATAATTCTATCAAAACCTTCATTCAACTTTACGGAAAGAAGAAGAGCAATGGAGGTTGAAATATCACAGTCTCTAGCTTCGGGAAAGAGATTCCAACACATATTTCTTCCACAAACAAGTGCAATAGAGGTGACAAAAAAATACTATATCAAAATTTCTATGAGAGACTGGGTTGATACGTGAAAGATTTGATCAAATAGAGGAAACATCTCATAATTTTGAGCATTTATATACCCAATATATCATTGAGGAGAAGAGATCAGTGAGTAGGATATGACATAGCGTATTCCACATTTCATAATAGAACAAGAAAATAACGTCCTCATAAAATAAATCAGTGAAGAAGAAATATCTCATGCTCTATGGGGACTTGAGCAAGATAAATTTCTGGGGCCTGACGACTTCTCTGCCCTGTTCCTTAAAAATTTTGGGGACACAATAAAATATTATTTGAAAAGAATGCTCAATTATACAATGAAGAAAAAGAAAGTGGGTGGAGCAACCAATTCGACATTCTTGGACCTTATTCCCAAAGAAACCTACCCTTCTAAATTTTCCATATTTAGGCTTGTCTTCCTCTACAACACAACATATAAAATCATGACTAAAATAATTTCCAACCGCATTAAACCTCTTATCCACAAGATCATCTCAGAAAATCATGGAGGCTTTATGGAGAACAAACAAATCATGGATAATATTATTATGGTTCAATAAGCTATCCACTCTAGCAGGATCAGTAAGGATAGAGGCATGGTGATAAAACTAGATATGGAAAATTACTTTGATTGAGTCAAGTGCTCCTTCCTATTCTCAATTCTCCATAAATTTGGTTTCTCAGAAGCATTTATAGATTGGATCCATGCCTACATAGGATCCCCTTGGATCAACCCAATGATAAATGGAAAGCTCAATCAATTCATCAAATCAAGTAGAAGCCTCAGGAAATGTTGTCCTCTTTCTCCATCTCTATATATTCTAATGGCTGACTCCCTCAACCTAAAGTTGGAGGAAGAACATAAAATGGGTCATCTCCCTAGAATTAAAATTGCGAACATGGTGAAAGAAATAAACCACTCCCAATTCATAGATGATACTCTTCTCTTATGGGTGGCTTCAACAATCATTGCAAGGAGATTCAAAAAAAATCTAGATGGTTTCTTAACAACTTTGATGGGGGGGGATTAATACCAACAAGAGAAAAATATATGGATGGAATATAACATGATATCTACAAGTCATTATCTCTAGAATCCTTCGGTTCCCAATAGTGATCAATTGGTCCTATTTTAAATATCTATGAATGCCATTTTTCTCAAATCCTCCACTTCCTAGGAATGTCATGAAGTACTCAGCAAAATGGTAGCCCACATTTAGAATTGGGGATCCTGGTGGTTAAACCCAATAGGTGAAATAGTTCTCTTAAAATCTGTTCTTTTTTCACTAACTATCTATCAATGTGCAACTATGTTGCCACCAAAAGGAGTTCTAAACAAGATTTCCAAGAACCTAAGAATATTTTTATGGGAGGGAGGAAAAACAAACACAAAGAAGTTGCATCTAATAAACTGGCACATGGTGTGCTATCCTATTGATAAATGTGGTTTATCTATTAGAAACCCATCATTTATGAATGGAGCTTTGGGAGCTAAATTACCATGGCAACTGGTTACGTGATCACCAAACTAGTGGGTGTTTTCTCTCATTACAAAGTATCTAACCCCTCCCATATTTTGAAGTCTTGATGCCCCCCTCCCCAATTCTAAAGGATCCCCTATTTAGAATCTCTTCAAATATGAAAACACTCTTATTCAATATAAGCTCTATTGGGCCCCAGGGAATCGAGAATCCATTAATATCTGGAATGATAGTATAATGGGCAGGGCACCTTTGGGACAAGTTGAATAATTGACACCACTTAAAGCTTGGAGTATCAATGTTGGCCTCACAAAGCTAGTCAACTTATCTCTTTGCGAAGAAAATGGGAAGTGGACATGTTTGATATCTTTTTCACCACCAGACCATCTTACATCTATGGTTCCCAAATTGTACAATCTGCTTCCAGGTTGTACTCCTATATAAATTCAAACGAAAGACACTCATAACTAGGGGGACTCTGAGTACTTAGTAAAATGAGGATTTCAACATTTGGTACCAAAATTTCTAGGGCCTCCCCACTCTAATATTTGGTCCTTCATTTGGATCGACCCTTCTCTTCCAAAAATTAATTCTTTATGTTGGGTTATGGCTCATGCGAAGATTCTAACAACATAAAATATTCAAAAAGGGGGAATTGATAGACCATCTAGGTGTGTAGTATGCAAATCTGTAGCAGAATATTTCCAACATCTTTTCTTCGATTGTGATTTTTCAAAGAAATTTTGGATTTAGGCATATTCTCCACTTCTCCCTCAATACAACCCCCCTTCAAATTGGAATGACATGTTCTTATGTTGGAAGCAAATATATGTTGGCCGATTCACTAAAAAACCTCTCTTCACGAGTTTTTGGAAAATGATCCCTAAATATATATGATGGGATATTTGGTTGAAAATAAACAAATATGTTTTCCAAAATAATTTTCTTTCACCTTCCAGAACTCTCTTAATGGCCTACAGTCATTTATCTGAAAACTTCTATGTAAAATTAAGATAGTTAGACTCTATCTCGAACCTTGATGAAGTGGAACAAATATGGGTCACAAACATTCTTAGCACCCAATTATTTCATCTTTATCCACCACCTCCTCCTTCATCTTCTTAGCATCCCTGACATATCAGACTCTCTGATCAGGAATTTGGTTAATGGAAGTAGTAGCAAACATTGATCACTTTATTCTTTGATGGGGCTTTAGTGTTAAAATTTCTCTTAAGAAGTTAAGTGTATTCAATATTCTTTAACTTTAAACTATTATAAAAACTACTACATGCATAAGGATCAATGAAAGAAAGACATCCATAGTATACATAAGATTTATCTTGGAAAATTGTCTCAGGGGAGAAAACCTAGCAAAGCTTCTTCAATATAAATTCATCAACAAGTATAACGTATCTCTCTAAGAGAGATAAGCCAAAACAAAAGATAACCACAAGATAGAGCATAAACCCTAACCATAATAGGGTAGCACACCACTAGACCAAGATAGGCCTCCAAGAGATAACCAAAACCCTCCACCAAAACAACCTTAGTCTATAGCTGTGTCTCCTCCTAATACTTGCACACTTTTCCTTGAGAGAGAGAATGTGTGTTGTGTCTATTATTCAAATAAGGCACCTAGCCTCTTATAAATACAAGTTGAGTCACCCTGTAATTAGGTTAGGGCCGACATGTACAATTGAGACTTTCTAATTTACATTTGAATTTTACAAAGTCACAATAGGGCCAACTTTACAAATACAACATAGTATTATTCTTTAGGGTTTTGACTTGGTATAATACAGTATAGATACAATAAGAATATCTTCCGAAGCTACTCAAACTTCAACAATCCCTCTTGGTAAGGAAGCTATTCTTCTGGCATGATCGTCATGACTACTTCTGCACTTTTGTATACTTGACCATTGACATGTTGACTTTCCACGAATCAATATTGAGGAATTTTTGTAACTACATCATGCATCCAGGGTCTCATCATCCTTCTAGGTTTTATGTTATCACATGGCTACAACTTTCCAACTCACACATAATCTGACATCTAGTTCATACAAAACTAGTAACCTCACCAACTCACACAAAATCTAACATCTAGTTCATACATAACTAGCAACTTGTCAGCTCACACAAAATATGGCATCCAGTTCATACATAACTAGCATCTCGCTAGCTCACATAGAATCTGACATCTAGCTCATACAAAACTAGTAACCTCTAGTTGGCACACCAAGAAACTGGTCCATAGCGACCAAGCATCTAATCACAAGGATTAGGTGATGTAGTTCACATACACTACCCATCTAGCCCAAGGATCAACATTTGTTGACTTTGTGTGAGGTCATGCTGACTGGTTCCATAGTCAGTAATGTGCCTGTTAATGATTACCCATTTCTACTGCCACACATTGATGTTGCTACCCTGGAATCGTATATGTAACTCATCACTCCCTCTTACTAGGGAAGTCCTTCTAGACCACACCAATATTGTCCCTAAAGTACACAAGCTTCACTCTTGACAGAGGCTTGGTCAACATGTCTTTTATCGGCTCATCTGTAGTGACATACTGGAGCTTCACTGCTCCCTTCTGCACCATATCTCTAATATAATGGTACCTGATCTTGGTATCCTTGAACTTGTCATGAAACACCAGTTTCTCTGAAAAATTCACACAACTCTGGTTGTCACACCATATACAAGTTGCCTCTATCTTGAGATAAAACAATCCTGCAAGTACCTTCCGAAGCCACACTGCTTCACTGCTAGTTGAACATGCTGCTATATACTCTGCCTCAACCATACTGAGTGCCACACTATTCTACTTCCTTCTAAACCATGAGATCATAGTTGATCCCAAACTTAAGCAACATCTAGATGTACTCTTTTGGTCTGCAACACTACTATACCAATTTGAATCAGTAAATCCTTGTAGGCTTATCTCATGATCCAAAACATATCTCATTCAATAGTCAATTGTACCTTTTAGGTACCTCAACACATGTTTTGCTGCAATCAAGTGAACACCTCTAGGGTTGACCATATACTGACTCAATGTGTTCACCACAAAACATATATATGGCCTTGTGTTCATTACGTACATCAAAAAACCAATCATCTATCTATACATGGTGGCATCCACTGTCTCTAAAGATGTATCACTCGATAACTTCAGATTCTTCACCATCTGTGTAGGAATGGATTTACAATTCATCATTCTGAATCTCTTCAAAATATCTACAACATATTTTCCTTGGTTAAGGAAAATCTCACTCAGTCTCTGCCATACCTCTAGACCTAAGAAATAATAAATCATACCCAGGTATTTCACCTCGAATTTTGTAGCAAGCTTCCTCTTACTTTCAGTGATGATCTTCTCATATCCTATTAGAAACAGGTTGTCCACATATAATGTAGTAATATCATTAGTCCACCATCTACAACCTTGTAGTAAAGGTTGGAATATTATTTACTCTTGGTAAAGCCCAAGCTCATCAGGAAACTGTTAATCCTACCGTACCATTCCCTGGATGCTTTCTTTAATCCATACAAGGCTTTCTTCAATATGCACACATGTGTCTGGTTTTCATGTGTCTCAAAACCTTGTGGCTACTCCACATACACTTCTTATTATATTACACCATTTATAAAATTTGTCTTCATGTCCATCTGGTGTACCTTCCACTGCAGTACTGCAACTATCACAAGTATAGATCTAATTGAAGTGTATCTCTCCACAACAAAAATGTCTCCTCATAATCTATTCCTTCTTTCTGGGAGAAACCACAATGCACGAACCTTCCCTTGTACTTCTCGATACTACCATCTACTGAATTCTTCGTCTTGTAAATACACATGGAACTTACCATTGTGTTCTCTTTCAGTATCAAAAACACATCCCAAACATCATTCTTTACAATGGACCGGTACTCTTCAATCATGTCATCCTTTCATTCGTTCTTCTCCGTAGCCTATTCATAACATATAGGATCAACATCAATAATGTCACTTAGCAATGCCAAGTAACTATAGTATGGTCATGGTCTCTTGATTTCTCTGAAAGTTCCATCTAGAGCACCATACTTCTCTACATCCTGAATAAGTTCTCAAGCCCAATATGGTCTTCTCTTCTTAGTACTCATCTCTCAGGATGAATCTGCAGGTCTTTGTGGTTATTCCATATCACGATCTTCTAGTACAACATCATCTCCTTCATTTTTATCTGCAACTTTGGGAGCTTCAGGTTCCTCATCATCGACCTCATCTGAATGATTCTTGTTATCCCCGATATCTAGGGATAACTAGGAGATCATGTCTCGAGGCTCACATGGTCCTAGACATGGGGTACCGAGAGCAGGAGTGACTTAGAGCATGGCCCTGGAGGGCCCATCTTTCTTCTTCTCAGCCCGCTTTGTCCTGTCAGCAGTACCAGCTTCCATCACTATCGACCTGGGCTTGCATCAGAGAGGGCTCTTGCTCCATGAGGTAATTGGTCCAAGGTATCATGGTATGTGTCATATTTGATCATTATAACCTTGTTATATATGCATAGGGTTTCTTTCATTTCAGATGACTGCTTGGATCTTACACTAATCCACTTGACCATTGTTGGGGTGATTGATGGGGCAACTTAGCAAGCCGGTATTCATGGGTTTTGGTTAGCCACCAAAGGGAGTTTGCAGAGCCATCGTCCGCTCCCACCATCTTACCACTTTTTCATCTTATACCCCGCTCATCCATCCCATTCCCCTAGTCTGGCCATTAGGATGACCTTCCAGGGTACATCTTGTCTTGTGGGAAGAAGGGGCTAAATGCCCAGGGGATAAAAGCAGCTGGTAAAAGATAAAAGCCATAGGAAAAGAAAACCTAGAGATGCTTCTCCCAGGGGATCCCCGAGAAGGAAATAAAAAGTCTCTCGATAAGAAACTAAGGGACCCTAAGAAAAAATGATTAAATAAATAAATGCAATACCTAACCAAGAGGATGGGAGGTCTCATCACGAGACGGCCCATTATGTTCATAGGTATTTAGTAGTATGACATTGCCACTATCTGGTCACCAAACCAGGGCAGTGACCTTTGGATGCATGGCCAAAGGAAAGGGGGTCTCATCACGAGCCAGCCTTCTCATTTCTGTGAAGATACTAGTGGGTAACGCTGTCATCTCTGGCCACCAAGCCAAGGCAGTGTCCTCTTCGTCAGAGCTTGTAGTAAAAAAAAAATAAAAGAAAGATAAGGCAATAAAGGGCTTGGAAAAAATGCATCCATGACAGGTACAGCTCGCCTCCTACAAAGGCACCCACAGACAACACCAGCCCTTGGTCTGACTATGACTAGACATCCCTAAAACCATATCATCTCATTACACATGGCTTGAATGATCCTTTGAGGAAACTTTCCATCTCTTGTGGATATTAGCCCAATAGATTGTCTTGTTGGTTTCCTTATCTTTATATAGTAGATATGTGTAATGTCTTTGAGCTCTTAGATGATTTGTTAGGGATTTCATGCATATGTTTGATAAATTTAATGATGAGATATGATTTACATTGCTATGATGTCTAGGACTGATGAGCCCATGGAGGGCG
>ML782835.1:754514-774728 GCA_009831015.1 Picea engelmannii
TTATGCAATTCCATTGGTTGATTTGTCAAAAACGTCCACCTCTTTGACTAGCTAACCCTAACCCTAAAACAGAAATAATATAGGTGACGTCACACTTGTTTGATCTCTTGTTTGGCCTGAAACGTTGTGACATTTATCACCTTGTTTGATAGACTTTGAGTTATAGATTACATTCATAAGCTTATTTGAGAAAACGTTTCACTCATTGTCCTCAAATTGACCTGTTAATAAGGCTGACGTCACCCTAATTCTGCATAGTGACGCAGCAACAATATTGGTGTATGAGCTTATTTACTGCATTGTGATATAAAAAGGATTGATTGTATACATCGAATGCCTTTACCATTTTGTATTTATTGAAGAAGTTCTATAAGCCTTTGTCTTTATCAGTAATCATTGACTTCGTCAATAATTACATTTGATCATTGCTCATATACATGTTGAAGATAGTCATTAACATTTGAAGTACTAACCACTGCAGCACATTTTATCTTTATTTGTCTTGTCTCGCAAACAGGTGCCCTTATCAGTGGAATATCTTCTTTGACTATCTCCTTCTTGTCAGTAATCTGTGAAAGGGAACCTTTATCTTGATCCTATAAACTTTAAGCCCTCTCAGAACCCCAAATTACTAGGGACGTCTCCCTTGGACTAGCCATCCTAAATAGAAAGAGCTCCCCATCGAGGTGACAGTGGGTGGGGAAGCTCCTGTTACGCCAGTTTGAAGCCTTGACTCAAGCTACCTAAACCCTTCCTACAAACTGTGAGATAACAATTCTATCTCGATCTACAGAAAGTTTCATCCTCCTCAAAGGTGACATCTTTTTTAGTCTCAATATGTCGGTGACCATGGATGTAGACTCTGTATGCCTTCGATGTCTCACTATATCCAAAAACTATGCCCTTCTTGCCTAAAGGGTCCAACTTTGATCTCTTGTCCTTGGGAACATGTACATATACTGGAAAACCAAATATCCTTAGGTGGATGACCTATGGATTTTCACCTGTAAACATTTCTTCTGGTTTCTTGTTCCCAAGTACACAATGGGGAATTTTTTTCTGCACATATGCAAAGGTCTTTGTAGCCTCTTCCCACAAATGCATCGGTAAGTCTTAATCAATTCTTTATTTCTGCCACACCATTTTGGTGAGGATTGTAGGGAGTAGAGAGATCCCGCGTAATCCCAACTTCTTTATAGAATGCCTTGAATTCATCTTATGTGAATTCTCCTCCATTATCTAACCTTAAGATCTTTATCTTGTTTTCATAAACATTTTCAACAAGTGCTTTGAATTCTTTGAACTTGTTGAATACTTCTCTTTTAGCTTTCAAAAAATAAACCCAAGTTTTACGTAAGAAATCATCAATACATGAAACATAATATACATACATGCTAAGTGAAGTGGTTGAAAATGGTCCATACACATCTAAATGTACGATGTCCAAGGCTCCTTTGGCTCTTCTATCACTGCTTGGAAATGGTTTCTTCACATATTTTCCTTGTGTGCATCCCTTGCATATGCCTTCATTACTCACTTGGATTTATGGAAAATTTGTCACCATCTTGCTCACGACTGGTAGTGCTTTGTAATGTATGTGAGAAAATATTCTATTCCATAGATCACTTGGAGTAATTGTGTTGTGTACTAATGTTGAATCTGAATGTCCCTTTAACTTGTATAGACGTCCTTATTGGACACCAATCACTACAACATCATCAATATATTTTCCTCTTGGCCACATGAGAACTTCACCATCAATGAAAGAAACTTTGAATCCTTTCTCATCCAATGCTGAGATAGAAAGGAGATTCCTCTACAAACTAGGTACATACAAAACATCCTTCATCTTCATAGGTTTTCCAAAATCCAATTTGTACGAAGCTTCTCCTACTCCTTTAATGATATATTGATAGTCATCACCGAGCTTCACCTTTTGAGGTGAATCTTTATGAACTAATTCTGAGAAAGAATTCTTGTAACATGTCATGTGATTAGAAGCACCACTATCAATAAGCCATGTGTTACTTCCATGAGTAATTGTTCTTGTAAGAGATGATATCAATACATATTCTTTGCTTGAATTATCTTATTTGGCTCTCTTCTAATCAAGTTCATCGTCTTCTGCGGCATGAGCATGAAGTCTTTTATACTTTCCTTTTCTAACCTGATCTTTTGAGTGGGGACAATTTATTGTAATGTGTCCCATCTTATGGAAGATGTAGCATCTGTAGTTTGAGTAATCATTTTGAAACTTTTGTGTCTTATGTGACCCTTGAGACTTCTTGTGTGAGTGAACCTCTTTCTTTCTCTTTCCTTTTCTTGCATGTGTTGCTATAGCTTGATTTTCCTCATCACCTAATTTCTCTTCTCTTGTTGTGAATCTAGATTCTTCCTGAGTGAAATTCTCCCATAGTATGATAAACCTTGTTAGCTTTATTCTTGAACAAATTCCCTGAATGAATGATTCCCAAGATATTGGGAGACCATTCAATGTAGTCATTACTAGTTAAACTTCTTCAATTGTGTCTTCAACGGCTTCAAGATGTTCTCTTATTTGAGACACCCTTGTGAAGTAGGATTGAATGGTTTTTGAAATCTACAACTTCACACTCTTGAGTTGTGTTCTCAATGTCATCCTCCAATTGATATTATTTCCTTCATATAAACAATATAGGGCATCGAACATTGTCTTTGGAGTCTTCAACAATGAGACACAAGGGATCAAGTGATCCTTGATAGAATCTGCAATGATCCTCTTTGCCTTGAATATATTCTTCTTGTGTTTTTGTTTATCCATATCTTCCTTTGGTTCTATAACTTCTTCTTTGATGAGACCTTCTAGATCATTCTCTTCTAGAATGAGCATCACTCTATACTTCGATGCTTGGAAGTTATCAACACCTTCAAGCTTCTCATCAAGATTAGTGTTGGAAGTCATCTTACCCTTGGATGAAAATACAACAAGAAAATAAAAAAAATTCAAAGAAAGGATTATGATCTTACCAGAGAGTATGCTATGCTAAGGTGATTTGCTCCAACTTGAGTGTGCAGCTACCTAGACGTATCGATCTAGGGTTTCATGAGGAAACCCTTATTTTTCAACTTGAGAATTTTTTAGATATGATGCAGCGAATATATGTGCCCTCCTTAGGAGAACTCTTTGATGGCTTTATCTCGACCAACGTCCTTTAGAAAGAGGGAAATGTCATCACCTAGGGTTTTATGCAGAAACCCTAATTTTTCAAAAACAGTGAAAAACTGCAAGATTGGTCGAGGGAAAATATGCGCTAGGATTAAGAGAGTCTTCCTATGGTCTTGTTTTCCCCAACGAGTTTATCTAGACTGTGAAAATGACTTCTTTCAGGCCCACTCTGATACCATGTTAAAAATTCTCTTAAGAAGTTAAGTGTATTCAGTGTTCTTTAACTTTTAACTATTAGAAAAATTATCGCATGCATAAGGATCGCTAAAAGAAGGACATCCACAATATACAAAATATTTATCCTGGGAAAACCTCTTGAGGGGTAAAACCTAGCAAATCTTATTCAATATAGATTCATCAACAAATACAATGTCTCTCTCCAAGAGAGATCTCACAAAATAGAAGATAACCAGAAGATAGACCAAAAACCCTAACCATAATAGGGTAGTGCACCACTAGACCAAGATAGGCCTCCAAGAGATAACCAAAACCCTCCAACAAAACAACCTTACTCTGTAACTGCATCTCCTCCTAATACTTGCACACTTTTCCTTGAGAGAGAGAACTTGTGTTGTTTGTGTTCTTCAAATGAGGCGCATAGCCTGTTATAAATACAACTTGAGTCACCTTGTAATTAGGTCAGGGTCGACTTGTACAATTGACACTTTCTAATTTACATTTTACTTTTACAAAGGAAAAATAGGGATGACTTTACAAATACAACATAATATTATTCTTTAGGGTTTTGACTTAGTCTAACATAGTATAGATACAATAAGAATATCTTCTGAAGCTACTCAACCTTCAACATTCAGAAGGAAATCCAGGGCAGTATGTGCCGAGGAAGTCATCCTTGACTCCGTAGAAAATCAGATCATTGAATATTCATGGGGGATGGGGCACAACACTAAAAATAAATAAGAAGTCGTTAACGTGCATATGGGAATGCAATTAATCCAAGCAGACAAATACACTCAAGTCCTCATCATTAGAAACTCTTATATGATCATCAAGGGGCTATAGAGGAGGAGTAAAAATGTTCATTCTAATATTAAGAGGATATATCAAACAATCATGAGCACTAAGAAAAAATTCAAATCAATGGACTATTATCATATCTATAGAATAAAAAATGGGTAGGAAGATAGTCTGGATAAAGCAACAAAAAATTTGGACCAGAGCACCATTAAAATCAATGAGGAACTCTCTCTTAAACATATCCCCTAATCCAATGACACAATTAAAAAAAAAGTGTTAAGTCCCATTATGAAGGGTTGAAAAAGTGTATTAATTACATAAAAGAAAGAATTCGGAGGGGACGTGACCCTACCTCCCATCTCTATCAAGGTCATATATGTCATCAAGGTTTGTGATGTATCAAGAATCCCCCCCACACTCATGACACGAGACCACATATCTTATCACCACATGCTACCCCCACGGGTGAAATCACTTAAACCCACCCCAAACGAGTTGAAGACTTTATGTGGGATCTTATCTCCATTCATGGTCTGAATCTTAGGTGTCATTCCCCTCGACTCCACTGACATTTCATTTCACACAGGAGGTGCTTCCAAATCCTCAATACCTGTAATGATTTATCTCCTTGCCCCATCATTTTTGTGTATTGCACCATCCTATCATTTTTGAATTCTCTCGACAATGCCAAATTCATAATATAATACATATAACAGTAAGGATGTAAATACAATTTGGGATTCTCAGGATTATTGGGTTAGCTCTTACTACACAGGTTACAGAGAACAATTTCTCCTTTGGATAAGTTTTTTTTTCTCCAGTTCCTCCCCAACCATAGTTCTTTTGATTACACTGACTACAAGGTGGATAAAATGCAGGAATAAATGCAGAACCAACAAAATGAAATGGATTCTCTCTGTGCCTCAAATGTCGAGCTCACTCGTCAATTACAGGAGAAGGAGGAGAAAATAAATGAAGAATTGGCCCTAGTCTTGTACACAGTCAACCAACATTCAACATAGATTCATTCCCTTCATAGAAATTCCCAGTGACACCTTCTAGACGCTCCAATTCAACAACATCTAGTTCCATCAGTAGGTTAGGTTGCCTCTTGCGAAGTCTTGCATCCCACACCACATCATATTGAATGTGCTTCTCCAAGAAACGATCTAGGCTGGGTGGACACAGACTTAAAGCTTATCTAGGCCAGGTTTATGCAGTGAAAAGTTTTATTTTTTCTATATTCCTTTGTTAAACTATATACATGGTAGAAGTGTAGTATTTTTTTTGTGTATTTATAACGAATTCTGAGCCATCAGAAGAAATGTAAGGCTCTTTATCTTTTTAATTCCTCTGGCCATTTTAAAATTTTGTATCTCATGCATGTTTTGCCTATGTGCAACCTTTTTTATAATAAAAATCATAACCCTTTATGTAAAAAAAACCTAGCATATAGTATTCCAAGGATCCATTGTCAACTTGGATTCCCCGTAAGCATACATAATGCCAATGAGACAAAGTGCATTATGATAACAATGAATATCAAACAAGCACAAAAAATATATGGCAACTGCATAATGTATAGGCTTACATATAAGAAAAACTTAATGTGCAGAGCTAATAAGACTCATTGTATAAGGGATTCCCAAGCCATCCATTCCAATAAATTTGCCATGCTCATCCCATTATTTCTCCAATACTTCATAACGTACTAAGAAAAAATGGTTAGACAAGATATATATCATGCACATCACATTTACGTAAACAAAGGAAAAATGATATAAATGCATTCCACCCCCATCATTGCTACCTGATTTCAAAATAATTGACATGGATGATGGAATCCATAGTAATTGATGCCGACCACATGCTCCCTCCACAACCCGCAGGGTGGAAGGTCCACGTTGACACAGGATATTTCCTTTACCCCTGGCCCGAAGAACTCTAAACGACTCTTCTATTTCCCTATCGGGAAATCTGCATCCACAGTAACTCTCACGGGATCCCCTCATTACACTTGGGAGATCGGACTTCGCAGCTTCGTGAATCCAGCGGTTAAGCATTGGTATCTTGAATCCTCGAACCCCGATACAGTCAACGCTGACCCTTCCTTTTTCCTTTCGGGATTTTCCCTATCACGATTTCGATGGTCGCGATGTCGAGAAATTTGTCTCCCCGACTCCCGAATCCCGATTTGCCGAAACTCTGATACACTCGTGAGCTTTGACTTTTCAACACCTCCCCACTTCTGTCGGGACTTCGGACTTTGCAATATCGTGAATCCTGATGCAATGAGTTTGGAACTTCACCCCACGAAACTCCGAAATGGTGTGCCACCTATCCACCTCTCTGACTCCTATGGTCCCATGCCGTGCTCTTGGCCTTCGGGATTTTGCGATTCGTGATTTCATGATTCCCATTGCAAATTTTATGGGACTTCCACCCACGAAACCTCGATATAGAATTCCACGCAAAAATCCAACGGCCCTTGTGGCTTGGATCTATGGTCCTACTCCTCCTGAGCTTATAACCTTTCGATGCTTTCTCCGTAACTCCCCTGCTTCTCTGTGAGATATGACGACTCATGGGACTTCACGGATTCTCCACCGAGAACTCCGATCGTCCGTTCCTCCTTGGCGATTTCTGTGAATAACTAAATGTTTCTCCGCAAACTTGTCCACCTGCAGCGCAAGATTACGACGCCTTCGTAATTCCTCCAGGTACAACTCATGTGCAACCCTTTCAGTGGTTATAAGTCTTTATCCCTCCTGAGCTTCCTTATAACTCCGAGTCTTAGAGAAGACTCTTACGCACACTCCTTGCGGCAACCTTCAGACACTTCCAAGTGCTGAATTTCCTTCGACCCTGCGCACACCTGTAGCAACAGTATCTCAACACTTCACTCAGGTTCACAACTCTGAGACTTTACTTGGCCTACGCACTTCTTTCATGGCTCTTATGCCTAACTACACTTATGAACGAGAACAAAAGCTACCCTATCTGAACCCTTCGTCAATGCACTCCTTGCGGACAATTCGACTACACTCCTTGCAGGAACCCTTGTTCATAAAGAGAAACAATTGAAACTCATTCCTACTTCTTTTTAGATTTCAAACATTCAAAACATGAAATCATATACACAACATATAAAGCAAATGTATAACAGGAAGCAAACATTCATGAGCATATCATTCAACATCGATACACAGAGAACAAACACAAAACCATGAATTTGAATCAAACTTTTTCTATTAATCCAAATATCTGTACATGGGTTTCTTACACAGTTATCTACTTCTTCTCTATGCTCTCTTCTTTTCTAATGATGTTACAATACACAATGAGGGTGTCTATATCCGTTCTCCCTCTTGCGCTCTAAAACTGTCTAATCTACACATTCAATTCTACCTACTTGCATTAGCTACTATAAATGCCTTCTACCTACTAAGGACGAGAGCAAATCGCTCAAGGTCCGTTGACATTTTACAAGTGCACTTCTTCTTAATGGATTCATTTAAGATCACGTAACAACTTCAAGGTGATTTCAAAATTTGTTTTGGGCACTTTTCCAGCTGTCCGTTGTCTCCACGCTGGCTCGCTTGATGTTATGATGCTCCTGCATCATACTCCCTCACTTGAAACTTTTCATGGGCTCCTGTCCATGATCTCACACACGGTCTGTCCATGCCTCTGTATCTCCGCTTCGTTCTCCCAGCTAGCATCTTCAACTGGATGGCCTTTCCATTTGACCAAATAATCAAGGTATTTCTTTTGCATGGTCCTCTTGCTCACTCTTTTATCCAGTATGCGCTCCATCTGCGGTTTCTCTACAACTGGCATCTGCTTTGTCCACTGGATCACTGGCTTCTCACTTCCTATCTATTATCCACAATTTTGGTCATTTTGGTGATGTCATGATGATGTTATGATGATGGAAAATCAAGCTCTACACTAAGAACACTTTCTTGAGAAAAGTTACATTTGTCTTCTTCCAGAAATCATGTTTTTAAAGGATGTTCGCAGGCTACCTATATACTTGCCTGCGAGAATGCTTGATTCTCGCAGGCTGCATTAAGCTAGGCTGCGAATGGTTCTCACTGTAACTAACAGGCAGGGTGCGAACATGTTCCAAAGGAAGGAAAAAGATGAAATCTCGAACCTTCTATAAGGGAATCTTCTAGAAACATGAGTTGGCTTCGAATGGTTATTCAGGTGTTGGCATTCCAGATATCTTGGGATCATTTCCTATCCAAGTAACTAATCTATATTCTCCTATATATTGAGGAGATTGCTCATGGAAAGGGTTAAGTAAGAAGAATAAGCAGCAATCTAGCAAGAGATTGATTGGAGAACTAGTGCAAGACTGTATGGAGGATTGATGCTACAGCAACAAGAGACAACAACAAGGTCATCACAAGTGGTTGATTTTCTTCATGCATGAGCAAGTGTGTGTGTCAGAGCTAGGAGCCATCGGAAGGAGACTTACGACATCAAGGCTCAGGTTGTAAGTTTCACTTTCAATTAATTCAATACAGTAATATGTCCCTTTACCATAAAGATGATGTCACTTTATTACATAACTCCTTGATCATATGTATAGACTAGCTATTGAATATATTGATCTGCCTTCACTTCGATTGGTTTGAACTGTTGTGTTCTGAATGGGAAAAGAGCATCAGAACGAAGCTTGGAACAATAGAGATCTAAGGAAAGTGTTCATAAGGTATGTCCATAATCCTTATCTCTTAGTTCGTTCAATAGTCTAGATCTAGGGAAAGTGTATTATTCTGTCCTGTTTTGTTCTAGATCCAGGTGGATCTAGGGAGACCGGTTTGTGTCCGCACTCACGGATTTATCCTGAAACACTATCCTTGCTTCCTCAACTTTGTATGGGTACAAATCTTAGATATTGAATATCAGAGAAATTCTGATCCCATCGGGTAATTCAATCTCGTAAGCATTCGCCCAAAATTTCTTCAAGACCTTACATGGTCCGATTTTCTTCATCTTCAGCTTATTATATGTTCCTCTCGTGAACCTTTCTTTCCTGAAATGTGCCAGAATCAAATCACCAACCTCAAACTGAAGTTGTCTCCTGCATTGATCTGCTCTACGCTTGTATTCCTGGCTTGAATTCTGCAATCACTCCTTCACCTGGCTGTGAATTTCCTTCATCGCCTCTGTGAATTCTTATGCACTAGCGATCCTAGTTGCAATCTGTTCTGAATCTCTCAATTCAGAAATTCCTCTCGGCTCTATGCCATAAACAATCTGAAATGGACTCTGCCCTGTGCTTCTATTAACTAAGTCGTTATAAGCAAACTCTGTCTGTGGTAATATGTTGTCCCACTGGCTATGGTGTTCTGTCACCAAGCTCCTCAGCAAGTCTCCCGGACTTATTTTTACCACTTATGTCTGTCCATCCTTCTGGGGATGATAAGCCAAACTAAACGACAAGTTAGTTCCCAACTTTTTCCACAAGGTTCTCCAAAAGTGCCCTATGAATTTTGTATCTCGATGCAAAACTATGATTCTTAGTAAGCCATGAAGTCAAATGACTTCTTTGAAGAACACATTTGCAATGTGAGTTGTGTCATTGGTCTTCTGACATGGAATAAAGTGTGCCATCTTGGAGAATCTATCCACCACCACAAAGATTGAATCAAAACCTCTTTGCGTTCTTGGCAACCCCAATATGAAATCCATGCTAATTGCATCCCATGGCCTCTTAGGTATGGGAAATGGTTGATAAAATCCATCGTTTTGCTTCCTTCCCTTCGAATGCTGGCAAATTTTGCATCTATCCACGAATCTCTTGACATATGCTCGCATTCCTGGACAAAAATATGACTCATTCAATTTTGTGAACGTCTTGTCGTGACCAAAATGCCCTACCAATCCTCCACTATGTTTCTCCTTCAGCAAATTCTCCCTCATGGAGCATTTTGGAATACACAATTGATTACCTTTAAATAGTAATCCTTCCTGGATCATGTATTCTACCCATTGGTTTCTATCCCTGAGAATCGGGTTCTCAGCTGCCTCATATGCTTAAAATCCTGATCATCGGCGTACATGTTCCTGAGATCATCAAAACCTAAAGTTTTGACCTTGAACTCCTGCAACAACAAACACTTCCTGCTCAAAGCAACAACAACTTTGTTAGTAGTACCCGAAATATGTTTTATCACAAAAGTGAAATTATGCATGTACTCAACCCATTTGACGTGTCTCTGATTCAACTTTTCCTATTGAATCATAAACTACAATGCATGATTGTCACTGTATAATACAAATTCTTAAGGGATCAATTAATGTCTCCATTTCTTCAATGCCTGGATGATAGCATAGAACTGCTTATCATAAGTGGAGTACTTCACTTTCGCTTCATTCAGCTTCTTGTTGAAATATGCTATTGGCTTGTCTTCCTGAATCAAGACTTCCCTGATTGCAAATCCACTTGCATCTCATTTCACTTGAAATGTCTTCTGGAAATCTGGCAACACCAAAACTGGTTGTTCCGTGATCTTCCTCTTCAACAAATTAAAAATCTTCTCAGCCTCTTATGTCCAGTGAAAAGACTTGTGCATTTTTTTCACTGTATCCATCATCGTTGTGCTAATTCCACTGAAATTCCTGATGAACTTTCGGTAGAAACTAGCCAATCTGTGAAAACTTCTCACCTCAAAGATATTCTTCGATGATGGCCAATTTTTTATTACCTCCACCTTATCTAGATCCATCCTCAACTCATCTGCAGAAATAAAAAATCCCAAATAGATGAGTTTTGTCTTCATGAATGAGGATTTCTTCATGTTTATCAACATCTTCTCCTATTGTAAGCTCTCCATCACTGTATCCAAATGCTTCAGATGCTCTGCCACTGTTTTACTGAAAACCAGTATGTCATCCAACTACACGATGACAAATTTTTCGATGAACTCCCTCAAGACTTCGTTCATCAACCTCATGAAGGTACTTGGCACATTTGTTAAGCCAAATGACATAACAAGCCATTCATACAACCCTTCGTTGGTTTTGAATGCTATCTTCCATTTGTCACCTTCTCTCATGCGGATTTGATGATAACCGCTTTTCAAATCAATCTTTGAAAAATACTTTGCTCCACTCAAGCAATCCATCAGATCATCCATCCTCGGCAATGGAAATCTATACCTGATGGTTATCTTATTAATTTCCCTTGAATCAGTACACATCCTCCAGCCTCCGTCTTTCTTCGAACTGAGTACTGTCGGAACAACACATGGACTCAAGCTTTCCCTGACCAAACCTTTGTCCAACAACTCCTGGACTTGTCTTTTAACTTCTTCATTTTCTTGCGGCGTCAATATGTACGCAGCTTTGTTTGGCAAACTGGCTCCTGGTATGAGATCAATGTGATGACTCACACTTCTGATCGGTGGCAACGAACGAGGTAATTCGTCCACTACTATGTCAGCGAACTCTTCCGAAGATCCTGAACTTCTTTTGGTAAATCATCCACTCTTGTGCTGGTCAAAAAAATTATAGGCTTTCTGACCACAATGAACTGTGTTTCTTCCTTCTTCTTAACCTTTGTAAGAAGTTCCTTCCCACTCATGAGAAGTACTATGTTTCTTACTTCCGGATTCACCTCCTTATCCTTAATTGGAAGCAACATGTGAGTTCTCCCATTCTTCTCTAGGGTGTATGTGTTCATTCTCCCATCATGAATCAAATTCTTGTCATATTGCCATGGTCTACCCAACAATATATGACAAACATACATAGGAATGGCATCACATAATATCTTATCATTATATCCTCCTATCTTAAATTCAACTAAACATTGTTTAATGAAAGTTACCTGATGTCCTTTTTGTAGCCACGAAATTATGTATGGGCTTGGATGATCAGTCGTCTCCAGCTGCATCTTTTCTACCATCTCCATAGAAATGAGATTATCCATTCTACCACTGTCCACAATGACCTTGCATACCCTGTCCTTGGTTTTGCAAGTAGTCTGAAAAATTTTGGTCCTTTGGAATGAACTCTCCACCTCCTTCTCTGGTGTCAAAAGAGCTTTTCGCATCATCAACGATCTTCCACCTTCAGCGTCTTCCACCTCAACATCCCGCCTCTGTGCTTCAGTGATGTGAGCTTCTCCACTCTCCTTCTTTTTGTCTGGACACTCGTACGACTTGTGCCCATTCTTTCCACATGTGAAGCATGTTATTACTCCACCTATTCCTCTTCCTCTACCTCTAGTATGAGGAAAAGTGTTGTTGTCAGCATAATCTCCTCTCTGCTCAGTATGCTTCCCTCTCTGTGAGGTTCCACCTCTTTTAGTTCGAGTCTGAGGCTTCTTCCAGTCTTCTTTGGGATTCTAATATTTTTCCTAGGCAACTGATTTGCCTCTGGGCTGACTTCTGCCTCGGCCTCTCTGACCTTGCTTTCGGCTCAGCTTCTCTTCCTCTTTCAGAGCCATCTGATAAGCATATTCCACTGTTCGTATGTTTACCATGCTCATCTCATCCTGAATATCATATCTCAGACCATTCAGGTATCTGGCAACCTTTTCATCATTTCTTTCCCGATGGCCTACCCTGATGTTCAGCTTATAGAATTCTTCAGTGTATTCTTTCACTGTCATCAGCTTCTGTCTCAGGTTCTGCATTCTCCTGAACAGAGTAATTTGATAATCCCTGGAGATGAATTTCACCTTCATTTTCGCGATCATTCTATCCCATCTCTTGATCTTCTGCTTGCCTCTGCAGCGTCTGTCACCTTGTAGTTCATCCCACCACAATGTTGCATGTCCCTTCAATCTTGTGATAGCATGCTTGACCTTCTTGTCCTCTTCAATGTCTTCATAGTCAAAGTATGTGTCTAGAGCTCTAATCCAGTCTAGAAGCTCCTTTGCATCCAGATTTCCCTCATAAACTGGAATGTCCATATTTGCCATTGCACCCATTCTTGCAATAGCTCTGATCAAACGTTCGTTTGATGCATCTTCAGCTGCAAATTATTCTTCACGTTCATCCTCAATTTCACTCTCGGAATCACTAAGATCCCCAACACTGACTGTGCATCTTTGTGTTGTCTCCATGTCTTCGATTCTGGCTCATAGATCATGCATCTCTCTATCCATAGCTGGATCTGTCATCTGACTGCCTCTCCTTCTCGGCATTTCCCTATCCTCTGGTGGATCAGGTGATTGTTTGTCCCTTCTTCTTGGAGGCATGGTGAATTCTTCTTCTTCTCTACTACAAAAAGAAAAGAACCTTTCTGAGCTCTGATACCAAACTTGATGGCGACCGCACGCTCCCTCCACAACCCGCAGGTCGGAAGGTCCACGTCGACACAGGATCTTTCCTTTACCCCTGGCCCGAAGAACTCTAAACGGCTCTTCTATTTACCTATTGGGAAATCTGCACCCATAGTAACTCTCACGGGATCCCCTCGTTACACTTGGGAGATCAGACTTCACAGCTTAGCGAATCCAGCGGTCAAGTGTTGGTCTCTTGAATCCCTGAACCCCGATACAGTTAATGTTGAACCTTCCTTTTTCCTTTCGGAATTTTCCCTATCGCGATTTCGGCGGTCGCGATGTCGATAAACTTGTCTCCCTGACTCCCGAATCCTGATTTGCCGAAACTCCGACACACTCGCGAGATTTGACTTTTCAAGGACTTCAGACTTCGCAATATCGTGAATCCTGATGCAATGAGTTCGGAACTTCACCCCACGAAACTCCGAAATGGTGTGCCACCTGTCCGCCTCTCTGACTCCTATGGTCCCATGCCGTGCTCTTGGCCTTCGGGATTTTGCGATTCGTGATTTCGTGATTCCCATTGCAAAGTTTACGGGACTTCCACCCATGAAACCCCGATATATAATTCCACGTGAAAATCCAACGACCCTTGTGGCTTGGATCTACGGTCCTACTCCTCCTGAGCTTAGAACTTTTTGACGCATTCGCTGTAACTCCCCTGCTTCTCTGTGAGATTTGACAACTCACGGGACTTCGCGGATCCTCCACCGAGAACTCTGACCGTCTGTTCCTCCTTGGCAATTTCTGTGAATAACTAAATGTTTCTCCGCAAACTTGTCCACCTGTAGTGCAAGCTTACAATGCCTTTGTAATTCCTCCAGGTACAACTCCTGTGCAACCCTTTCAACGGTTATAAGGCTTTATCCCTCCTGAGCTTCCTTATAAATCCGAGTCTTAGAGAAGACTCTTGCGCGCACTCCTTGCGGCAACCTTCAGACACTTCCAAGTGCTGAATTTCCTTCGACCCTGCACACACCTGCAGTAGGAGTCTCTCAACACTTCGCTCAGGTTCACAACTCTGAGACTTTACTTGGCCTGCGCCTTGCACGACTCTTATGCCTAACTGCACTTCTGAACGAGAACAAAAGCTACCCTATCTAAACCCTTCGTCAATGCACTCCTTGCGGACAATTCGACTGTACTCCTTGCAGGAACCCTTGTTCATATAGAGAAACAATTGAAACTCATTCCTACTTCCTTTCAAATTTCAAACATTCAAAACATGAAATCATATACACAGCATATAAAGCAAATGTATAACAGGAAGCAAACATTCATGAGCATATCATTCAACATCAATACACAGAGAACAAACACGAAACCATGAATTTGAATCAAACTCTTTCTATTAATCCAAATATCTGTACATGGGTGTTCTTACACAGTTCTCTACTTCTTCTCTATTCTCTCTTCTTTTTTGATGATGTTACAATACACAATGAGGGTGTCTGTATCTGTTTTCCCTCTTGCGCTCTAAAACTGTCTAATCTACACATTCAATTCTACCTACTTGCATTAACTACTATAAATGCCTTCTACCTACTAAGGACGAGAGCAAATTGCTCAAGGTCCGTTTACATTTTACAAGTGCGCTTCTTCTTAATGGCTTCATTTAATATCGCGCAACAACTTCAAGGTGATTTCAAAATTTGTGCTGGGCGCTTTTCCAGCTATCCGTTGTCTCTACGTTGGCTCGCTTGATGTTATGATGCTCCTGCATCAGTAATTATTTGGTGGGTAACATAACTCATTTTCCACCACAATTTCTTTCTCCACCTCACTTCCCTTTTTACCAGTAGAATCTCCTAACATTGCTATAGAATAAGTGGTATCAGATGGGCTCCCCTTTGGCCCAAGGGACTGAATATAGAAAAAAGGGATTACTTTATCAAAACCATAAATATATGACAACTGATTTAAATTAACAAGATTATTAATAGTGGAGATGGTTGAAAATTTTGAATATAAACCATAATGGAAGCTATAAATCCATCATATGAAGAGAGTGAAAAACAAAGGAAGTAAATATAAGACAATTTTTCCTATTAAAAAGAGGATATGTTTCTCATCCTACATCTTTGAGACCACAAGCTTAGACGCCATGGATTCACACTAGAAATCACCATAGTTAAAATCCCGACTACCATCCTCTAGCTTTGAAGAAACTAGAAACTGTAGAATATTGCTTCCTTTCTAACATCCCTTCAAGCCAGTTACCATAGTTGGCAAGGAAGCCAAGCTCTTTCGCTTCCACAACAAGATCACATAGACAACATAATGTGTCATTCTTTTCCACACATAGCGTACTATTTTACATCATTTGCACACCAGAGAGGCCTTGTGGGGGGTTGGTTTTGATAAGGAGAGAGATTGGACCTGACCAGATATAACAATTCTTATTAGTGGAAGGAATTTGACAAGTGGATTGAATCCATACATATAGGGTAGTCAAGATATGGTTTTCATTCGTTGGTGTGAAGCCTAAGATCCCATTACTCTAAGCCAAGCCCGCGTGCACCAAGAAAATAATAGATTCAAGGGGTGGTCCTTGGTGGAATGAAATATAGAATGACACTTTTTCAAAGGTGATGCTACGAGTCAATGGAGGCTGGTGGAGGAAAGGAGATATACACCATCACAACAATAGGGGAAAAGGATATGTGGAGGTGGAGGACAGTCACTCAATAAAGGATGAGAATGAACCCAGTTGTTTAGGGTGACCAATTTTGGGTATACAATAGGTTTTGGGAAAATATATCCCTATATATTTCAATATAAACCATATAAAAAAATTTATAAATCCATCATATGAAGGGCTCATGAAAATGAAGGAAGTAAATCCAAGTCAAATTTTCCTATTAAAAAGAGGATATGTTTCTCAACTTGCATCTCTGAAACCGTGGACTTAGATTCCATGGATTTTCACTAGAAATCACTGTAGTAAAAACCCTTACTATCTTCCTCCAGTCCTAAAGAAACCAGAAACCCCAGAATGCCACTTCCTTGCTAATATCCCTTCAAGCTAGTTATCATAGCCAGTGAGGAAACCAAGCACTTTTGCTTCCCTAGCATGCTCACATAGACAACAAACTACATCTTTCTTGGTCACACACATCCTACTATTTTACATCAATTTCAGACTAGGGAGACCTTGTGGGTGGATTTATAGACAAGGAGAGAGATCAAGCCTGATCATATATAAAAATTCTTATTGGTGGAAGGAAATCGACAAGCATTTCGGATCGATACATATAGGGCAGTCAAGTTGTGGTTTTTTTCTTTCTGGTGGGGAGCCTAAGATCTTGTTTCTCTAAGCCAAGCTTGTGTACACCAAGAAAATAAGAGATTCAAAGGGTGGTCCTTGGTGGAACAAAACATAGAATATCAATTCTACAAAGGTGATGTTGTGAGTTAGTGGAGGTTCATGGAGATATACACTAGCAGAAAAATATAGGTGGAGGTGGAGGACACTTGTTAAGAAAGGATGAGAATGAACCCAATTGATTAGAACAATCAGTTTTGGACAGATGCCAGGTTTTAAGAAAAAGCTTTCCTATATACATGAATTTGACATAATAAATTTCTCTAGCATGCCCTTGAGGATATGTTGAATTTTCAATTGATTCCCAAAAAAGGAAAAGTATTTGTTTGATTTCAAAGACGTTAACTTTCCAAATATATTAAAAATATGTCATTCAAATAAAGATATATATATATATATATATAAAAGAGGTCAACGATCATAATTAAAAATTTGATTATTATTATTTATTTTAACATTGTCTAAAAAATAAAAAAATAATATGAAATTTGTTATTTTTGAAAGTTAAAATTAATATTAAATAGTTTTTGAATTTTGAATAATATTAATTATAAATTAATTTTTAAATATTAAATAATAATAATTAATTTTTTATTTGTATTTTAAAGAAAATAAAAACATGAAAAAGTCTATTTTTTTAATATGAAAAGGTTTGTTTTTTAGTGAAGGGTAATTGAAACATTAATTTTTAACCATATAAAATGTTAATGCTTAAGAATATAAAAGAGTTGAAAAACACTTAAAACATCTATTATTGTTAGCCATGTAAAACCCTATTAATTTTTTTTAATTAAGAGCATTCAAAATATCTATATATTATTCTTAGCAATATAGAATATTATTAATTTTTTTAATTAAGGGCACTCAAACTATTTATATAATTGATAAATGATGATGAGTGATAAGAAATTAGACAAAATATCATAAACACAAATTTTGGTTGTTTTATCATTTTTTAAAATTATTTTAATTATAAATTAATTATATAAAATTGAACAAAATATCATAGTTTTAATTGTTCCATTCAATATTAACAATTTTTTAATTGTTAATTATTTTTTAAAGTTTTAAATTTTATTTTTTAAAATGAATTTTTTTTAATTAAATTCAAAAATATCTAAACTGAAAATTTAAAAATAAAAATATAGAAATAGATAATTTAATAGTATTTTCACAAAATATTTCACATATTTCACTTTATTCTTAACTATTTAGATCATCCCTTAACTATTTAGATTATCCCTTAACTTTGTGATGATAAAATTTTATTTTTAAATACAAGCCTTAAGCACCTCATAAATTTGGTTTAAAAATAAGCAAAATTTCATATTTTACAAAATAGTAAAAAACGCTAAGGAAATCATATTTTCATATTTTACAAAATTTGGTTTAAAAATGCACAGCTGAAAGGCATATAGAGCTAAGGAAATCCAAAAGTTAAGTGATAATTTCAAAGGTTAATCAGTTAAAGTGGCAATCATATAGTGGTACAGTAATTTCTTAATATAATTAGGTAAATGTTAAAAAGTAAACATATTAACTGATACATTAAAAAATACAAGGAAGTTATGAAGAGTAAATCACATTCATTGATTTGGGAGCACGACTAAGAATATGTTAGCATCTTTAATTGTTAGCCATCAGATTAGAATTTTAAATTAAAAGCTGATTAATTGTGCCCATCTCCAATAAATGTACGCTTTTCTGCTTAACAAAATTTCATAATTTACAAAATAGTGAAAGACACAGTGTATCAAATTCTACAAGAAGAATTAAGGTTTTCCTAATTTGAATGCCCCTTGTATCCCACCCAACAAAGTGTCCAGTAAAACTCTAAACCGACTAAGTTTGTTAATTGTAGAGATGTAAAGGGAGACGGGAAGCGGGAACCACGAGCAGTGGCACTGCCTTATGCACTGTGAGACCAAAGGCTTCTACCATATCGAGCTTCTCCGGCGGCTGGCGATCGGGGAGAGACAAGTCAAAGGAATGAAGTAAGGTGGCAAGCATGAGTTGAACAATGCGGAGCCCCATGCTCATTCCAGCACAGATCCGTCTACCTGAACCGAACGGAATTACCTGGAAATCGTTACCCCTAACATCCACACTGCTACCCACAAACCAATCGGGGTCAAATTCCAGTGGTCTCTCCCACACATCTAGGTCACGTTGTATACCCCACGCATTCACTATGAGTCGAGCATTCTTGGGTATGTAGTACCCCTCTATCTCGCACGCCTCCAGTGCCATCCTTGGCACCAAGAGGGGGAAGGAGGGGTGAAGCCTTAACGTCTCTTTTACCACTGCCTGCAAGTAAGGAAGATTTTGGAGGTCCGACTCTTTCAACATTCTATGTTCCCCTTTCACCACAGAGTCTAACTCTTCTTGGCATCTCCTCATCATCTTCGGGTGGCGTATCAACTCTGCCATTGCCCATTCCACTGTGATCGAAGTTGTGTCAGTTCCTGCTAAAAACATGGTCTGCACAACATCATATAATATGTGTAAGTTGCAAGTAAAAGATAAACATCCCAAAATCAGCAGAAATGCATATATAAACATTGAAAACTGCTAGATCAGAACAGAAGGTAAAGTTGGGTATTTTTCATTCAATTCAACCTAATGAATTAAAAAAAGACTCACTAGCAAAAGGCCCTTAATATCATCATTCGTGAGCTTCCCTCCTTCGCCATCCGCATCATTTCTAAGAGCCCAAAGCATACTCAGAAAATCGCCCTTCCCTCCTCCATTACACGACGCAGATTGGCGCTCCTTTATCATCTTAGTTAAGAACTCATCGAACCTGTTGTGCAGCTTCTTCATCTTGGTCCGTACGCCCTGCAGATCTATCCAAGCCAAAGATGGCACAAAGTCACCGATAATAAACTTCCCGGCCAAATCGAAACCCTCCACCACCATTTCCCTGAACTCGCTCGCCTTCGACCCCTGGGAATCGAACACGCGCTTGCTCAACAAAATCTGCCCGAGAATGTTGGCAGTGCAGACGTTGAGCAGCTCCCCGAGGTTCACCGGCACGGCCTTCTCTTGTCGCTCATGTTCGAGAATCGACTTCACCAGCATCTGGACCTCTGCTTCTCGCACGGGCTGCAGATCGTCCAAGGCCTTGCCGGCAAAGAGATGAAGGTTACAGACCTTGCGCATCATTCTCCAGCGGGGGCCGTAGGGAGCCGAGACGAGGTCGTTGGAGTCGTAGCCAAAGTATTTGGCGATTGAGCTGCCTGGCCGGATGGAGAAGTTGAGGTCGTTCGTCTTCAGGCACGCCTCCGCTATCTTTGAAGACGAGACGACCACTGTGTCGGTTGTCCCGAGCTTCAAATACATGATCGGACCGTATTGCTTCGATAGCTCATAGAGCGAGCGATGGGGCATGTTGCC
>ML782835.1:792106-806908 GCA_009831015.1 Picea engelmannii
AAGGAATATAAAGGACTCATTTTGGCTCACCCAAGTGACCAAAAGAGCCCAACACACAGAACACAAAAACACAGTAAAACCCAAATTTTATTAATGAATAAAATAACAAAATATTGTAGAACACAAACTGGCTATAATGGTGGTAGCTTATCTCTAAAGAGGAAGAGATGTTGGATACCCTTATTCACAAAAATATGATTACAAAGACATCGGAAAGGGCCTTTTATCATGAATCCAAAAAGACAATGAGGAAAACAACCATAGACATCAAAGACATAACCCTAGAATATGAAACACCAAAAGTATAGTGGACCATATTAGTCCTCGACATGTTCTTGGTTATTAGTGGAGTGATGCCAAGGATCCTTGGAGCTAAAACTCAAATAGGTTTTTAATCTACCTTTCTTAATCAAGGGCATTAAAATACTCAATAATTCTTCACAACTCGTATAAATTCCAGATAGGATGATTAGATAAACATTTAGCATATAGGGGTAATTTTTCTTATTTATATCAGATATATAGGATAAAAAGGTGAATGAATGTGTGAAAGGAAGATACACATACAAGGTATTCATTGCAAATAAATCTTGTAAGGATTCTTTCTGAATAAAAAGTGTTGAGCACTAAACAATTCGACAATGAAAACAATTATGTATTCTTATTTTTTTTAGGGTATGTTCTTCATACAACTCATTGTTCGATACATTCGACACATCAAAAAAATTTCATACATATGAGTGTTCCAACAAGAAATGAAAAATATTGGTCAAAAAATGAAATCGACCTCATTCATTCATGAAACCAATCATATTTACAACAAATCTAGTGCCAAAGTGTTGTTGAGAGATTTTATTGATAGGTATTTCAAAGTACATTTCAAAATGGAAGAGATTGATATCAAGAATAAATTACAATGGAACAGAAGAAAGATAGAGTTTACAAATTGATACTACAAGAATTCATTGAATCCCTATAATTCTGGTGTTTTCTCTCTCATAATATGTCCTTGTGCTTGAAGCTAGGATACTCTCTGAACTTTGAGATTCAAATACTCTTCTTCTCTTTGTCTGCTGATAAAAAATGGATAATACACTTTATGATTATTTTATAGATCTCCTTCCATGAGAAAAATACTTCTCGATTATTCACCACTTCCTGGTTCTTGATACCACTTCTTGATTCTTGACTGGTTTTTTATTTATTAAAACAAATTTCTTTTTACATTTGTAAAAATTATTTCCAATAACATCAATTAAGAACGGGATGGGCGCATGCCATTTGTCTGACATGTCTAACTTTCTCTTGTAAACTGCGATTTAAGATACTTGCTTAAATTCTTCCATATGTTCCCCATCAGATATTCAGTTTTCTTTATATTCCTTCTCAATTCATCCAAATGAGTGAATCTCTCATATGATGGTGGAGGAAAATTCTTAAAAATCATTTTGAGAGTGCTTAATAATGTGAAATCTCCATCCAACATATCCATCACGTCCTAGCCTTTCAGAGTTCCTCCCAATTGAGAAAACCTACTATTATCATTTCATTTATCATCCAAAAGTTTGTAGTATTTTTTGTGTGAATAGAGCTCTTTACCACCATCCCACAAATTAGGAAACCCACAGTTGACTACTTCTTTGAAATTTTTCTTGAATGTAGCTATCTCCACAGTTATCTCATGTACCTTACGCTTTGTACTCTGCATGAGTTTCTTCCTAGCCAAAACCTTCTTTGCATCCATAATGAGGTTGGTTCTATCTTCTATATTTAAAATTTTAATCTCCTCCTTGGATCTACTATTTAGGAACATAATCAAATTAGTAGCCACTTCTGGTTTACCTTCCAACTCTGTGGCTATGATATTGATTTCTTTGAATACTGCAACAATCATTTCATACTCTTCTTGAATTAATTTAAACTGAGCTCAACTTTGAAAAATTGTTGCTTCTATCTATTCCTAAATCATGTGATTGGCTCCCTTTAATGTTTCTTTACTCGTGACCTTCTAATTCATTTGAGCCAATTCTTGTCCAACCTATTCCTTTGCAGTGCCTACTTGTCCTAAGAGTACCTCCCTACTCTTGGCCTACTCTTCTAACTCTACTGTTTTGGTTGAACTGTATTTGATATTATTGGTAATAGTGCTAAGCTCCATCTCCTTTACACCTAGATCTGGCATGACCTTAGCTAGGCCTTCATCTACATCCAAAGGAATGACTATCACTTTAGACTCTTTAGTTGTCTGGAAGAATTTTTCTAACTCAAAGATTGGTTCTATGCTTGCAATCTCTCCACAATATGTTGACTTTTTACAAGTTCTTGGTAGAGTTGTTCCTTCTCTTCATGACTAGATTGTAGTTGTTATAGAAATATTTTCATCACCCAATGCAACTTGCTCAGAATTCCTTTTCCATTTTCCTATGTAGACTTGAAGTGCCCTTTTTACAATTCCCAGAGCTAAAAATAATATTTTTCCACATATATGTGCCCTGACAGCTATACAACATGTGTATATGCAAGTTGCACCATTACAACCCGCGTACATCGGGTTTTTTGCCCAAAATTAAAATGGTGTCGGGTTTCCATGTCACGTCACACGATCCATAATCCTTGACCTTCCATATACTAGAAACGTTTTGACTCGGACCTTCAGTTCCATTTGAAGGCTATAAATGGCTCATATCCAAGCTGTGGAAAAGAGGAGAAGAACTCAACTTTGAGAGAAAGGTTACTCTGGAGAAATTATTCACTTCATATTGAGTCTGCATCCCTCTGTCCTTTTAAGTCTAAGAACATTGTTCAACCCCCAAGCTCTTCCCTATTTGATTGAGAACCTCATTGTCTCACTTATATGAGTTTTCCTTTGGTGGAGGATTGAACTGGTGGAGGCCTAGCTAGAAGGGACTTAGTTTCTCAGTTTCGAACATGCCGACACAGAAATTTGTCATTCATACACTTTTGTTGATTACATTTTAATAGAAATACTCTTTTCTCGTCCAATTAATGTCTCGCAAATATTTGAATTGTTATTCCATGGGAATATTTGTTATGAATATTGATGGATTCTGATATTATATGTGATAACTTTATATATTATCACCATATTATTGTGTATCTTGGTTGTTGAGGACAAGTTGCAGGTATATAGCTTTGGGTCAAGTGCTCAACGGTGGACTTCATCGAACGTCTGGACGAGGTAAGCTCTTTATCTTGTCTTGTTAGCATGTTTGTTTATATAACATACTTGAGATTAGAGTTGATTTCTACAGTCATTTCCATCTGTTGTGGTTTACCCCATGCCATAGAGTGATTTTCCTTGTAACAGAATTGGTGACCATACTGGGGAAATAATCTTCTTTTCAGGGTTTGGACTGTTTTTCTCCATTGATTTCCTTCAGTTAACTTGAGTTTTATTGTCGTCTGACTGCTTGACAACCTATTTTCATTTTGAGTTTGAGCTTCTTGGCCTTATCCTTAACATGGAATTGTTTCAATACATATACGTCGGTTTTCCCTTGACAACTGCCTACATATGTGAGCTTTCATTCTGTAGGGAGCGTATATACGTCGTTTTCTCCCGAACTGTCCCACACATCATCCTTGTTTGCTTGATTGATGATTTTGGTGTTTGTTAGGTAAGTTTTGATGGTTTTTGAGTCTTCTTGGGTCTCTGTCATGACTATTAAGTGCCTGCAGAGTGATAGGAAACCTTTCTTTGGTTGAATTTTTGGGCGGTTATTCTTTTCCATCATATTTTTCATTGGTTGTCCTTGGATCTTGGGATGGGTGTTTGCTTCTTGATATACTGCTTGGTTTGTCTCTTTTTTCTTATAGTAGGATTTATATATCAAGCTATTGTTCAATCCTTGCATTTTCATTTTTTTTATATTGAAAATACAAAAAAATACATTTTGCATTATGGCATTTGATCTTTTGGGTTCTTATAATTGATATTGATACATGTAGGGAAAGATTGCATCTTATTTGAAATCGCAGAGTTGAATTGAAAATTACATTTTGAAAATCTTATCATCTATTGAGAATTGAAGTTAGGACTTTGCATTATATTCATATTCATTTCTTTTACTTGTTGAGTCATAACATAATCAGTTTCATGACCACATCTTTTGAGTAAACAAAGCCACTAAAAGTAACGCTGATAAATTTAAAATTGATTACAAATGATTTTATTTTTTTAGGAATAGTATTTTGTGAGTAAATTTATCCAAGGCTATTAAACTCAACATATATGTCTGACTAAGGGAGTGGTGAAATCTATTGTATAATTGGTGACGTTAGGAGGCTCTGCTCACTCCAGAGTTAAGCACGAGGTCATGTGAAGTCGGTTGAGGAGATATCCCTCCAATGCCTTCTTAGCATCAGAGATATTTCTGAGGATCTATTCATATATGGGGGTCTTTCTAATACCTTTACCTTTGTGAGAGGCAGTTCTTTCGAGATTTCAGGCTTTGTTACCCTGCCCATACGATGGACCTGACTTATGACTATTTGCCTACACATTGGTTATATCGTGGTGGATTTAGTTTCTTGACATAGGTAGCCACATAGGTTACTTGTAGGGGTTATTCTGCAGGTACCTTGAGTCAGATAAGGGTCGAAAAACACACATCATTTATGGAGGATTACCTCTCCAGGGGGATCTGACCGACTGCACTATTAAGCCCATGAGGGCCCTTATAACTAATTCTGATACCTTCGATATTTTGAAGGGAGTATCAGGCCCCTCTTGGGCGATGCATACCTACTTTAGGGAGGGAAGCCCCTTTCAACCACTTTATCCTATTTGTGTGCATATTGGACTTTTCGTGTGTGCTCTTTGATTGTTAGTTGGCCTAAGGATTTGTTTTTATATCTCAAGTTTTTAGTCACCATGGAGCCAGACTTGCTTCCTCGTAGGTCTCGTTGTTTGTTTAAGTTACCACCGCATCTTGAGTCTTTTCCTTCTAAAAGGTGAAAAGTTATCAAACGTGGTACACACACTTCCACCTACCAGACTTGTGGTCATACCAGTATGACTACTGAGTCAAGTCAAAAATATTTTGAGACCTCTTGAGTCCAATAAGTTCTCTTGAGCATTATTTTGAGTTTTGAATCTCAATTTATAGCCTTGATAAGTCGAGGTTCCAAACAAATTTACCAACAAACCATGAAAACAAAGCTTATTTTTCTTTTAATTCATGGGAGAATTATGGCCAAATTCAGCCCTTGAAACCTATCCCATTGTCTTATTCATCAAATTATATTTCCCACAAGGTATGGTTTTCCCAAAATTTACACTGATATCTTGCATTATGAACTTCTTAAGGTCGCTTCTCAATAGTCATCATCAAATTCATGGATCAATCCTATCCCTTCATTTTATTCCGCCTCTTAATTCCACATGCATTGTGGTAATTAAAATGTTAATGTTTATAATGAATATCCTTCCATAATTTCCATGTAGAAAAAAGGATATTATTGAGGTCGAGCCTTAGGAAAATTTAAGAGTTAATAAAAAATTGATAGCCCACTTGCTTAGTCATCACCCAGTCAGCATCAAGTCAGCACCTAGTCAACGCCCAGTCATTGTCCAGTAATATCCCAGTCATAGCCAATGTGTTATGATGTGATTGGTATCCACGTTTCATAATATCATTGGTTTCCACATGTCATAATTATATAGGGTGGATAGGGTGCCATGTGTCATGATGTGACTCGAGGAATAAAACTTAGTAAAAAGATTAAGTTTAGGGAGTATGGGAGATGGATGAGAGGAGAGGGGAGGTGTGGTGGGTCGGGAGTGAGGGAAGGTTGGGAGTGAGGGGGATGCAAGAGTGAGGGTAGGTCAAGAGTGAGAGAATGCAAGTGTGAGAGGGGGTAAAATGGTGTGTGATTCCACAAGATAAAATAAAACTAAGTAAGGGAAGTGGAAGAGGGAGTAAGGGGAATGTTGCGGGGGTACAAGGGACATGATGTGGAGTATTGTGGGATAAGTGTAGTTCCAATAAAATAAGTGTGGTCCCAATAAAATAAGTTTGGTTCCAAGAAGATCTTAGTTCCAAGAGAAAAATTAGCTATGTTGCACATGGAAAAAGGTGCTCCTTGCGTGGTTGGATAAAAATGTAAATATATTAAGCATATGGACTTGGATTTTTAAGTAAAATGCATGAAGAAATTGAGACCGAGGGCTACACCATAGGATCATGATTGTTCAAAATTTCCTTCTTCTAATATCAATCTTTTTTATTATTCCAAAGAGAAGAAAATCGAGGTGACAAATTCTTTATCAACACTAGTTTAAGGAATTTATACATTCTAAGAGAGTTTCTATGAATCTATTGACATGGGAAAATATTCCTTTGTCAAGTGTAGGATTAAATCCTAATAAGAATTCCCAATTAATCCTCTCACCATTTGGAATAGGGAACCCATCCGGATTCTAGCCCAACATTCATTTCTATTATTGGTTTTACCAGTTGTGGCCTAGTCCACCGATGAAGGTTTCCTAAGATAAAGAATGAAATGCAACTAATATAAGATGAATGCATCTGGACTAAACTAAGGCAACCGGAAAGTAAACATAGAACCATGCATGCTCCTATCAAGGGCCTAGGAAATAGTTCACACAAAGCAAAGACAAAAACATGAATAAACAACTATAAACACAAAGTAGTCTAACATTTAAACAATCATCTATGGTTCTATGCTCATGAATTCAGACATGCATTCTCCGAAGAATAGAAATAAGAATGCATCCATCATACATAAGATTAGTCTACAATATGAAGTACATCCTTACACAACCTGAGTGTTGAGAAAATGAAAAGGAATAGTCCAGCGTACATCCAACATGAGAATTAAAACTCTTCAAAAAATAGCTTGGCCAAATTGGCTTCTCCTTATTAACAATTTCAATAATAGTACATGAAATCTCAAAGGAATGGCTTCTCAATTTTAGTTAACACTATATTCCCAAAATAGTTCAGAAATATACAATACTTGAAGATCCAAAAAACCCTTTCTTTGCGTATAATTCTAGTATTTATTGAATCTCAACATGAACTTTGGCCTTCCGCCTTCCTCCATGACCTTTCATTTACCATCATTTATATTTATTTCCTTTATAATGATGATAAGCAAAGACAACAATTAAATTTAAATTTTTTCTTCTAGCACTAGTGAGCCATCATAGATTTCGCCCATAGTGTGCCTCATACACCTTAATGACTGGCTTGGGTATTAGGATCTCTAATCGTCATAGGGTTTAGGATCCCTCTTCATCCATTTGAGTTTGATTCTCTTTCCTTCTTCACTATGCTATGACATTTTTTGTCATTGTTAATGATCTTTTGTCCTCGACTGTAGATCACATTACGAGGATGTTGAGTACGAACTCCTCTCGGCATCGGTACCTGGCACCATATCAATGTGTAATGGATAGTGACCTCAGAGTAACCTTGAAATTAAGTATTAAAACCAAGCATTTGAACTCATATAAATGAAACACTAAGTAATTGATATTTCACATAAACGTCCCTAAGTTCGATTCCAGGATTTTATGCTCATGGTTGGGGTGCTATGTTCTCACAGGGATGTTAACAACGTGATATATATTAATTATGGAAATTTTAGATAATTTCTTAGGAATTTATCAAATCATATAACTAGGAAGTTGTATATCTCGGAAATACCTTTCCAATGGTATAAAGAATGTGAAAAATGGACACTTGAGTCAAACGTTATGGCCAAAATACAAAAGTTAGTTTTGTAGGGTCTTGTCCCTCTTTTGGAGGAGTTTGTGGGAACTCCTTCGGTTTGCACCAGAGAAGTTTGTGGGAACTCCTCCGGTGGTTTCAGATGAGTTTATGGGAAATCCTCCGATGGTTTTGGAGGAATTTGTGGGAAATCCTTTATTTTTCACTAGAGGACTTTGAACAAACTCCTCAGTGTAAACCATAGGACTTTGAATGAACTCAGAGTGCTTTGAAGGAACTTTCAAAGGAGTTGGTGGGAATTCTTCCTTGGACTTCGAATGAGTTTGAAGGAACTTTCGAAGGATTTTGTGGGAAATCCTCCTATATGAACCAAATATCATCAAAGGAAATCCTCCAGTGTGTTCCAGAGAAGTTTAAAACACCTCCTCCTTCGTGAGAAGACAATCAAAAAAATTTCTAAGTGTCCTTTTACCGGCAAGAAACAACAAGAGCTTGAGTTCGAAAGTCCATAACTTTCTCATACAATGTCCAATTGATGTGTTGTATTTTGCAACATAGAGAGCATAGAGAAACACTTCTAATTATATAACTAAACATGTTATTCAATCATTTGAGTGGATCCAAGTTTATTGAAGGTGATGGTTAACAAGTTTTGCTTGGTGAGAAATCCTTGGTGATCATTTTGGTACTTCTAGATCTCATATTTTGATTCTGTTAGTTTCACTGGAATCATAATCGCGTATATTTTATGGTTGTCCTGCTCCATGGATGAAAAGTACAATTTGACGAATGCCAAAAAATTGCGCTCAAATGAGTTTTTTAATGAAAGTTTGGGGCCCGTTATTGTTGTTTCTTTTCCTGAATTCATTTTTGTTGGTTCCCGTGTCATCTGTGTTATACAAGATTTTATTTCATCCATTGAAGCTAAGGTAATGTGTCAGTAGCACATAAATATAAATTTGTGAAAACAATAAACTGATTTTTGGGGCACTTGACCCTATTCATGAGCTCGGAGGGCCAATTTTCTTCTAAGATGCAATTCGGAGCCATCACAAGTCTTATAGATTCTTTTGTTGACCCACCTGATGATGAATGATACTTTCATGATCATGGTTAGTCATAAAATCAAGAAGCCCAAAACGTGCATGTTGGTATGATATGCATAATGAAAACTATTGAAAACACAGACATGTTTAATTACAATTGCAACATGAAGATTGGGTGATATATGCGATCATTCACTAGTTAATTGGTCAAGCATAAAAAGTTTAATGATTAGAAATGATAAGAGCTTGACTGATAGTAGCGACAAGAAGTGGTTGAGTTGGAGGAGAATACAAGAGGTCCTAAGATGAAGGCAAGTCTTGCTGAAAGGGTCGATGTTGGTAAAAGAAATAATATCCCTTCGATACACTTAGTTTTTATGAGGGTTCAACATCGTTTCTTTAGGCATATTGGTGACAAAAGAGGGAAACTCGCCGACAAACAATGTGTTGGAGAGACGGAGATGAACCTAGTCGATAAGTTATATTGATGAAGAAAGAGGGAAATTGTTGATAATATGTATTGGTGGGTCAAAGTGATTAGAAAAAAAGTTGCAAATGGTAAAGTATGGAGAGAGAGAAGGGATACTAGGTTTTGAGATTTGCACAAGATAAACTGGGAGACTTTTCAGCAGGAAAGTTTAGTAGGCAGGGCCAATTTCTTCTCTTAAGATAAGATAAGAGAAAAAAATTAAGAAGGATGTTGTGCAGGTACAACAAAATCCAAATATGCCAAATGATCATTTTCATTAGCCTTCCCTCTAATTGAGTTTCTACATCAACAGTTAAATATTATTGAGTTTGTACCTTCATTTTAGGATTGTTTAAGAATATATGGTTATTGTTTGAATCTCATTTGCACTCTTTATTTTCTTATGTAAAAAAACTAATCCTTAATCAATTAAAAATACTTTAAATTAAACTTTAAAATACCTTATGCATAAAATAAATATTTAAATAATAATTTTAAAATTTTAATTTCTTAATTTAAAATGCATTTCATTTTATTAAAAATAAGTTAAATTAAACTTTAAAATGTTTTATGCATAAAATAAATATTTAAATAATAATTTAAAATTTTTAATTTCTAAATTTAAAAAACATTTCATTTTACCCGTTAGAGGAATTTGGTGAGTCAAAAATTATTAATAATATAATTTTAAATTATTCAAATAATAATTTTAAAATTTTAATTTCTTAATTTAAAAAACATTTCATTTTACAAGTTAGAGGAATTTGGTGAAACCAAAAATTATAAATAATATAGTTTTAAATTATTTTTGAAATTTTGAAATAATTCCTTAAACTTTTAAAAGAATATATATAAAATAACTATGTCTTTCCAACTTTTATCTCGAAAAACTCTACTACATACTTCAAATTTTTTCAACATACAAATCATCCAAGAGAATCCTCAAAGCCTCATTTTCACAAAAATCTGGGAAGCAGAGAAAAACATAATTCGAAGTTGTTTATAATTTGAATTTGAAAATGAAAAGGAAAATGCATAACTGACAAATGCATTTGGATTGTCGCAGACTTTGGCATCAAAATTGCGTCTGCTTGCAGGTTTCATGGTGGAATTGGATTTGAATCCCAGGGAGGCCATGTCTGTCTCAGAGGGCACAAATGAAGCTTGGATATTGGTAAAAAGAAATAGAGATACTTCAAATCTAACATATATTAAGTATTATGTAGTAATCCAATTATTGCTTATTATTATTATTTAGTATTAATAAATACAACTATTATATATCAAAATTAAATATATTTTAATAATATCAACAAAGAGAAATAAAAATATTAGATTAATATAAAATATTTGTAAATTAAAAAATAACATATAAAATAAAATAAAATACACTTCACTAAAAGTTCATACATCTCTTAAAAAATAATATTCAAAAATCAAACAAAACATGAAATAAAATAAAATACTCGTTAATATTAACATAAAATAAAATACACTCAATTTTCTTAAATGTTAAAAAATAAATAATTAAAACTATTAATATTAATAATTAACATGGTAAAAATAAAATGCAAACCAATATTGGAGCAAGGCATATGCTTTGAATGGCCGAGGAAGATACAGCTAAACGATTCTGAACACTAAGATGAGCTTTAAAATCGTTAGTATTTGAACACATAATTAACTTACACATTATAATTATAATATAGGTTTTGATTATTTTCTATGTAAAACAACATAAATATATAATATTTTGTACAATAAAAATGTAGCATCTAATTAATTGCAATATTTACTATCTCATAAACCATTATTGGACCAATTATGAAAGGAAACTATTTCTAATTTTTTGACTTCCGATCTCATAAACAACCAACTCTTTTTGGCTCTCTTTTCGTAAACAACCTTCTCTAATTAGAAAAGAAACTATTTCTAACCTTCAGATTTTTCCCATTTCTAGAGTTATCATGAGAAAGAGAAGGATGAATAGATCGTATTAAACATATATTTTAAAACCATTTTGCAAATTAAATTTTATTGAAAAATGTATTTTTTTACGATTGGGATTGGGCAGCCTGCAAACGACATAAAAAATAAGAAGATAAACAATTATATCTCACACAACGACAAAGATGGGGGCAATGATATTTTTTATTTCTTAATGGAAAAACGGTTACACAAATCTGGTGGAAGCACCTCAAGGGCTTTAACATTTAAACAAAAAACTCTCAAGTGTTTTCAGGCACATGGAAGGCCAATAGCTTGAGGAATTGGCCACGAATGTAAGTGCACGGGTATGTGTTATCACAACCCAATCATCTCCACCTTGACAACAATTTTCTGATACGTTTCTCAACGAATCAAACATCACCTTCCTGCAAGCCAAGAGAATCCAAACACGAATCCAAACACCCCCTCAACTTCTCTAACAATATTGGTTGCATGATTTTTCTAACAATATTCGTTGCATGAACATATATGCAGAGTTTGCTCGAGTATGGACCACTCCATCTCCACTTAATCAACATAACCACAAACTAAATTAGTGCAGCCACTACAGGTGATACGCATGCTTCTCATATGAATCACTCATCTCCATTCTCTTTACCTGGTTTTATCATGTGTCCAATGACAACACCAAGTGCATGTGAAATACTTGAACATTCCCATCACAATCATCAACCTTCTTAGGGTTTCACAAAGTTCAGATTGAACCTCATCAATGACAACCAAAACTTACCATTTTTCCATCTTTGTGTACTTCTATATCCAAGATTTGTTTTGATGCTCTATCTCAAAAGTCTTGACCAACTGAGCCTTTAACTCACTGACCTCAAACATGCTTCGCTTGCAACAATCATATCATCAACATAACACCAAGATAATGAATATGTTAGAAGCACAATGATCATACTCACTTCTTAAGAAACATTGGCTCACCATGAAGGAATCGCACATCCTATACCATTGTCTGCTAGCTTTGACTTATTGAGTTTGCAAACAAATCTCCCTTTGCAATCCTAAACAACTTCATATTGTTCCATGTACACATCTCTCCCAATGATGATTTTGTGAGTAGTAGGATCCCACAATATGCATCCCTTAACTCCATCACCATAACCAACAAAGATGCACTTCCTTGAATCCACACAAGCCAACCAAGCTAACCTTCACTCTTACTTCCATGCTAATTTCAATGCTTCATTACATGCAATAATACATGAGCTCTAAAACCAATGAACTACCAAACCACTACTCTTGAACTAACTTCCCTTGACCAAAATCGGCCAAACTTCCCTCAAGGTAACACAGCAGCCCAAGCCACAACCAGTCCTAACCCCGCATAAACCCCACTCCAAAGAAGTCAATCCAGGGTTCATCTCCACCGCCATGGCATCAACTAGTTGACTCAAATGCTACAAAAAGGAGTGGAGCATCCCTCCTCGAAATCCCGCAGAATGCCCACCACATGATTCCACTTGTCTCGACTCCTCAAAGGCTCTGATCGAGTGATTTATTGTCGCAGTGGTTAGACTTCTGTGATTTATTTTCTCAACATGGACACTGACATATTCATCCACAAATTCGACATGGTCCTAACTACCGATCTGATTCTGTTCAAAACTGCAAATCCAACATACCTCGGTAGGTCGCGGAAACTGTACTCTCGACTGGTCGTAATGCATTCTCGTAATTAGTCATGCGGGTTGGGTGTATTGGAACTCAACTTTTGAATTCAATACCTTGTTCTATAGGGAATTGAATAACTCAGACCCAAAGTATGCAACTAAAAGACGTGTCTAGTGGACAGGTTATGGAGCGAGCACTGTTGCAAATATGGTTATCCCATTTACAGTTCCTAAATTCATAGGCGATTATTCTGCGTGCGATTTTCTCTTGACCTGGCCTCTTCAATTTGTGGCCTAACTTTTGTTCTCCCTTCCCCATCCCCGGCATGTCCACCCACAGAGCGTGCATCTCCATGTGCTTCCTCAACCTGCTAAGGTTTGCAAATCCCTCAGTGTGACAGTTGGCGCTTCATTTTCCTCTTCTGAATTATTCCCTACCATAGAAGTTTCATGTCAGGACGCTCCACCATTCTTCTTCCGAACACCAGATCCTCTTCGTCATCTAGTCCTCCAAAGAAGAGGACCACTATGTGGTGATATAAATTCGAATGCGCCAGTTGGAACTGACGCTCGAGTTGGCCCCCGTCCACCAGGATACCCACTCAGCGGGGATCGTGCTTCGACACTCTTTGATTCACATTCTTGGATCGAAGTGTCCAAGGCTCTTCTCTATGTACGAATGTCCAGCGACGGTTCTTATGTTCAACAGATTTCATAACTTTCCTTCTCTGCGCCCTTCTTCTGTGCTCACGACAACCATCTCGTGGTCTTATACCATTTGTTGAAATCTGAGCTTTTAATAGGACCAACACAAGGGCAGAGCTATTGGGTGTCTGGGCTACTCTACACTTGGCCACAAGACTAAATATTGATCACCTTCAATTGATGGGCGACTCGAGAGTTATCTTAGATTGGTTGAATCACAACGACAAGCTTCAATCGATCACACTCCTGGCTTGGATGGATCGTATCAGATTACTCCAACCTATCACACTCCTGGCTGGCTTGGATGGATCGTATCAGATTACTCCAACGCGAGTTCATCAAGCTCATCTTCACTCATGCCTCTGGAGAATACAATAGAGATGCAAACCTGCTTTCTAAGACAACACTTTAGAAAAATGCAGGCCTGATTACCTTCAACCAATGGCTGGATGGCCATGAGTGTAATGTTCCTTTCCAAATAGGAGCTCCAGAAAAGGAGGCTTAATGGTCTAAACCACCCCGTTAGACTATAGCCAGGGCCAAAGAGGGGTAAACAGGGTTACTAGAGGTCACTCTAGTCACAGGTGTTATATTCGGAAAGTGACATTGAACTAACAAGGGTTAACAACGCTTTTAAGTCATTCTGAGCTAAAAATAGAAGTCAACAGTGAATTAGGGTTTCAGCAGTGATTTAGGGTTTCAACATGATTTAGAGTTTTGGAAAGCTATAAAGGAAGGGTCAGCGACCTAATTCATCATTATGCAGATTATGACTTGTCATTGAGGAGAAGAGACACATCTCAGGAGAGATAGTTCAATGTATTCCAGGAGGAAGACACTAGTTGGTTGATTTTGGTGTTGAAAGACACACCCTAGTCACCGGGAAGATCATCCAGGTCTTCCATCATTCTTCATTAATTCCGCAGTGCTTCCATATTCTGGGTAATATCTTTTAGTTGCTTATTTGTATTCCGGCTAAGATCCTTTTGTTCTTTGATCTAGCCGAGTGTTGTTATTTTATTCATCCGCAGTTGCTTATTTATATTCCAGCTAAGATCCTTTGTATGTTGATCTAGTCAAGTATTGTCAGTGATTCAACCGCATTCGGCCATTTTGTAATCCACAGAGATATCATAATACAAACTTTGCAGTCCTTTGTCGCGTTTATTATTTGTATGATCATTTATATGCTGTAAACCTTTGATCCTACACACACATTAGCAGCGTTTCCTAGA
>ML782835.1:812645-831167 GCA_009831015.1 Picea engelmannii
TGAAACTATCCTAGATGGATAGTGCTCGTCATGCCATTTCCCGTGGCATGTGGAATGTCACATAACTCCTCATGGTTTGAGAGTTATGGCCTTATGAAGTTGGAGGACCCCCATATGAAGGCTTGAAGCCCCAAAAGGTCAAAGGAGTAAAAGTGATTGAAAAGAAGATATCATTATTTAAATGATAAAGTAAAGTGACAAAATTAAGATATCATTATTTAAATGATAAAGTAAAGTGACAAAATCAAGATGGATTATTTAAATGATAAAGTAAAGTGACAAAATCAAGAAGGAATATTTAAATGATAAAGTATTGGAGAAATTTCTATTCATGAAAAGAGGTTAACCCTAAAATAAGGAAAATAGGTTAAGTGATCTAGAAATGGGTTAAGTAACCTAAAAATGGTTAAGTGACCTCGAAGATGAAAGTATAAATAAGAAGCTAGGATCTCTTGTAAAATGTACATTTTGGTAAGAATCTTTTTTGTGGATCAATGGAGAGCTTCTAGGTAATATCTTTTGGAGTATTGATGGAGAGCTTCTTGTGAGAGAATCTTATTGGTGTGGATCTCTTGAGCATGATTGAAGATCTATTCTGAGGAAGAGAGCGAGAGGGGGATCTCATGGATGCATAAAAGTCTCGGCAATGTCGGAGATCTTGATGGCAAAAGTCTCGGAGTCACAGAAAACTCTATTTTATGATGCCCACGCAGGTTGTCTGTGTATAGGGTGCGTGTACACGCAGGCTGGTTGTGTATAGGGTGAGTGTACATGTGGGCTAACTGTGTACAGGGAGCGTGGACTAAATAACCTCATGGAGATTTGTGTTTGAGCTGGTGCCAAGATCTTGAATGATGAGGCAGGTTCCAGATCTGCATTCTATGGCCTCAGATCTATCACTAAGACACTGGTATGGTTATATTATTGTCTTGATAGATGCTATTGTTTGATATGTTGTGAATGCTTAGGGAATTCTTGGTATGGCTTCTATGATGTGGCTCAATTTGGTTGATTTGATGGATGGAGTGAGCAACACTCTTGTGATTCAGTAGTGACATGATTGCTATGGTATACTTGTTGTTTATACATGATTAAGATAGCATTCATATTGATTTGTTGTGGAGCATGAGCAAGATATTGGAGAGCTTGGATGTATTGCGACTGGTTGTGGGTTGGTTTGGACAGTGGAAGATAGAAGAGTTCTGAGCATGTGAAGAAAAGAAAAACTCTAGTTTCTTAGAAGTAGATGCTTGTTGCATTATACATTGGCCGCGTTCACACGCGGGCTGTAGTGAGCTAGGGCGCGTTCACACGCGGGCTGCACTACTGACAGGTCACATACCTGTTGAAAGATTGATATTTGTTGAGGATTTTTGCCTCATCTCAGTTGGTGCTGAGGATGTAAGTTGAGTCTTGCATATAGAGCTGATGCTCTTGTAGATTTGTACTCTATTCAATTGTTGTTGATAAACCCAAGGATTGTAGTCCGTAATAAAAATAAAATCGTACATACATCTTGTGTTCTTTGTGTCCATTATGATGATGACTTGTTGATGATATATTGTTGATATATGTTGTTGATATGTGCCTACATATAACTGGTTATAAATGACAACAATGGGTAATGAATAAATGTTGAATGCTAATTGATGAGTTTTGTGCAAGAGGGAAGTTTTGGGAAAAAGAGCCCCACACTCATTCACCCCCCCTCTAAGTGTGGTAGGTGTGTCCAACACATACATGCAACAACAGAGATAAACAGATGGGGAAATGATATTATTTATTTCTCAACGGAAAAATGGTTACACAAATCTTGAAGCACTTCAAGGGATTCAACATTTAAACAGAAAACACTCAAGCATTTTCAAGACATGGAAGGCCAAACACTTGAGAAACTGGAAACTAATGTAAGTGCAGGAATATGTGTTGTCACAACCCAACAATTCTAACCCAAACACTGACATAAATAAAATTTCAAACCAAAAGTGCAACATAGATTTCCAAAAACAATAAAATCTTACCAGCCAAGAAAACAAGATGATAATTTGATTAAGAAAAATAAATAATGCTATGGAAAACTATATTATCAACGAGCACATTTATCATATAAATGTTTCTTTCATCATATAGTTGCATATGTATCACATATTTATAAAAACTATATATTAGCACTCCATCATAGAGGTAATCTGAAACCACACCACTGGCTCTCTCACTACTTGCAAACAAAAAACTATGTATTTGCAATCTAATAGATAGGCAATCCAAAACCACTCGCTCTCTCACACTATTTGCAAATTATAGAGACATTCCTGTGATCACTTGTAATTGTCATATTTATTATTCAAAATCTTGGTAATCTCCAACAAAACTTTCTAGTCATCATTTTGTGGTCAATTACTGTCCAAATGGTATGCCACTATTGTTTTTTTCAAAGAAACCTTCACATTTTATGGAGGCAAATCCAACTTGGTCACATTTAATGGGGCAATTTTCATATATATATGTTTGTGTATATGAAGGGTTCTACACTTTTATTCCTCTCTACCTGCAATGCACTTACCTTTTCTTTCATTATTTTGGTACTAGCTTAGTGGTTTTTCACATTTTTCTTCATGGTGTTTTCTCATGCCTTCAAAAAAATCTATGTACCAATCAACAGTCTCTACCAGTGCAGACATTATGGCATGAAAAATCTTGATGCTTTGCAAATGGAAGGGATGGGCACGCTTCTCCATTTTCATAACATAGGAATATGATTACCCAATCCTACTCAATGTTATAGCCTCATTCTCTAACTAAATTTCTTCTGTAACACACAAAGAATACTTGAAATAGTGAATAGCTTCCCAGATTATGTCCATGTCTCCACGCATTGCCTTTTCCAATAATTATTCTCCTTGAATGCACCACTGGGTTGCTTCACATAGTGTTTAGTAATTGAAAACCTCCTACACAGCGTTTGGCAAAGAAACCGACCATCTAGAAAACATGCTTCACCAACAAAACAGGTTATCTGAGGGAAATGGGCGAGAGTCGAAAGTTTTGAAAATTTTACGAATGGACGTGGAGGAACGTTTGGTGTACCCACTGAATTAAATGTTATACTTTGAATGTCAAGTGGAACCCTCTTTCCATGCATACAACTATCCACGAGGCTGTGGTGGGTTGTTCATGATCAGAGTTATTTTTAACAAGGGTTGCATGGCAACGGAGTCCCAGCCGAGTTAGTTGAGAAATACATGTTGAACAATAAAACTTAATATAACTAAATGCACAAGTAATGGATATTTTTTGTCAAAAGATAATAATTAAGGGTTGTTTGTTATTCAAAATGTGTAATGAACCGTAAGCTTAATAGAACTATAATATTCATAAATATAATATAAATATTATAAATATAATATAAATATAATAATAAATAATATAGTAGATAATAAATATAATATACAAATAATAATAAATAATATATTAGATAATAAATATAATATAAATATAATAATGCATAATAATAAATTCATAGTACAACCTTTTAGATTTAGATGTGGTGATTGGTAAAATTCATTGATTATGTAATTAATTCTACATATTGAAAGACGTTAAGTGAGCAATAATATTTCAATTCTATCAATCAATTAGAAATGAGAAACACAAATATTTTTATTATATCCAAAAATATATTTTTTTATTATATCCAAAAATATATATTTGTTTTCCAATGTTAAACATTACATTGCATACACAAATTTATGGTAAAAGACAAATTAATGTCACATCAAAAACAAACTCATTTCTATAGTCCCAAGTCAATGACTAATAAGAGTTATGCAACATGATCTAACATTATACCAACTTACCAAATAATTAGGTTAAGTTGTAGGGTGGAGGAGGCAATGGCATCAATTAAAGAGTTTGGTGTTAATTAATGAAGTAAGTGAGGATGAAGGGTGAAATTAAACAAGGTTGAGTAGAGACTAAGGGTGTCTCCCTTTGCTAGACATGCTAGACATATCATTGCAATTTTAAACACCTTGACTGGAGACTAAGGGAGTGTACCTTTGGTAAACATGTTGGACATTTGGTTGCAATTTTAATCACCTTCACTATTAACTACAAATTATACTCGGTTGTCTCCTTCCTTATCAACTGGTACATCAATTCCACATAGCACCTTATTGGTTTCCTTTTCTCTTTGTAATAGGTTGCCTCAAATTGTGAAAAAAATTTCATGCTGGGAAATCGAGAACGTATTTCTGTTGTCTATAATTAGAATCCAAAACTAGAGTCCTTGTTTTACAGTTTTTTTTTATTGGGCATTTTTTTTTGTTATTTTTTTATTAGAAAAACTTGTAGGGTAAAATTTAAAGAATGGAGAGTAATGCTTTTTGGTTTTCATATTTACTAGCACAGACACTAAATCGTTGTTGGTGAACGCCGAAAGGCTTAAGGCTGATAAAATAAAACGAAAAATATGAAATGACAAAAAAATATGAAACAATGGATTGTAACCAGCAAAAACAATACGAACCCCACCCCAACCAGTCCCGAGGAACTCAGACATGCATCCAGAGCCACTGTGTCTACATTTATCATATCATCAAAAACTGTTCAAATAAATTCATTTAAAAGGAAAAACCCCAACCAGTACCGACGAGCTCATACATGCATCGAGAGCCACCGTATATGCATTTATCATAGCATCGGAAACCATTCAAATAAATTCATTCAAAAGGAAAAAAATAAAAATGCCTTACACACAGTAGAACTTAGGCGAATAGATAACTGAGGGGACAACCATCTTCTAACAAATACATAAATTAACAATTTGAATTATAAAGGTTTGAGTCCCTAGCTGGTTTTTATTAGATCCTTAAAACAGGTGCAAATAACTTCCTCGCTCTCTGATTTTTTCTTCGTAATAATAAATCCCTATTGGTTTTCACACAATCATTAACCCTTCCCATATGAGAATTTAATGATTTTAAAACTACCCTCATGCATGAAACAAATGATTAATGATAAGGTTAAAAAATATTAATAGCACATATATTCTATTTTTACAGTCTTTAATATATTATATTTTAACAGAACAGTAACAGTAAACACAAATCTCACACGAAAAATGTGGTTTAAAGGGAAAGTGCTTATGAATAATATCATTTTACCCATTAAAAAATGTGTTATTAATATTATTATTTTCTATAACATTGCAAAATATAAGGAAAAGCTTTTAAAAAATACATTCGCTAGCCATGAATCACACTCTATGCCTTACACACAGTGTTGAATGAAAATAAAGTCAGTTTCTTTGTGCCGAAGGAAGGTTTGACAAGAGAGCCAAACTTGGTTTTCATGTATCACATTCTATCCAACAAATTCAAAAATTCCTCGAAATTGTCTCTAGCATTATCTATTGTGGTCCACTAGAATTTGGCCTCTACTCGTTCCATCTCAATATTTGAGGCCTCTTGTGGACCAAATGCACTTGATCTCAAGTTGAACAATCGATTTTGGTCCCTTGCAGGAGGCCATGGATCTAACATTATTTTCAAAACCCGCTAGGGTTCTTGCCAACCCATATGCATGTGATGTTGAGTCGTTTCTGTGTTTCCAATGGTTCTGTATTTCTTGAGCAACATCCATCCATTACCTATCTTTGACATTTCTCAATCCTTCCATAAGCGGACCAAACATGGCGGTATTGCCTTCTTTAATTGAAATGCTTCAAATCAAAATGAAATTCCTCGCCTCCATCCATTACCTGTCTTCAGCATACCCCGATACCTACATACTTATCTTTAGCATATCCCGATCCCTTCATACTCTGACCAAACCCTTCATACTCCAACCAAACGTGGCATCGTCTTTTTTAATTGAAACTTTGGCCATGCCACACTTCAAATCATAATGAAAACGGATGCTCCAATATGCGATCATTCACAAAGAGGCATGAAGTAGTGGCGATTAATCACCCAAAGATGTCAATAAATATTTGTATATATATTAATATTTGTTAATCACCTAAACGTGGCAATTAGATAGTAGGACAGTAATTTTTTAATATGATTATGTAAATGTAAAAAAGTATACAAGTTAACTGATGCATTTAAAAATGCAAGGATGTTATGAACATCAAATCTCATTCAATGATTTGGAAGGACGACTAAAAATATGTCAGTATCTTCAAATGCTAGCCATAAGATTAGAATATGTAATTAAAAGATCATTAAATGTGCCAATTTCCAATAGGTATATGCCTTTCGGCGTAATTAATAAAATATTAAAAAAATTAAATAATTATAAATTTACATAAACATAAAATGACATACAAGAAAAACAAATAACCTTATAAAATGACATACATGAAAAACAAACAACCTTATCAAATTTAAAATATTAAAACAATTAAACTAGCACAGTCATATAATTTATGATTGATAAACACGGAAAGACTATAATAGATAAAGAAAGATTTTGAAAACCTTAACTATAACTTTAAAACTTAATTGTAAACTTTACATGTAACCCTAATGCCAAAACGCCAAAACAATGAAACTATTTATCTCCTGCATCTGCCACGGTTTTCTCTCCTTGTGGCACAATGGTTTTCTAAATAACATTTATGTGGCATTAAAATAATATGCACAACTGTTTTCTCTCGTGCCCGAGTGGCACAACGGTTTTCTTTGCTGTGGTATATGCCGTATACTCTATGGAAGAGATGGTTTTCAGTTGCGCGACTTGGCACAATCGTCTGCTCTATGGAGGACTCTGTTTTCGTCTGCCCAACGTGGTACATTAGTTTTCAATTGATCAACGATTCAAGTTATGAAAGGTTTTCATGTGATAATTGCAATCACATTACAGAGATTGGAACATTGTTATTGAAGTTGAAAGGCAGACACTAATAATTTAAATTTGGTAATTTCAAACATGACAATCATGTGGTGCTACAGTAATGTCTTAATATGATTAGATAAATGTTAAAAAGTAAACAGATTAACAATTTAAATTTGGTAATTTCAAACATGGCAATCATGTGGTGTTACAATAATTTCTTAATATGATTAGGTAAATGTTAAAAAGTAAACAGATTAACGGATGCATTAAAAAATACAAGGAAGTTATGAAGAGTAAATCACATTCATTGATTTGGGAGGACGACTAAGAATATTAGCCATCAGATTATAATTTTAGATTAAAAGGTGATTAATTGTGCCCATCTCCAATCACTATACACCTTTTTACAAAAAAAAATTGAAATTCTAGTGGTACCAAGACGACCTCCAATACTTATAGTTATATATTATTATAATTATATATTATTAGAGATAGAGGCATAGATTTAATACGGTTGTAAAAATAATAATTCCAATATTCCTAATGTTTTACCCTCTATACTTATTTCACCTCTCACGCGTTTTCTGCAAACTGGAATCTTACCCTCTCTTTCACCTCTCACGCGTTTTCTGCGTTTTCTGCAAACTGAAAGCTTTATGCTGTCTACGAATACAAAATGCGCCCCGACGACAAAAAGCCCAGTTCGTATGCTTCCTACAGCGATCTTGATTCTTGACCATGGTTTTCTCGAACAGAACCAGGGTCAAATCGACAGCCTCGGAAATGCAGGTGCCCAGAGAAAATTCATCCTGATAGCAACATACGAATGCGTATGGTTGGTGGGACCCTTGCTATACGGTGACTATAATAACCGGAATGGCCACTAAGGTACGGCCTAGGCCCGCAGCTAAAATGTTCCATTTTATTATCGACTAACACAGCGGTTAACGCCGAAATGGTTAAGGTTGGTAAGATGAAACTAAGAATATGAAGAATATGAAACCACTAAAATATATGAAACGATTAATTGTAATTATGCTGCTGTTATAAGTAAAAGTGGCACAAATGTAAATTTAATACTATAAAATGATAAAAAGTTAACAGTGGAGTAAATTTGTAATTTCAATTAAGTTTGTTAATTATTTGAACGTGGCAATTAGATGGTCACATAGTAATTGCTTAATTATATTAAGTAAATGTTAAAAATTAAACAAACTTTTAAAAATGCTAGAAAGTTATGAACATAAGATCTAGTTCATTGATTTGGAAAGATGACTAAGAATATGCTTGATATCTATATAAGTATACATTTCCTGTCTCCATTAAACACTTAGTTAAATGTAATTATTTATTTATTTATTTTTAAACGTGATGAGTTTGTATTTAAAGTTTAGAAACTTTTTATGCTGGTCACATAGGCAAAGTTGTATCTTTAAGTATTAGCATTTTATTCTAATGTTTATTTAGTATTTATCAACCTCACACTAGGATTGCATTTGTTATTATTAGGATAGAGAATGTCCAAATTATAGATATAATTTAACAAATCTAATCTAAATTTCATTAGTGTACAAAGTTTTGAGATGATTCTAACTGCTTGATGTGCACATATCTATAGCTTCTTATCGAATTTAAATTATGTAGCTTTATTTAGTATAATGGTTTATACTTAATATATTAATTATGTACCTTTATTTAGTATAATGGTTTATATTTAATATATTAATTAGTTAATATGAGTGTAATTTTTATTTGATATAAATTATGTAAGAATTTTTGTAATGTTTGAATTTCAATTTATGAAATTATTTTATATTTTTAGTTTAAATATTTAAATTATGATTTTTTTTTATATTAATCAAATATTAAAAATATAATGAAAACAAAATCTTACATAAAAACTTACAAATGATTATATTAATTTTAAATATTATTTTTTATTTAAAAAATATATATATATATATGATATTATACATCATTATAAGTGTGAAATAAATTTTTAAGTTATGTGAAAATCATACATTTATTTATATATTCTTATCTCATTTTATGAATAAACCAAAAAGACTTATTAAAATTTTTGGTGAAAGATGAAGTATGAGAGTATTATGGATAAATCTTTAGTGTCTTTAATGTATGAAAGTAATTGAACATCTTGAATCTCTTTACATTAAAACATTATTTTATAGAGAATGTGTCATCATAAACACTTATTATATAATAAATTTAAACTTTAATATATAGTATGGAAAAGGTTAAATGTTTAAGATTTTTATTTTTATTTTTTTTACTATATATCATAATTTATTGATATTTGTAATTTCATCGATTTAAAATGAATCTTGACAAAAAAAAATTATGACAAAATATTAATTTTCCTTTGTATTATTAAAAAAATCAAATTATTAAAACCTTTAACAATTAAAACACTAATATTTTTATATCTTAAATATTATTGAAATTAATATTAATTTCATTAAAAATCTCCACAATTTTAAATAACAAAATATTAATTCTCCTTTTATTATTTTGAGCGACTAAAACAGTCAAATTCTTAAAACTTTTAAACTATAACATTTTCATTGTCTTAAATATTAATATTATTAAAATTAATATGAGAAACGAAGGCATATAAGGAAATAAAATTCAATTATTGAAATTAATATGAGAAAGCTAAGCATATAAAGAAATAAAATGAATTTTATGTGATTTTTTATTTTGTTGATTAATATTTAATTTTTTTTCTCTTTTTAATAGAAATTTTATCATAATTTGTTTTTTTCTTTAATTAATAACTTAAGAATAAATATTTTTATCGATGATTTTTTAAATTTCTTGAAAAAATAATAATGAAACTTTATTTTACTATTAACAAAATAAGTTTATCTAAAAAATTTAAATTATTTTTTATTAATTCTTTAATTTTCTAGTTTCAAAGCAAATGTGTTTTCTTTTTATTTATTTAAAAGTGTAAAAAGAAGAATATATATATATATATATATATATATATATATATATATAATGATGATGATGATGATGATGATGATGATGATGATGATGATTAATGTTCACTAAGATCTAATTGGTCTATCGGACCTTAAAAGGGTAAGTGATTACTTGTGATTCTTTAGAATTTTGTTTCTGTGCTCGAAAAACATTAAGAGAAGCTTTCCAAGATCACCATATTTATGTTGAGTTAAGAGGTTAGGAAGGTTGGTACTGTGATCAATATTTTGAAAATGAGATCTAATATGAGTATGGGCTGGACAATTTAAGAGAAAGTGTTTTTCATCATATATTTGTTTTTTTCTTTATTTAAAAATGTAATAAAAAAAAGAATATATATATATATATATATATATATGAAAAAATTGGTTTTTATAAAACAAATTATAAAATAATTTATTGTTTAAAGATTAAAAATATGCATTTATTTGGGAAAAATATGATAATTATATATTCATAAATTAAATAGAAATTAAATAAATATTTATCTTTATAAATTAAATAATGAAATTTCTCAAAAAAAACTATTTATTTTATAAATTAAATTATTAATATTAATTATATTAATTTAAAATATTTGAATATATGTTAATTGGGTTTAATTTGGGTGGTAGAGAGGAGAATTTATTATTCTCCCCACCCATATTCAAATCTATTTTATGAAATGTTGTCCATTATGGGTTGATTGAGTTCGCATGGTACTACATCCTCATTAAATGTTTAAGCTACAAGTTGTAGATCAAGGAGACAACATAAAATATGATTAGCCTTAGTGACAAAGTTTAACTAAATTGTGCAATTCTTTCCATAACCCACATGGAATTCATGCAAAAAATATCAATCATGAAGGATAGAAAAAACTAGGATCTAGATTGTATTATGTCATCAAAGAATGACATATAAACAAATTTGTTATACTGCTATCCTAACTTAGGTGGTAGCAGCATGGGCAATGTCACGGAGCTTAAGAGTCTTCAGATGTCCAATTGTGTGGCATTGCATTGCCTCAGTTACAATGGCTCAAGCAATCTTTGAAGCTCAAAAATAATGCATGAAGATACCCATTTGGGCTCCTGACAAAATTCACAACTATTTGGTGTGGAGATGCTCAAACAGGGGAAAATCCACTATCTCCAAGTGGGTTTCAGGGATTTTTAAAATCTTCGAAGGAGGAAAAGGGACCCTAGATCACTAATCCAAGAAATTTTATTTAGTCAACATTTTATCTACACATCAAACTGGACAACTTTGTCTTGAGGCAGTTTTGCACAATTTTTCTTTGTTTGGAGATAGTCAACTTTGGCTTAATTTATAAGTCTGGAGAAAGTGTAAAAGCACAAAGTCATTAATTCCATATTTATATAGAAGAAAAAGTATTTCTAGAAGAAGTACTTGTTAGATAATTATTATGATGAGAATATGAAAGAGTTCTTTGAACTCAAACTTGGCAACATGACAATGGATGAGTATAAGAGGAGGTTCCTTGAATTTTTGAGGTATGTGGCTTCATAAATGATGAGAAGGTTAAAATCCAAAGGTCTTTTAGTGGGATACCTTCTTTATATAGTGATAAAATCCAATTTGATGAGTCTAGAACCTTGGAAGAAGCCATAAAAAAAGTAATGTATTTGTATGAATATAGTAAGGCAAGGCCAACTTTTCAAAGAGCTTGGGATGACAAAAAGAAAGGCAAGTTGGGTCTGAGGAAGAAATAGTTCAAGCCACCTTTCTTTAGGAATAACTCACAACCATATAGGAAAGGGAAGCAAGCACAAAATGATCCCAATATGATAGATTCATTGGGGAAAACAACCCATAAAGTGTTGGAGATGTGAAGGAAACCACATGTACAAGGACGGTCCTCACAAGGGAGATGGGATGAGGACTATGCATAACATTCATGAAGTTGATACAGTGGATGGCATGGGTAGAAGCATACCAAGGATTTGTGCAACCTTGGACAAAAAACAAGTAGACTACCAATCCCACACGATTGAGGTGCAAGGTAAGATTGATAATCAACCCATAGATATTTTAATTGATTTTGGAGCTAGTCATAGATATAGAGACCCAAAAATAGTTAAGAAAGGTTTAAATTGAAGATATTTAATTATGGAAAGTCTTGTTTGGTTTAGCTAGCCACTGGAACCAAGAGGAAAATCAATGAACTTGTCAAGGATTCCCTAGTAAGTATGAATGGAGTTAGCACTACTGTAGATTTGAACATCATACCACTTGGGTCATATTATTTATTAATTGGTATAGATTGGTTGAACAAACATTTTGTTGTCCTAGATTGCTACAATAAGGCTTTCACATGCCTTGATGAGGAAGGGAATTCAAAGATGGTGCAATATATTCCAAGACCTATATTCGTTAGAGATATTTCAACATTACAACTGAAAAGGAGTTGTAGGAAAGGGTGCCAAATATATGTAGCCCATATGGAAGATCCAACAAAAGATAAGTAGCCAAGTATTGAAGACTATCTAGTTTTAAAGGGATATGAAGATGTATTTGGGGAGTTTCTAGGATTTCCACCAAAGAGAGATATTGAATTCTCTTTGAATTAATTCCTAGAGCTTCCCCATTGTCCAAAACACCATACAAAATGAGCACACCGGAACTGAAAGAGTTGTAGATGCAATTAGAAGAATTGTCGAAGAAGGGGTACATACGCCCAAGTGTCTCACCTTGGGGTGCCCCAGTGCTATTTGTCAAGAAAAAGGATGGAAATTTGAGGTTGTGTATTGATTTCAAACAACTTAATAAGGTTACTATAAATAAAAGATACCCTAGAATACCACAGATCAATGATATTTTCAATCAATTGAAAGGAGAAAATATATTTTCCAAGATTGAATTGAGGTCAAGTTACTATCAGGTGAGAATCAGAGAACATAACACCAACAAGAAAATATTTAGGACAATATATGGCCATTATGAGTTTGTGGTGGTGCCATTTGGCTTGACAAATGCGCCAACTACTTTTTTGTGTCTAATGAATGGAGTGTTGAGAGATTACCTGGACAAGTTTGTTATTGTCTTATTAGATGATATTCTTATCTACTCCAAGATAGAGGAAGATCATGACAAACATTTGAGGATGGTTCTACAAGTGTTGAGGGAGCACCAATTGTATTCCAAGTTAAGCAAGTGCAGTTTCTATGAAATATAAATCCATTCTTTGGGCCACATCATCTCATAAGAAGGCATAGTAGTAGGCCCTGGAAAAAATATTGAAGTGATCAAAAGTTGGCCAGTGCCAAAGAATTTTTCGGAAGTGAGATATTTTATGGGATTAGCAAGATATTATAGGATATTCATTGAAGGTTTCTCCAAGGTCACACATCCAATCACTTCAATGTAGAAGAAGAGAAAAAAGTTTGAATAGATTGCCAAATGTGAGGAGATTTTCCATCATTTGAAGGATGTAACACACCCATGGTGGGGACTCAAATTTTCGCTCATCTTAGGATAATCAAAACCCCCATTCGGGGTCTCTATTCCATTCTTCTCTTCTAGATCTTTCCAGCCACGATCTCCATGCTCCAAAATGAGCTCAGAGCTAGCAGATATCCTCTCCCAATTTCTTCGGGTTCTTTCATCCCCCTATACTTGAATGTGACCGTGGGCTATGACTAGACGCCAAGACAACAGGCACCAAGACGAACACCATGAGAAATCCTCCGGAGTGGAAAACCTCTAAAGTTCACGATCCGACATCACATGTCCACAGGGATTTCGATGACCCTGATTTACTTCGGGACTTCGGTGTTCGGGAATTTCAAACATTCCTACACTTTTTCCCTTCGAAGTACTCTGTACCCGAAGTTATAGATCGATCTCCATGCATCCATCTAAATCAATGGTTATGATCTTCTTTGGGACTTTGACATTTGAGAGTTCCAGACGCTCACACCACCTTTTCTCCCGGAGTGATTTCACCTGAAGTCGATGATCTGTCGACGCTTGTCTATTTCAAATCGACAGTCACAATTTACTTCAGGAGTTCTCAACTCTCGTGACCCCACTTTCCTATGAAGTGGCTATCTTATGAAATGGAAGATCTGCTGACACCTGCCCTCAGCAGACGGACGACTCAGATATTCTTCGGCTCTTCAGGCTTCAGGAGTTTCAACCTCTCCACGCTCGCTTTCTCCCAGAGTTCTTACACCTAAAGTTAACGATATATTGATGCATGTCTCCCATAGATCGACGGTTGCAAATCACTTCAGCTCTTCGGGCTTTGAGAGTTTCAACCTCTCCACACTCACTTTCTCCCGAAGTGATTACACCTGAAGTCAATGATCTGTCAACATGTGTCCTTTCTCTCATATCGATGGCACTGACGGACTCCGTTACTCCGCGGATTTCCAAAGGAACTCACGACTATCCGCCTAGCAACTTCTCTAGGTCTAACGATCATGATCCAGCCAATACCGATTTTTTCACCGATCGATGGTTCACAGTGATTACGAGGCCCCAACGTGCTCACTCTTTATTAGAGAGCTCAACCTCCGTAATCTGAAAAGTACTCGCCCAACTTGGTCTAATTAGGGTCGTTGATATTCCAACCCGATGAGATCAACGACCTTGATGAATTGTGGACTGGGAACTAGAATGTTTGCTAATTTCACCTTCGTTCTCCACAATGATTCCCAACCATTGATTTAATCGAGAAACTAGTGTTTGATTCGTTAGATCCAGTGGGTCTTTGAGTCGATATGATGACTGGGATGACTTCTCCTCCCGATGAACGACTCGCATCCATCTCCGTTGTTAGGTTCTTAAGTCATCTACGACTCTTGTTACTCCAGTAGTTCAGGTAACTATGACTATCGTGAAATTTGACATCTCAGATATTCGAACTCCCAAAGTTCTGAAACATTCATGAGCTAACTCCTTTTAGTGCAAGGTTCCTAGACCTAGCACACATGGACCTTCAGGTGACTCTTGGGCTATGAACTCTACTCTTAGCTGGGTTTTTTGTTAAGGACTTGGACCCGAGTTCAAAATCTCTTAGAATACTAGTCTAGAGGAGATGCCTCCCTAACTCACAGATATTTAAGCTCTGAAACAGGGCAGGGTAAACTTGTTAGGTTACCGAGATGATAGCAGTGCTAGGAGGATTGCTCTAACTCTGGAACTATGATGTAATTCCTTAGGGAAAACCCCTTTGAGAAATTAAACTGGAACATATGGAAAATCAAGAAGAAGCATAATTTCTCAAGGGAACAAATGCATACTCACATATTAATCATTTCAATACAGAAACCATTTATAGACATATAAATATACGCATGCATACGTTATTTACAATTCAAAGCACAAGGCATGAAAACACTTATCAGAACCATAAGGCATGATGCGACTGCTGAAAGGGGTGCTCATTTCCACCTAACCATAGGCTCAGTCACTCCTAATGGCTTTACCACTGGTCACCCCCGATCTTAGACCAAGATGTTTTGAGATTAAATCTATTTCTTCCATCTCAACGGAAGTTAGGGACGAAGGTTACTCTCCTTCTCCCAATACAAGAATAGATAGGGATGAAGGTTACTCTCCTTCTCCCGACTCAATATCCATTTCCTACGATCAGAACTCACTCTCCTTTTTCAGTCCTTCCTCGGACCCGAGAGATTAGGCTCTCATCTCTGCACTCTTCGCAGGCCTTCCTCTGCCCACCACACTTACTTTCTTGAATTCCTCAATAAGATTGTGTGTGGCTCGAATTCCCAGTCTGTGGTCAGGTTTGAAAGTCTTACAGATGGGTGTTCTGCCCCATCCCCTCATTAACTCTTGAGGAGGTCTTCCCACCTACCAGCCTGACTGTAATTCATTTCTAGGTCAGAGGTTTGTTATGATCCTGAGCAATTAAACCCAGTAAGGTATTGGTCTAGTGAAGGTTAACGCAACCATTCTTGATCCCCTTCACCATATCTTTCATAGCATTCGTAGTCTCTCTTAGCACACTCCCCTTTCCAGCAGTCATGCAACATTTATCCATTTTCTAGTAAATAACATAATTTACATTCATTGACCTTTTTATGCAAAGGTCCATCAAATCAAACATTCACACATATTGAGTTTGGCCATAGTCTCTTGGCCGATATAGTTATATTTACAAATTGGGGGAAACAGGGGTGTTACAAAGGAATTTTTGACTAATGCACATATTTTAAAGGTTGCATATCTAGATGAGGGCATTGTTGTGTGCATAGATGCATGCAAGGAAGGGCTTGGTGGAGTCTTTATGTAGAATGAGAAGGTCATATGATATGATTCAAGGAAGATTAAGGAACATGAAAAAAATTATGCTACCCATGAATTAGAGTTGGTATCCATAGTCCATGTCTTAAAACTGTGGAGGCATTATCTCATGGGAAACAAATTTGAGCTAAAGAATTATCATAGTGGCCTGAAATACTTATTTAAGCAACCAAAATTAAATGCCAGACAAACTATATGGATGGAATTTCTCAGTGAATATGACTTCGACATAAAGCACATCAAGGGAAAAGAGAGTATAGTGGTTGATGCACTTAGAATGAGGGTGCATGGAATGCATGTTGCAGCCATTAGTATGTGCAAGATAGATTTAAAAGACGAAATTCTAGAAGCTATAACAACAAACCCAATTTATGCACAAGTTAAATAAATCTTACATCAAAATAATATATTAGCAGACATATAAAGATTACAAGATGGAAGAAGATGGAATCCTCTTGTTCAGGGAATTTTTTTATGTTCCTAACACTTAGGAATTGAGAAATATGGCGATGAAAGAGATGCACAGTGTACCCTATGATGGACATATAGGATACCAGAAGACAATTACAGCAGTAAGAAGCCAATATTTCTGGATGAGAATGAATACAGATGTGGTTGATTACATAGCCAAGTGCATGGAATTTTAGAAAGTGTTAATGTTTATGCCATTATTATAGTTCTTTGCATTTCAATAGATAAGAGCATCATAATAACAAGATCACTGAGAAATACACATCCACAAGAGACACATCATTTATCCTGGGAAACCCTCTAGGGGAAGAAAACCCAGCAAAAACTTCCTTATCATAAATAGCTTATACAATGTTCAAGAGATAACTCAAACCAATACAGAAAGTCCTCCCCAAGAGATGCGCCACCCTTCTTCTCCTCTCTCCAACTTTCAATTGCAGCTTGCCTCATAAGATAATGAGCAAGTGAGTTGTTGTTAGAAGTGAGGCGCTAGCCTCTTATTTATATCAAACTGGCACATGTGAAAGGTCACAATCTGGCAGGGATGACCTCTCACTCTGGGTGGGTAAACCCACCTTTAATTAATTTTGGGTCTTCATTATAACTATTGGGGCCGACTTCTTATTCTGCCCTTTGTAATTGTCCAATGACCAATCCGCAAAAGGGGATTTGGTCCTTATACAATTACCGACATGATTAATCCACAATGGGGATTAATCCAATAACAATAATAATAATGATGACATGATTAATCCTCAATGGGGATTTAATCCAATAATAAAATAATAATAAGAATGTTCTTCGCAGTTACATTATTTCAACACTCCCCCTTAACAAGAAGGGTATTCTTCATCAGCATCAGGCGAGAGAGGTCTGCATCATCAGTGGCATCTTGGATGACAGTATCGTCAATATCATCTTGAACCATTGTCTAGCACATTTACAAGTCATCGGAAGTTTTCTTCATCAGCAACATCATCATTCTCAAAAGAATGCTATCATCATCTGCATCAAATATGTATCAGAAAAATGATACCTCATCACAGCACTAGGCTGGCACATCACAGTACTACACTAGCTTAATGTCAGAGCGGTTAAGCTGGTAGCTCAGTGTCAGTCACATCTTGCTTTACGTCTAACAACTAGGTCAGAAGCAAGTAATATCATCATCTCTCTTTACGTCTAACAACTAGATCAGAAGCGAGGAATCACAACATCATGCTTTACATCTAACAACTAGGTCAGAAGCATGACTCATCTTGCTTTACGTCTAACAGCGAGGTCAGAAGCAAGGAACACATCAAGATCTCACTTTACGTCTAACAACGAGGTCAGAAGCGAGGAATCACAACGTCATGCTTTACGTCTAACAGCGAGGTCAGAAGCATGACTCATCTTGCTTTACATCTAAAAACTAGGTCAGAAGCAAGGAACCAGCGACGTTATGCTTTACGTCTAACAACTAGGTCAGAAGCATAACTCATCTTGCTTTATGTCTAACAACGAGGTCAGAAGCAAGGATCATCACGACGTCATGCTTTACGTCTAACAGCGAGGTCAGAAGCATGACGCATCTTGCTTTACGTCTAACAACGAGGTCAGAAGCAAGGATCATCATGGTGTCATGCTTTACGTCTAACAGTGAGGTCAGAAGCATGACGCATCTTGCGTTACGTCTAACAGCGAGGTGAGAAGCAAGGAATACATCTACTCCCCCTTTCAAGGAAGGTCCTTTCAGACAATACCAAGCTTATCTCGAAAGTGTTCAAACTTTACACGAGATAGAGGATTAGTCATCACATCAACAACCTGTTCATCCGTGCTAATGTACTGGAGCTTCAAGGCTCCTCTCTGTACCATGTCGCAGATGAAATGATAGCGGATCTCTATGTGCTTCGACCTGTCGTGGAACACAGGATTCTCTGTCATTTT
>ML782835.1:833943-847049 GCA_009831015.1 Picea engelmannii
AACAATCATCATAGTAGCTCCTTTAGAGCTTATTACTTATAATTTAGCAAAGATTAAAGGTAAGGAATACAATACGAAATGAGGTCAACACTCTCTTAGTGTTGTGACCAAGAATTCTTCCATGGCAATCTGAAACTAACACACGAGGTTTCTCCTAGAGGAGGTGTTAGTCATATCAGACAAATTATTCTCACATGTTATCAAGTATAATATTTTACGATGATTGCTATCTCAACTAAAGTCATTAGCTTGTCATGTGTACCTTTGAATCTTGATTAATCAAACCTGGAGCCTTGTCCTCAAGAGTGAGTGATTGCTTTTCTTTCAGGTCTCCTTCACTCAAGTGATGAGTACTTTCTTCAACCTGTCTGTTGTACTAAGACAATATGCTATCTTGAAAAAAGGTTAGGTTAGAGGATAAGCTCTATGATCAACTTTTAATCCTTCTAATGATTTGATCATAGCTTCAACATGCAACACTGATCAAGATAATTTCATAACAAATAGATTCATATTAGAATAATCACACCTGGATTGCATTGTTTCTCTGAATGTGTTGGATCTTGAGATCCTTCTGGATCTATGGAAAAAGATCCCTTCTCCTGCAAATACTCTTTAGGGTTTAATTATTAACCATACATACCTCGGATAGCATTTGCAGGTAGTGGCTCCATCTGGTAGCAGCGGTAATCATTACCAAAAACTTCAAGAGTGATTGCAACTGGTTCTACGACTGCAACTGCAACTGGTACTGCAACTGCAACTAGTTCTGAGACTGCAACTGCAACTGCAACTTAGGGTTTTATGAGGAAACCCTAATTTTTCAAACTTTGAATTTTGAAATTCTGATCCAGGGGATAGATGCACTGGGCTAAGGTGAGTTAGCTGGTGCAGTCGAAATTTCAAAAATCCAACTTTTGCCCCTTCAAATCTGATCTGCGGATTTTTGGACTGGTGCTTCTGGTTTTCTGGTACTTCTGGTACTCTGGTACTTCTGGTACTTCTGATACTCTGGTTTTCTGGTATTTTGTGAAACTAGGGTTTCACTTTCTGGGAGATCTAGCCACTGAAAAGGTGCGCTCTAGGTGCCAAATTGATCCTTGGGGGAGGGCGCAACTTTCTAGGGTGTTAGGGAGCTGAAAATACACACTTTTTCAAAACCCTAATTTTGGGGTACGGTAACAGTGATGTTTTTCCTCTTGCAGATTGTGCTTCCTTCAGGTTGGCTCTGATACCATGTTAATGTTTATGCCATTATTATAGTTCTTTTCATTTCAATAGATAAGAGCATCATAAGAACAAGATCGTTGAGAAATACACATCCACAAGAGACACAACATTTATCCTGGGAAACCCTGTAGGGGAAGAAAACCCAACAAAAAATCCCTTATCATAAATAACTTATACAATGTTCAAGAGATAACTCAAACCAATACAGAAAGTCCTCCCCAAGAGATGCGCCACCCTTCTTCTCCTCTCTCCAACTTCCAATTGCAGCTTGCCTCATAAGATAATGAGCAAGTGAGTTGTTGTTAGAAGTGAGGCGCTAGCCTCTTATTTATATCAAACTGGCACATGTGAAAGGTCACAATCTGGCAGGGCCGACCTCTCACTCTGGGTGGGTAAACCCACCTTTAATTAATTCTGGGTCTTCATTATAACTGTTGGGGCTGACTTCTTATTCTGCCCTTTGTAATTGTCCGATGACCAATCCGCAAAAGGGGATTTGGTCCTTATACAATTACCGACATGATTAATCCACAATGGGGATTAATCCAATAACAATAATAATAATAATGACATGATTAATCCTCAATGGGGATTTAATCCAATAATAAAATAATAATAAGAATGCTCTTCGCAGTTACATTATTTCAACAGAAAGTGAGGGTTGAACACAGACATCTAGCAAGATTATTACAACCATTTCCCATTCCTAAATAGAAACGGGAGGTAGTTATAATAGATTTCATCACCAAGTTCCCAAGAACAACAAGGAAACATGATTCCATCATGGTAGTGGTGGAAAAACTTACAAAGGATGCACATTTTATACTAGTGAAAACAACTCACAAGGCATCCAATATTGTAGAGATTTATATGAACGAAATTGCCAAGTTACATTGTGTGCCTAAAGCAAAAGTGTCAAATAGAGATCCCAAGTTCACTTCTAACTTTTGGAAGTGAATTTTTAAGGGATTTGGGACTAAATCTAATTTCAATACAACATGTCATACAAAGTTAGATGGGAAAACAAAAAGGACTAACTATATAATTGAATATATGTTGAGAATGTATGTGATGGACTGATCTAGGAGGATCCAGAACACTCAAACAAATTCAGGAGGATCTAGAACACTCAAAAATTGATCTTCTCATATGCTAATGAAAATGATCCCATTGCATAGTGCTCGAAGAGAGATTTCCAATGGCGCATGAATCGCCTCAAACAGACGTCGTATGAAGAAGTTATGGTCGTTTGAAGTTTAGGAAAAACACGACCAGGAGATCAAAAGGGAGAGCCACATGGCACCAATGGAAAGGTGATGCATGGCACATATGTACAAGTCAAACAATAATGATGTGGCAATACCATAGGATTCCATGTGGCATATCATACAACTGAGTTGGAAGGTCATACAAGATGACACGACATCCACACACATAGTTGGCAGTGACGTGGTAGTACCAACAAGTGCCAAGTGGCATGACCATATAGTACAGTTGGCAGGTTACATGTGTTGGAAAATATGTTAATGAGCATTGTTCGACATGTGATGTTTATCAAAGGATGGGAAATCCATCCAAGAGGCATGAAATTCCTTTAAATCCATGGGTTACATTGCAAGCATTTGATAAATGGGCCATAGAATTTGTTGTGCCAATCAACCCACAAGGAAGAAGATCATGGGAAAGGTACATACTCATTGCGACAGAGTATTTGGAAATATGGGAAGAAGCAACACTAGTCATAGACTGCATCATGGGGACTGCTATGTGATTTCTATTTGAGAATGTAGTCACACAATTTGGATGTCTACGCATATTACTCAGTGATCAAGGAACACAATTCCTAAATAAAAAAATTGCAAGATTGACTGGATAGTTTCAATTTCATGATCAAAAGAGTACCCCATATCATCCTCAGACCAATGGGACAGTAGAAGATTTCAATAAAATACTGGAGAATTCTTTGACAAAGATCTGTAATGTAGGGAGAGATGATTGGAACTTAAGGGTTCCTGTAGTTTTATGGGCCTACAAGACTACAAGAAAAAACTTGACAGGGAAGACACCTTTCAGGTTGGTCTATGGGAAAGAAGAAATTATTCCAATGGAGTTTATTCTACCTAGCCTACGCGTTGTAGAAACTACTGATCTTTTAGAATCGGGTGCAAAAGAGGAGAGATTATCACAGTTGGTGCATCTTGAGGAAGATCAGTTTGTTGCATGTTTCCATTAACAAGTTTAGAATCCAAGAGAGAAGGCATGGCATGATAGACACATTAAACATAAAAAGTTTCAAGTGGGAGACTTAGTATTATTATATGACATTAAGTTTATGCAACATCCATGAAAGTTTCAAATGCATTGGTTAGCACTCTATCTGATTCAACATGTGATGGAGGCAGGTGATGCACAGTTGGAAACCTTGAAAGGAGAATCCCTTGGAGGAATGGTGAATGGATGTCGACTGAAGCTCTATAGAGAAAATCGACCATCTGCACAGTAATATGGACTGCGCCAAAACACATGTATCATAGTAATTGTACTATAGTAGGGAGGTAAAACATAGGAAAACATATAAAAAGTAGAAAAAGGAAGAAAAACAAATAAAAAGGAGATACAAAAAAGAAAGAGATTACATAGTACAAAGGCATAAGAAATTGGGAAGAAGGAATTCTTGTCGCGATATCAGGATGAAATTGCACCAATTAAGACAATAATAGACAGAAGAAAAATACCACAAAGTAATAAAAAATAGAAGCAAGAAAAATTGTGCAGTATAGTACTAACAAGATCGTTAAAGGAATTAAAGCAAGGAAACGATAGATACAAAGTGGTAATGATAGGTCATAAAGACATTGTATAATCATAAATGGAAAAAGCCACTGGAAATCATGACAGATTGGCAGTATGCGGAAAAATACAATGACAAATTTGGTAATAAAGCCACATTTATTTAACCATTCATCAACACCGTTGGTGGATTGGACAAGTTAGTTAAGGTGCGAAGAAACATGAACAGATGGAAAGGTGGCACAAAAGTAGTTGAGGATCGCCAAGCCTTAGTTATTTTTATTATGAACTACATGAAAGTGAGAGAAAACTGAGAATAAGAGAAAATCCAAGAAGGAGAAGAGTGAGGTTGAAGAAAATGTCGAGAAATCAATGAAGGAGAAGGACGAAGCTGAGAAGATGTCACATTGCATACAAAATACCATCCAAAATTTGTATAAATAAATCCCAGAGGCACCGATAATAGTAGAAGCCATAAAGGAGGAAAAAGTGTCAAATATTGGCGAAGTCATCAAAGGCTTTCGCACAAGGATTGAAGATATAAAGTTGTAAAGTACGTCAAGAACACCACCGGAGGAAAGAGCAGGAAGAGAGAAAATGATGATGGTAGTCAAAGAAAACATCAAGAAGTTGGAGGAAGAATTCCAAAATCTCTACGAGGAAAGTGGACAAATCTGGACAGACCTGGTAGATGATCCAGAAATGAAGGTCATGGAAGCAAACTTAAGGGATGTGCAGGAAAAGGCACATAAAGCTTCAGAGAGAATAAACATCCTTCCATCGACTGAACGAATGAAGACCTTTTTGGAACAAAGGAAGTCATACATGGAAGTTGAAAATTTGTGGGATCAGTAGAAGATCCTTCAATAGTGCTTGGGACCACTATTGGCCCTTGACCAAGTTTTGAGGATCCTTGGTCATTTTTGACCTATTTTTGGGACTTCGACAGGTTGTCGACGGTGGAGTGCAAGTCGAAGTGAAGATCGCGGGATCTCGGCCTCTTTTTAGGGATTTTTGGGTTTTGGGCTTATGTAACGAGTATGGGGATGTCGGCCCATGGGTTTACCCATGTTTAAGCCCTCTTTGTAATGTTTAAATAGAGTTCTAGGCAATGTAAGATAGGGGGGAAGAAGAGGTTTTTGGTGCTATGCTAAGTGCAAGCGATGATTGTAAATGCTTTGTGCATGATGTGTGAGATTTACAAGGCTAAGTGCAAGTGATTGTAAGAGAATACGAAGAGGCTTTGTGTTGTAACTCAGGGAAGGAGGTTCTAGTGGAGTGCGCACAGATCTCCTGTCCTCTGTAGAGTAATATATCATGGCTCTGTGCATGTAGAAGATTGATAGAAAGAAATAAAGAATAAGAGTTGGTGGACGTAGCTCTAGGGTGCAGGTGAACCACGTATATCCTGTGTTGTGGTTGCTTTGTGATTTATGGTTGTTCTCTTGTTTATGTGGTTAAATGCTTAGTGCACTGATATATGCTTAGAAGATTCTAATATGATAGCTTAGTGCTGAATAATGTGAATGAATGCTAGATATGATCTATGTTGGTATTCTTAGTGCTTGAATATAATGGACCTATGTGAATACTGCGTTGATCTATTACTGGGGTTTAGCTACGCTGTAAACTAAGACTGAATATTAATGAACTATAACTGCTAAGTGCTCTGTTAAGGTGTTACAATCACAGATCTGTGTCCCAACTAAGGTTGCAGACATCTGAGTTCTGCAACCACCCCTGCCTCTACCTCGGGTGAGACTTCATATGCTTCGCAGGTGTTTCTGAAAGAGCCGGTAGTTAGGGTTTTGTTGGTGCATTGTTGTAAGCGTTGAAACCTGGGTCTGCCCCTGTGCCAACAAATGGTTCCGTTGCCGGGACTTGAAACTATGATTGTTGGGAACTACATAAAAGAGAAAGCTATGTGCGTAGATCTGTTTCCCTAGTGCGCAGTATTCTAGTTGACCTGTGAAGCTCTGTGCCAAGAAGAAAATTCATATCTGAAGAAAAGAGGTAAGACATGAAAGATTTGTGCTCTGATAAAGGTAAGAACAATGAAAAGTTTTGATTTAAAAGTTAAGATAAGTGGAAATTTTTGTTTCAAAAGTATGGATCTAGGTATGTTTGATAAATTTTGTCCTATGAAATATATGAAAGAAGGTTTGATATGAGTATATATGACAAAAATAGTGAAATATATGTTGTTCCTATCCATAGAAAGAATGTTTGGACTAACAAATGGATGTAGGATCCTAGAAAGAAATTTTTGCAGGCTAGCTACTATGATCCTAGTGTGCAGTACAGGAAAGGTTGGGGATCATTTCAAAGAAAGAGAGGATTAACTCTTTGTTACAATTGCATAAGACCGAGACATCTTGCTAAGGAATTCCTTGGTAGAAGACCTAGTTCTCTTTGTTGTAAAGCTATGAATCATGAAGTTTTAGATTTCCCTAGAATAATTGCTAAGCTTGATATAATGAATATGAGACAAGAAAACCTCGAGGAAGGTCAAGAAACTGAGACCATGGCAGAACCCCAAAAAGAATCAAATAATGTATTGCTACAAATGAAAGAAACCCTAAATGATCACAAAAATATCAACTTATCAGAGATCTTCCAAGAAAAAGAATGAATAGAAGAAAGAATAGGAGACTTCTACATTGACTGTGTTCTAGATGAAGAAACACAGGTAAATATCATGACAAAAAGAACTTGGGAAACTTTAGGAAAGCCTACTATGATTCCTTCATTGGGAGGAATAGGATTGTTTTGAGGAAAGTTGATAACCCTGTGTGGAAGACTCACCCAGATATCTATGAGTGCTCATGGAACCTCGATAGAGGAAGATTTTGAGATTGTTAAATTTATTGAGAAAAACACCCCATTTGATATATTACTAGGAAAACCTTGGATTGAAATGGATCAGGCCATAAGGAAAGAAGAAGAAGTCTTAGAGTAGAAGAAGCAATAATTAAAAAATTCCATGACCAAGAGGATAGAACACTTGATTGAAGAACATAAGAACAGATCGAAGCTACTTAGAACCAGAAACTTGGATGTCGAAGTTGAAAGAACACAATCAGACTCACAGACAAGTAGAATACGTACCCCAGATAGAGAAGATGTATTTCTCTCTGACCCTATGAAAGAATCTCAATAGCATGAAGTTACTATGCCAAAAGGAGATAAGAATCAGAATGGAAAGAGGATAATCGAGACGAAGACTACAGGTAAGAAGGCTAAGAAGCTCAGTAAGAAGAGAGCAAATATAGAAAGGTTACAGAAGGTTCCAGAGGGGACTTCATAGAAGGAAGGTTTGCAAGACTGGAACTTCACCAGGATATCAGAACAACACAACATGGCGAAGCAATATAGCTGTTGAAAGCATTATAATCGTTAGCCCGATGTCCCGAATGGTTAGAACAACATTTATGGCCAGAAAGCTCACCGTCAGACCGTTGGGACCATGCCGCAATGGACATAACCGCATTGATGAAGGCCTCTCGTCTGTTGGAGAGACCCATTACACCGCTATCTACTTATTGCACCAATTGTTGCACCGAAAACACTTTTGCGAATTATATCCTAGCCAACTCATTGCTACCGCACTATGTTTAGTAAGATCGACATCGGTTCTATTGCTTTGAGCACTCATTCATCCATCTGAGTTATCAGATCTAAGCGTGCATGTCGGACAAGCTCAGCGCTGCAGAGAAAATTTTCAAAGAAGTTCTGATGGACCTCATGGTTGAGAAAGTGATGTCCACAGGTATTCAAGCTTCCTCGACGAGAGGAGTGCAAGCCTCTCCGTCGTCTCCTCGCGGATCCAGACCATCCCGACTGGTAGCAAAGAAAAGAACCAAGAACCGAGATGACTTGGAAAAAACGAAGCTAATCCCAACCATCTTACCCAAATACATCCCGCCTCTGGTCGACGCGATGAGTCATGACAACGTCCCAAGGGACTTTGATTACACCATGGTTACTGCGTACCTGTCGAAGGGGATACGTGTAGTTATAATGCAACAGGATAAGATCACGACGTTTAATTTCATCGACTTCAACCTAGGAGACCGCAAGAACCATAGTATGCTCGCTCCTTACAAATACTTGACCAAGACAAAGGGGAAGAACTCGAAAATAATCCCTCAGCCATGGACTATGAACCTCACACAATCCACTCTCTTGAATGTAATGAAGATTCCACACTTTGGAAGGCACGAGGAGGTTAACGCATGTGTTAAGATCCTACTCTCATGTTACCATGGAGGTTACCTATGGCTACTCCGATGCATCATAGTCGATCTGACGTTGATCCATAGGATCACTGGATTGAGCATGCAGGGACCCAAACCGCAGGACTTCTACCTAGGGAAGGCTACAGATCATGCATTGGCACAGAAGATCAAAGACACATATGGCGATGTAGAAAATGGAACATGAGGCTACAAGGTAGATTCCATCTAGAATGGTACAGTGCGCCTGGACTGCCAGCTGATCATAGGAAATATCGTGATAAAGAACAGGCCTACACAGGTCACAGGATTCGTTATTGACCTCGCTGGGAAATGTGTATAAGGACTCCAGATGAACTGGGCGAAGCACTTGATCAACCAACTGGAATTAGACTATCGCAAAGCTTAGGATCAGGGCTATGAGTTCCACTTTATCTGGCTCCTGATCCTCATCACATTTACCGCTTGGGAGATGACGGAAGGTGTGACCTTCCCAGACATTGAGTCATTCGAGCTGCTCGCTGTGAAGTTCACCATGCTCTAGTACTCGAGCGATATGGGAAAACAGTGGCAGTCAAACGTGTTATTTCATACATATTATATCCAACTAAAGAGGGTTATCGAAGCTGTCCCTCGCATGACACCAAGCACCCTGCATCGGTTCCAACCCCTCATGAAGTTCCACGCAGATCGACACTTCATTTATATAACCACGCACACATATGAGCGTAAAGAAAAGCTTCAGTCATACTACAAGCTCACAGAGGAGGACCTCGAAGAGATAACCAAGGACTGGTCTGCATAGCTCCTCATCCCCGTTGACCCCGCATAAATGTCAGAACCTGAACTAATCGGAATCCTTGAGACCACTCATGAAGCAAAGGATACTCCTGAACCCAGCCGAAGAAATAAGACTGAAGAGTTCCAAAACTTTAGCAGTGCATCGTAAGAAACTCCTTCAGTATCACCTGGCCGAGGGGGTGATGACGAAGTATATCAAGAAGAGACCCACAGAAAAGAAGATCAGCAGAAGCAGAGTGAAGTAACATTGCCTAGGGATCATGTTGATGAGGCTGATCCCTTGAAGAAAAGGAAGGTTTCCCCCATGAAATCCACTTCACGAAAGAAATCCAGAGCCACCTTGACTAAGATGCAGACTGTGCTCACTGTAGATGACTTTGACTTCATCATCGCAGCTGTAGCAGATGCCTCGCAGGACATCTTACAGAAACATGAAGCCAAGCAGGAGGATATGTATGACAGGATCGAAGTTGAACTCAGAGGGGTACAACATGCCCTTCAATCCAGCTGCGCAGTATCCACTGCACCCCCGCCATCAGAAGAACCAGAGTTGGGAGATGAGCCTGCTCAACTCCGTAGACTAGCTGATGTGACCAAAGCTCACCTTCATCGAGCACAAGTTGAGAAATACCAGGCCACAAAGGCCCTGAAACAAGCCCAAGAAGAAATGGTAGAGCAATGTCAAGTCGCACAATAGGAGAAGGATGACCTTCAAGCTAAGTTTGAAGAAGAGAGGGCGCAGGTCAAGCAAGAAAAAGAGCAGTTTCTCGCAGAGCATCTTGGAGTCAAAGAAGCAGTCGACAGAGAAATTTTCTCTGTGATGGGATTTGAGCCAAAGGTAGAAGACTGAGTGGAGCATCAAGTAGCACAACTTGTGGAAGCTATCCAACAACTTCAACAAAGAATAACAGACTTAGATCTACAAACAGTGCCCAACACTCTGCAGGATGTGAGGGATCAAAGAGAAGCAACTGCTCGAAGCGCAGTTGAGAGAATCAAGGCCCTCACCATGGAATGTAAACAACTAAGTGATCCCAATGCCTAGACTTATGAGCGACTCACTGAGGATCCTGAACTGAAGGCATTGGAGTCACGGCTCTAGGAGGAAAAGAAGCAAGAAGAAACAAGACAGGCGCAGTTGAAGCCCCTATTAGCCGTTGAGAGGATGAAGCAATCCCAAGAACAACCCACTGCTCAACATCAGGTCCACACCATTCAGATAAAAGTCATGGAAGTGACTCAGAGGCTCCAACCAACACAGGATGAGGGTTGCCAACCATTCATAGAGATTGAAGGCCGAGGAGCAGAACTGAAGCAAGTCGTCATTGCAGTTGAACAACGCTTAGAGGGACTTGTCAATGAAATAGTTATCCAAGAGTTCACCGAGTAGGAGGTCGTGGTGCAGCAATAGGTCGAAGCAGCTCGAGACAAGCTCGAGGCTTTTGAAGCAGAGCTACCCAGACCAGAGTGAATCGGGATGAGTCATAGGTCAGTGTTGGGGGTCTATTGGCCCTTGACCAAGTTTTGAGGATCCTTGGTCATGTTTGACCTCTTTTTGAGACTTCGATAGGCTGTCGAAGGCAGAGTACAAGTCGAAGCAGAGATCGCGGGATCTCGGCTCCTTTTTAGGGATTTTTGGGTTTTGGGATTATGTAATGGGTACGGGGATGTTTTCCCATGGGTTTGCCCATGTTTAGGCCCTATTTGTAATGTTTAAATATAAGTCTAGGTGATGTAAGAGAGGGGGAAAGAAGAGGTTTTTGGTGCTATGCTAAGTGCAAGTGATGATTGTAAATGCTTTGTGCATGCTGTGTGCGATTTGCAAGGCTAAGTGCAAGTGATTGTAAGAGACTACAAAGAGGCTTTGTGTTGTAACTCGTGGAATGAGGATCTAGCGGAGTGCACGCATATCTCATGTCCTCTGCGGAGTAATATATCATGGCTCTGTGCATGTAGAAGATTGACAAAAAGAAATAAATAAGAAGAATTGGTGAACGTAGCCCCAGGGTGGGGGTGAACCACGTATATCCCGTGTTGTGGTTTCTTTATGCTTTATGGTTGTTCTCTTTTTTATGTGGTTAAATGCTTAGTGCACTGATATATGCTTAGAATATTCTAATATGATAGCTTAGTGCTGAATAATGTGAATGAATGCTAGATCTGATCTATGTTGGTATGCTTAGTTCTTGAATCTATTGGACCTATGTGAATACTACGTTGATCTATTATTAGGGTTTAGCTACGCTGTAAACTAAGATTGAGTATTAATGAACTATAACTGCTAAGTGTTCTGTTAAGGTGTTACAATCACAAATCTATGTCCCAGCTAAGGTTGCAGACATCTGAGTCCTGCAACCACCCCTGCCTCTACCTCGGGTGAGACTTCATTTGCTTCATAGGTGTTGTCGAAAGGGTCGGTAGTTAGGGTTTTGTTGATGCGTTGTTGTAAGCGTTGAACCCTGGGTCTACCCCTGTGCCAACAACCACCGCAAGAAGAATCACTCAAGGTGATAGGAGAAATGGAAACTACATGGGGAAAGGTGAAGAAAACAACACATGACACAGAAGAAAATCTACATCCATGACTGTGCAGGCTACAGAAGAAATTGTGGAAATAGAGGAAACAATAATGAAGGACACTGAGGCAGCTAAGGATGCCTCCCAAAATTTCATCCAAGCATGGAGGAGTGTGCAAAAATCCTATGTGGCTTGGGATGAGACACATGTGAGTGTTTGGGGGCTATTGGATAAGCACTGTGGAAATATTATTCATGAAAATACTAGGTATGGAAGATGTGAACAACAAAAGAAGAAAGAAGACAAGGAATGAGCAGAGTGTGCAGATGAGGCACATCTAGGCTCGTGAGTGTGCAGTTGAGACACATTAAGGAGTACATTGCACACTAAGGACTTATAAAGAAGAAGAATAAAACAAAAGAATATAGCAGATAATAAATCAAGAGAATAAAGCGGGTGAAATCATAAAGACGCACAAAAGCAGGAAGAACAGTAGTCATAGTGAAAAAGTAGCATGCAGAAGGAAAATAAAGACTGATCAGCGAGTTAACTTGAGTTGTCATGAATTGTAGTAGGGTTTTGGGGTGAGAAAAGTAAGGTTTTAAGCCCTAGAATTCATGTATAAATATGTAATGGGTTGGGAGAATAGGGGTTCTTCTCAAGCGGTAATGTGGAGTATGTTCCAATCTGTCGAGAGTTTTGTTGTTGGGTTCTATTCTCTTACTAGAGATACTATCGAGTCAGTCAAAGAGTTTATGTCTGTATGTTAAGGAGATGTTGCAGAGAGAGAGAGAGAGGCTTGCACTACAGAGCGGCTATGATAGATGAAGGAAAAGATAGCATGGTGTATCTTGAGACAATTGCAAAAATAATGATAAAGAAGCCACTCGTTGTGGACGTAGCCCAAAGTTGGGTGAACCACATTAACTATTGTGTTTACTTGTATTTTATGTGGTGGGTCTTGAATATTATATGTATGCATGTTATATTAGATCTATTCCTTACATGATATTTGCGCAATAGTTATGGATGTTACAGTACTTGGTTTATGTTTCAATTTGAAGTATAATGGTAATACATAACTGAATTCACTAAGTAACATAAGGAGAGAAAATACATAATAACATGCATAGAAAATATAAGTAAGAATGACAAGGAGGATCACCTCCCATTCCCTCACTCCTACAGAAACTCGGTTCCTACAGCTCCAATAGATGCCTTAGGTGAGAATTCACTTTCATGCAAGTGATGTCAAAAGGGCTGATGTCTGAAGGGTTTTGTTGGTCAAGATAACTTGAACCCAGGGTCTTACAACCACGCGTGCACCAACAACATGGCATACTCTATGGCATAGTGTGATGTGGACCAATCATGAGCTACCACGTGGTAGACCCGGATTGGCCAATGAAGGTTCAAGACCTGAACTTCGATGGTGGTCAATTCGTTGGTTTTGTAATTATGAATTTTAAATATTTAATTAATCTCTCTCTCTCTCTCTCTCTCTCTCTCTCTCTCTCTCTCTCTATATATATA
>ML782835.1:847161-857540 GCA_009831015.1 Picea engelmannii
CAAAATCCTTAACCATTATGCCAACCACTTTAGCTATGTTAATTTGTGATATTTAATTGGTTTTGTTGTGTAATTAATTTCGGTTGTATAATTCCAATGGATTTAGATCCGGTTTTTTGCCTTTATAAACTAACGTGCATACCAATGCACTAGGACATGGGAATTCATGCCAAGAGCACCCTGCATAAGTTTTTGTGCCACATATTTGTCTCATTTTGCGTGCAAGAGGTGTTCCTATTTTGGATTTGTCTCATTTTGTGTACTATTGAGTTCTTTGAGAAAGGTATAGAGTGTTTATACTCATTTTTCTCAGAATTTCGTGAGGAGTTCAGTGGTAACCTTTGTTTCTGGGTTTGAGCAACAAAATTGAAGGATGTCTTCAAATTTTCCATTGTAAGTCATCATTGTATCAAGCATTTTAGCATTAACAGAGCGGTCTCACTGTTTGGAAGCGGACCCGGATATGTAGCCCAAGATGGGTGAGCTCTGTTATCAAAATACGTAATTATCTTTGTTATTTGTTGTTTCTATTTCTTTCTATTTTGGCACTCTTATTTACGCAAGTTATTATAAGTTAATGAATTTTATGGATAAATAGGCATTTTCACATGATATTTTTCAAATAGTCATGACGATCATAATTTTCCAAATATGGTTGGATGTTTAGTGTCTATTTAAGAACTAATTGACATCTAAGGATTTTCAGATCATGGACAAACCTTCCAAGTGGTAATACTACCTTCATATAGTTGAATATTCTTATAATAATGGGTATCATGCATCATTGAAGATGATCTTGTTTGAAGCCTTGTATGGTAGGAAATGAAACACACCAGAAATTTGGGACAACCTAGCAAACATAGTAGTTATTGGACCATAATTTCTAAGGGAAATGAAAGAGAAGATGGTAAAGATTAGGCATAATGTAAAGGTTGCATATAATAGGAAAAAGAGTTATGTAGATAAAAGTAGGAAACACAAATAATTCAAAGTGGGTGAATATGTGTTTTTAAAATTAAAGGCTAAGAGGTGCTCGCTAAGATTGGGAAGTTTCGCAAAGTTGGCAGCGTGATATTGTTGTCCATTTGAAGTTTTAGAGAATATAGGCCCAATTTGATACATTCTTTCATTTCCTACATCCATGAGCATTCATAATGTGTTTCATGTGTCTTTATTGAAGAAATATATGCCTAACCCTAACTACGTAAATGATTGGAATGTGATCTAGGTGGAGCACGAAGGGGACTTTCAAGTGGAACTAGTGCGCATCCTGGAACGAAAAGTCAAAGTGCTCGACAAAAAATCCATCAACTTGGTAAAGTTTCAATAGACCTGCTAAGATATTGAAGACACTATGTGGGAGCACGACGAGACCATGCGGGAGGAATACTCACAAATTTTTTCAAATTTTGAAGAAAATTGAATGTACATTTGTATATAAGTGTGCAAGACTCCATTTTGACAGCTAGAGTTCCTAGAGCCACATCTTAGAGACTTCCTGTCCAATATGTGTTGTAGCCATAGAAGGAAAGTGGTACAACTTGAGGGACTGTACTGAATAGAAGGATGTACACTTCCTTTGGTTGTGCAAGTTGTGGGGAATGAGTGATTGTTGGTTTGAATTGTTGCGGGAGTTGTAAATTTGAAAACATACTGGGTACTATGATGTAAAATTTTGTATATGTATATCGATATGATGTTGTGCACCGAGAAGGATGGAATTTGTAGGGGGAGCGCAATGTAACATCCTCATTTTTAATCTCTAGATTAGTGATATGTAATGTAAATACAATGTATGCCCATGGGCTTGACCATGTAATATGTAAACATTATATATTGTACTAATAAAATAAAATGTAACGCCGACTATAGATGGACACAGACAGAGTATTGAGGGATAAGTTTCCACAAGAGAAAGGGGAAGTCTAAGAGGGGGACCAAGGGGGAATTAGTCATGTGTATTAATCCCAACCTACCTTACTTAAATTATTATGTCTATAATCTTCTATTTTTTCATTTTGAGTGTTTGCAAAGCCTATAATTAAACACATGTAAGAGAGTTGGTGTGAAAAGTGACATCCCATAATTATGAGAGTATGGGGGATGAGTACAATCAACATTGGGGAGTGTGAGATTCAACTTGCATGGGAGTGTGAGACTTTGCATCGATTACTGGGTCCTAAATAAAATCACAGTCAGGAACCGGTACTTGATTCCCTAAACAACGATCTCCTTGACCAGCTCAAGGGGGCCAAATACATCAGTAATATTGATCTGAAGTCTAGTTACCATCAGGTCCCAATAGAGTATACAGATGTATGGAAAATTATCTTCATGTCCAAAGAAGGTCTTTTTGAATGGTTGGTCATGCCCTTTGGTTTTTCGAATTCCCCAACAAATTTCATGAGGATGATGGACAATATATTGCGGCCTTTCACCAATTGTTTTATGGTGGTGTATCTGGATGACATTCTCATCTACAACAAGAATTGGGTGGAACACTTGCAACATATTCAGTAGGTTCTGCACACTCTGCGACAACACAAGCTATATGAAAATTTGGAAAAATTCTCCTTCGGCATGGACAAGGTCTAGTACCTAGGCTATATTATTGATGATCATGAGGTGAATGTGGATCTAGCCAGATACAGGTCATTCGTGACTGGCCAACCCAAACCACACTCACTGAACTTAAGAGATTTTTAGGCCTTGCCAATTTCTATCGTAGGTTCATTTTGGGATTCTCCCATATTGCATGGGCCCTCAGCCAAGTAACTAGGGGTGGTGATAAGGAAAATTTCATGTGGGACCTGTCACAATTGTAAGTGTTCCATGATTTGAAGAAGCGCTTGTGCCAAGCCCCAGTTCTTTCATTACCCGACCTGCAACAACCCTTTGAGATCGAGATACATGATTGAGACTATGTTGTGGGTGTTGGTCACTATAATTGTTTATTTAACTAAACAATCAAGTGTTACATAAATTGTCAACCCAAGGAAGTTTGTTATTTCAAAGGTAACCACGCACTGTATATGATCAATCTCAAAAGCAGCCTAGAGTTGTAGTAAAAACATATTAATCACACTTTGGCTTGAATGAACTAAAGTTCTAACTTGAATTACAGGAAAGCAATCTACCTGTTGCAGAGTTCAATGCTTAAAGAAATAATTGTCCAAAGAATCCTGGATTACATTAAGAAATAACAATCTAGGAAAGGAAATCCTTCAAGTCACTGCAAAAGGGAAGACCAACTATTCTATAACCAGAGAACAGGACCCTAATTCCCAAGCAGAAATCTTCAGCACCTGTTTTCGATCACCACACTTTTATGAACTCATTGCTAATTGAAATGATTGACACACACACTGAAGACTAACTACCTCTTAACAGAGAACAGGACCCTAATTCCCAAGAAGGAATCTTCAGCACCTGTCCCGATTAGCACACTTTCATGAACTCATTAATTGAAATCATTGACATGCATTGAAGGCAAACTATCTCTAACAGAGAACAGGACCTTAATTCCCAAGCAGGAATCTTCAGCACCTGTCCCTGATTATCAAGCTCTCATAAATTCACTAAATATGATTGCTAACTAGAATGATTAACAGTTACCCAAGCATGAATCATATGAAAACAATGTATCAATCAGTAAAGCATAGTTTCAGCAAGACAGAGTTCAGTGAAATAGTGTTTCAGCAAAACAAAGTTCAATAAAGTAGTGTTTCAGCAAAACAGAATTTAATCAAGGCATAAACAGAAATAACACTAACACAATATAAAGCTAACGGGTGAATCTTGTGAAGAAGGTGGGCCCTCCCTTCTCACAAGATTCCCCTGAAATGAGAGGGACTAAAAATAAATGCTCAGAACAGTCTTCTATTCATCTGTCAACTGTATCATATTACAATCTGAAGTAAAAACATGTCCTTCTCTGTAAAATTCTTTCTTAACTGAAAAAGAAGGATCCTCTCTAATGATGATTTCCTCTTATTTAAAGAGGAGAATCCCCTCGATACAAATGATCAACAAATTACAGGTGTACATCTCAGTCCTATTCTTAGTCAGATCGACTTTCTAAACTGGAATAGGATATCCTAGTCTCCTGCAACATAATGATATTACAAGTGTTGAGTGAGGTGTTGTTGTTGTGGCTAGAGTAACAACTTCTTTATTTGTCTTCTTGTTACTGCTGTTGTATGCTGTTTCAGCATCGCGAATCGTGGGTTGTTTCAGCAACGGGATTTGCATTCTGACTGTTTCAGCAACTTGGTCTCAGGCAGTAGCGATGGTAATGCTAGCTCAAGGTGCGGCTGTTGTGGTCAATGTAACAGTTTTTTGTTGTTGTTTCAGCATCGTAGACCACAGAGGGTGTAACAGCTTCTTCTGTGTGAGTGTTGTAGACCACGGTCTGTGTAACAGCTTCTGTGAGTTGTTGTTTCAGCATCGTTGACCACGGAGAGTGTAGCAGCTTCTTCTGTGTGAGTTGTTGTAGACCACGGAATGTGTAACAACTTCTGTGAGTTGTTGTTTCAGCATCGTTGACCACGAGGAGTGTAGCATCTTCTTCTGTGTGAGTTGATGTTTCAGCCTCGTAGTCCATAGACTGTTTTAGCCACAGGGTTTGCATGCTTTAACTGTTTCAGCAACAGGCCTCAATGCTAATCTGCAGTTCGAACTGTTTCAGCACTTATACATTTCTGATCAATGGTTAAGTACGAGAATAATGTAAAATTATATGCAAAACAGATTAAACATATAGTAAAGAGAAGAGACGTTGTATACCTTTGGAAAGATAGGGTAAGGTGATAATGTGAGTTTAAATATGAGTGAAACAAGGGTGTAAAGGTGGCAAAAAGTGTGAGCAAAAAGGTACATTGTATGGTCCTAACATCCCCCCCAACTGAAAATGTTGCATGTTCTCAGGCAACTTCACTCTGAATTAGAGTCTGGATATCGAGTCAGAGCATGCAAGTTACTCAAGCAGTAGCTGTGGAAGGTAATGTGTGTTGGAGCTATGAACCCTTGAACGCATTGTAACCTTTGCCAAGCTATTGTTTCGGCCTTTTTGGGCAACTTATAATGGACTTGGTATTTCTCTGCTGGCATCCAGAGGATAGGAAAATGAAACTGGTACCCTAGCCAACTTTCATTACAATGCTGAGCACACTTGATGTAGCTAGGTACTCTGGAGATTGCTATCTCAAGATTAGTGGGGCTAAAAGGATTGTGTTCCTGTCTTTTCTCAGTAGACTGTTGCCAAAATAGATTATTTGTCTGTAGGGCAGTAATCTCTGTTGATTTAATGAAATGTTGATACTCCTGAAACACTGATGTCTGTAATTGTTGAATGTGTTGAGTCCTCTCTGGTTTCTTTAAAAACTAATAATACTCTGTAACAAAAGTGGCAGCATTTTGTGGTTCTGGCCTTATCCAGAGAAGACGGTTATCCTCATTGTGCTTGGCAGCTAGGAAGTCATCCTGCCATATAATCTGATTGTTGAGGAAGGAGGTGAGTGCCCGGATCTGGATGTCACCGACAAGAGGGTTAAGGTTAAGTTGTCGGTTCTCAGGGATGACCTCATTATGAAAATATAGCTCACAAAGGAGGTGTTGAGCCATAGCAGAGGCTTCTGCAAAGGTTTTGACAAAATCTGTTGGATTTAACACTCCATGGGATCTGCCTTCTTTGATTGATTTGATCTGAAACCATGTAAGTCGTTCCATGAGGAACAGAGAGTAATTGCAGGATGGTTTTCTTGCAGCTAATAGCTTTTCTGCCAAGTCAAATATCAGGATAAATCTGCCTTTTAGCTCCTTATTCTGTTTCTTAAGGGCACTAGATTCCTAACGTGTTTGCTCCAGGGCTTCCCAATTTGAGTAGATATGATTTATCCAGATCTTTCTGTGTTCTTGTAGGCTTTTGGCCTGTGTAACAACAAACTCTTCTTTCCATTTGTTTATTATTCTCTGCTCATCCCATGGCTGAGTTTGTGTTTCAGTGTTACAAGTAATATGCTGAGGTAGGGTCTAAGTGGCTTGTTCCACGAAGGTGTGGGTGTTGATCTGGCTAGGAGGGGAAGATTCATCACTAGGTAATGTTTGTAGAGATTTATTAACAAAAGCAGGGGTTTTAGATTTGACATTTGTTGCAAGCCAGGGCTTAGTCTTAATTGTGGAAGGTCCTGCTGGTTCTTGTGTAACAGAAGGGTGTTCTTCTTTAACTGCAAAAGTGGAAGGTGCAGGGGGAGCTCCTGGTATTTGAATTTGAATTAATTTGTAGCCTTCTTGATAATAGACGTCCCCACATTAACTGCACATGTATTCTCTACACGGATTCTCTGTTGCAGTTCCCTCTGACATGATCGCTATACGAGCTAGGGTCTACAAATTAAGTTCCTTCTCATAGGCTTCATTCTCCATGGCTAGCTCTTTCTTGTAGGCTTCCAGTTCAGACCTTAGGAACTCATTTTCTTGTAAGACAGAGGCCATTGTTCGTTCTGGTTGAGGGGTGACTGGTTCTTGTGTAGCAGTCACAGCCGCACTAGCTGGTTCTTGTATTTCAGCTTCTTGATGTAAATAGAGTAATGTTGCAGTGACCTGGGCCTTTGATTCCTGTATCTCAGTATCAATATTAGCAGCTGGTTCTTGTGTTTCAGCTACTGAATGGGTAGCTAGTTCTTGTGGTTCAGCTAACAAATGGGTAGCTAGTTCTTGTGTTTCAGCTATTGAATGGGTCGCTGGTTCTTTTGGTTCACCTAACGAATGGGTAGTTGGTTCTTGTGTTTCAGCTACTTGATGAGTAGTTGGTTCTTGTGTTTCAGCTACTTGATTTGCCGCGGATGATGTCGTAACATACTGGGCATCTGGTTCTTATGTTTCAGTGCCCGTGGGTGGAATAGACAAAGATTCCGGGATTTGGGAAGTTGTAGGTGTACGGGGTATTAGTCGGATGAGTTGGGGGTTTAGGGTAGTGGCGGTAGTGGCTGCCCTTATTGAGGCCCTTGTTCGTTTTCTTTGTAAAAAGGGAAGAAAGAAAGGAATTTGCTTTCGTTTGCGTGGGGGCTTTTCCTCAATGATGGGATAGGGAGAATTGTCTGGTTCAGAATCATCGCTAAGGATATGCATGGCAAGGGTGGATGATTTTGGTAAAATGTGGGGCGGTCTTGGTATAGTAGGTGGGTTGATTGGATTGATTGGGTCTGCAGAGAGACTGTTAGGTATTTCTGGAGAATTTGGAGGGTTTTGTGGTTGTTGTTCTTGAAGATTTTCAGGAATTTCAGCAGCTTCTTGGGGATCTATGGGTGGGTTGTTTAATGGAGGATTTTGTTGGGCAAAACCCTTTTGGATAAGAAGTTGAGCGAGACGGTGATGGGTGAGTGAAAGGGTGGGATATTTAGCCTTTTTATAGTAGTGCGACATATTCTTAAGACAACCGAGCAGATAATAAGGAATGTTCACCAATCTAGCGTGTCCTAAATGAGACAACAGGACAAAATCATGCTGGTAGACTACCTGGTATCGGCCTTCGCAGGTAAGGTAGTGTTTGACGAATTTTTCAACTTCCGTCCATGTAGGCGGCAACGAGCTGAGTCGGATACCCCGGCCTTTAGGTTCAATTTGTTCCCCTGGCAAGAGGAAATCCTGCTGGGCATTCAAGATGATATGTTTGCGGATGAATAAACGAATTCCATTGGTAGGGAGACTCGAAACCTACGCTATATCATCTTCTGTAACTGAAATACGAACCCCTTGAACAATGGAATGATCTTCCTGGATATTTCGAGCAAATTGCAGAGCATGTTGTTGATCAAACCAATGGAGTCCTTGAAAATAACCGAGCCATCCTGCCTGCAGAAAAATTTGATAGGCTTCTAGATACAGTTCTAACAGTGCTGTCATGGCGGATTCGTATCGTATAACAGGGCCTCCCATAGCTAACAGCTCAGTAAAATACACCGTCAAAGAGTCGAGTAACAACTTCTGTGCAGAGTAAGTTTTTCAAGTGAGGGCATGCAAATGGTGGTAAAACAAATGAAAGGATGGTAAAAAGGAATGACAGTGGTTGATGCGTGTGAAATGATGGTATAAAAGTTTGATATTTCCTCCCCCCCCCTCAAGTGCAGCTAATAATGATTTTACATGAGTGGTAATAATGAGTTGGAATCTTCTCATTAACTATAGCTTAATTGTATTTACATAAAATTTACATACCTCGGCTTTACCTTTTGATTCATATTTCAAACAAAATATAATGCATGTCCATAATATTTTTGCAGTGTCCATGGCGGAGGCTTTTGATTTGTTATAAATTGTATCAAGGATTTATTGACTAGAAGGACAAAATGTAGTATGAGAGCGCAAAAGATTATTGACAGAAAATGCCGAAAAATTGGTGTTTCAGCCGTAGGAAGAACAGAGAAATGTTTGCTGAAGAGTAATGTTTGCAGAATACTGCTGAAGAAATGGTGTTTCAGCCATAGAAGGAAGGGAGAAACAATTGTTGAATGGTGTTGTTTCGTCAAGGGAAAATGTGAAGAATTGTTGAATGGTAGTGTTTCGGCAATGAAAAACTGTGAAGAATTGTTGAACAGTAGTGTTTCGGCAATGGAAAAAATGGTGAAAGGTTGCTGAACAGTGGTGTTTCGGCAATGAGGAAAATGGCGAAAGGTTGCTAACAGTGGTGTTTCAGCAATGGGAAAAATGGTGAAAGGTTGTTGACAGTGGTGTTTCAGCAATAGGAAAAAAAATGGTGAAAAGTTGTTGGACAGTGGTGTTTCAGCAATGGGAAAAATGGTGAAAGGTTGTTGACAGTGGTGTTTCAGCAATGGGAAAAAAATGGCGAAAAGTTGTTGGACAGTGGTGTTTCAGCAATGAGAAAAATGGTGAAAGGTTGCTGAACAGTGGTGTTTCATCAATGGGGAAAATGACGAAAGGTTGCTGACAGTGGTGTTTCAGCAATGGGAAAAAAATGTGGAAGATTGTTGAACAGTGGTGTTTCAGCAATGGGAAAATGTAGAAAATTGTTGAACAGTGGTGTCTCAGCAATGTGGAAGTTTTGCTCTTCTTGAAGTAAGATCATCCTTCCTTAGTAGGCCCTTGCTTTGATCGATAATCTGCAAAAGTCAATTGTAACATGGTATTTCTTGACAGGGATTATTAGTAAACAAAATCTAATCTAATACTAAAGAAATTAAATTAAAAGAATTAATTGCAATGAGGGTTAGGATCCCCCTCTAAAAAGAGGTAATGAGAGTCTGCCACACATGTAGCCTTAAAATCTTCTTTGGAAATAGGGCGCTTGTACAGACGGAGCCAATGACCATTTACGAGTAACAGTGTTTTAGAGTCATTGATTGTGAGGAGCCTTATTGTTCCATTAGGGAAAACAGTGTCTACTTCGTAGGGTCCGAGCCATCTTGTACGTAGTTTCCCTTGAAATTCTTTAAACCGAGAGTCATACAATAGGGCCCAATTACCTTTTTGAAATTGCTTATGCTTGATGGTTTTGTCATGCCATTTTGATTTTTGTTGTTGAATCATAGTTGTCTGATGAATGGCATCTAATCTTTTCTCATCCAATTCATTAAGCTGTTGTAACCTGGTTGTCTGTGCATCGGTCAAATCAAGGTTGACAGCGAAAGAAGTCCTTAAGGTTTTGATTTCAAATTCCACAGGAAAGACAACACTTTTTTCAGAAACTAATTCATAGGGAGAGAATCCTGTAGTATTTCTCCAGGTAGTTCTGTAGGACCATAATGCTTCAGGGATCCTGTGAGACCAATCCTTTCTGTTTTCCTTCACTGTTTTTGTAAGAATGGCTTCTATTACTTTATTTGTGCTTTCCACCTGTCCATTGGCTTGAGGGTGGTATGGTGTAGTCATTCTATGCTGAATATGATATTTCTGAAGGGTGGCTTTAAAACCATGAGAAGTGAAAGGAGGTCCTCCATCTGTAACTAATTCTCTTGGCACTCCAAATCTGATGAAGATGTCTTCAAATAGGAAATCTAGAACTACTTCTTCAGTTGCTCTATGGAGTGCCTTAGCTTCCACCCATTTGGTCATATAATCTGTGTAGACCACTATGTAAACTTTTTGATTGGATGGGAGGTTAATGGGTCCTACAAAGTCTAAGGCCCACCTTTCGAATGGTTCAAGTACTATCTGGGGGTTTAATGGCATTTCATTTGTATGATTAGGTTGGCCCATTCTTTGGCATCTATCACAGGCCTGGACATATTTCTTTGCATCTTTAAAAAGTGAGGGCCAATAATACCCCATCCTGAGAATTTTATGTGTTGTTCTTTTATCAACAAAATGCCCTCCACAAGGGCCATCATGACAAGCTTTTAGTAGATCATAAACCTCATCTTCTC
>ML782835.1:877760-888311 GCA_009831015.1 Picea engelmannii
GAGCACATTGTTCATCAAGCACATAAAAGTGGCAGGGGCATTGGTCAATCCAAATGGTACTACCACAAACTCATAGTGACCATATCTCGTCCTGAAGGCAGTTTTGTGGATGTCTTCACCCTTGATTCGGACTTGATGGTATCTAGATCTCAAGTCAATCTTTGAGAAGATGGAAGAACCTCCCAATTGATCGAATAGGTCATTGATCCTGGGTAAGGGGTACTTGTTCTTTATGGTTACCTTATTGAGTTGTCTATAATCTATGCACAATCGGAGGGTACCATCTCTCTTTTTCACAAATAGGACTGGTGCTCCCCATGGAGACACACTAGGCCAGATATAGCCTTTTTCCATCATTTCTTTTGGTTGTAGTTTAAGCTCAAATAGCTCGGGTGTGCTCATCCTGTAGGGTGTCCTAGACACTGGCATTGCTCCTAGTGCAAGTTCTATCGAGAAGTCAATGTCCCTTCTCGAAGGTAGACCCAGTACCTCTTCTAGAAATACATTTCTATATTCTCTTAGTGTGGGGTGGTCTTCGAGACTTGGTTTGTCATCTTCAACTGATTCCAACACCTGTATCGCATATAGAGGACATCCCTTTCTGCAATACTTTCTCATTTGAAGAGTTGATATTCGTCTCACGGAGATAGGTTTTTGGATCCCTTGAAGGGTTATCCTTCTTCCTTCTTCACTTACACATTCTAAGGTTTTATGGTAACAGTCCAGTCTGGGTTTATATGTGGCTAGCCAGTCCATACCAATCAATAGGTCATACAATCCTAGGGGTAGTATGTTAAGGGTTTCGTGGGTGGGGAATTCACCCATAGTGAATTGGCAAGCTGGTATAACCTCCGCTACCTTTCGTTTGGTGCCAGTGGCTAACTATACCAACCATGACTTGGCATGTTTATGTGGCTGTAATTTACACTTATCAACAGCCTCAGGGGATCTATAACTCAAATTTGAACCAGGGTCAATTAGAATAGACACTAGATGGTTGGTGATCATACCTTCCATCTCTACCACTGAAGCTTGGTGGTCGGCTTGTTTATTATCCAAGGTTGCATAAATTTGCGGCATGCCCCTGGCCATGTCATTGATAGTGATAGCTTCTTGAACATTGTAAATTCTTCGACTGTTCTGTTATCGGTGCGGGTAGTCCCTCAGTAGATGTTCTTCTCCACAACCCCAACATTTCAAGGGTTATTTCTTTGGGTTATCAATATTTCCTGGGGTAGATCCAAAAGTTTTATTTCCTCTCTGGGAGGAGAAATTCTACTAGTGTACACTTTCGGTTGGGAAGGTCATCCTTGAATCCTTTTTATAGTTTTTAAATCTTTGGGATTTAAACCCCTTTTTCTGGAATCCCGAACTATTCTTCTGCTTCCATCCTTCACGAGGTTTTGTCCAATGCCCAAGTTGTTCATAACAATATCTTGCCTTTCAGATAGTGTCTTCTAGGGTCTTTGGTTCGTCGAACTCAATCCTATTTTGATAGTCCTTAGGTAGTCCACTGATGAACCGTTGCACCTTTGCATTTTCTGCTTTTATATAGGGTACGTATCTCAGCAACACAAGGAATCTATTGACATATTCCTCTATAGTGTGTTGCCCCAGCTTGAGTTCATAGAATTCTTTAGTCTTTTTGTCGAAATACTTTTCTGACAGATACTTCTTCCTGAACTATTTCTCAAACCGTTCCCAAGATAGGTCTTCTTCGTGAATCCATTTTACGTTCTTAAGGTCTTCCCACCAAATGGAAGCCTTCCCATTCAGGTTGAAAGTGGCTACTCGAGCCTTCAAGTTTTCCGAGAAGTCATGGACTCTGAAATACTTATTTAGTCCAAGCAGCCAGGCCTCCACTTCCTCTCCCTTCTTTATTTCATCGTCGAAAGAGGGTGGTTTGGCCTTCTTGAATTCTTCAAGATTATGATTTTTGCAATGATTTTGCTTCTTCCATTTTCTTCGGGAATAAGAACTAGTTCTGCTACTAGAATATCCCTCTGAGTCACCAGTTTCCTTTCTAGAAGAATCGTCCGACGCTTGTCCCTTATCTCTAGGGTGGACCTTTCTCGAGGTTCTCCTCCCAGTGTGGCCACTTAAAAGACCACGTTTCCGTATCCCAGGTGGGCTTCGACTTCTCTTTGTTTGTCGTTGATCAGCGTGACTGGTGCCAGGTCCATGTTGCAATTGTCTTTGTATGTCGGATAAACTCTGTAGTAAGACTGCATTAATTTCTGTTTTCTTCTCTTTCTCTTTTATCAACCTCTCGTTGTCAGCCTTGCAGCTCTGTAGTTCGACCATGAGGCTTCTCATAGTCTCAGCTAGATCTGGAGGGGTCTCTACCGCTCTCCTTTCGTCAAACTCTTCATCTCTATTGTGGGAGCCATCCCCCACTTGGTGGTGTGTCACCATTCTATACGTGTGTCATTTCCCGTGGTTGATCGTCCGCTTGTTGTGCAAGAAAAACACTTGTCGTTAGTCAAAATTATATTCATTCACAATCGGCGCATGATTCATATTTTTCAAATGTATACACACAATAGGAATTTTCATTCTTAACTTCATCTTTTGATAAAGGGGGTTAAGGTAGAGGGTTACTCCTTTTAAGAGTACTTCAAATGGCGTTTCTGCGCAACTCATTCATGATCCCAAGCAGGCCAAGTGCTGTAACCATGCTCTTATACCAATTTGTCACACACCCACTACGAAAACCTAGATTTTTCTTTTATTTTCGTCTTTTCTTCAAGGGACAAAATCCCCGAGTTTCTATGGGGCCTAGCGTAGACCATCCCTTCCCTTATCTTCCTCCATGTGATCGTTGGCTATGACCACAGGCCTTACCAAAAAGGCACTTCTGGCTTTCATGATTCGGGGAATCGCGAAGCAAGCGTTCCTCCTTTCCCTTTTTAATCCTTGGGACTCGAAAGCCCGGTGTCATCCATATCTACGTTCCAGATCGTTGACTTGATCAACGGCCCAGATTAAATCCCGACATTCTACCTTTCGAGATTTCGGGCGGGGTCTTCACTCCTATTCCTCCGGTGTCAAGAACCCCGGTGGCTTTAGACCTTCACCACGCTTCCCCTACAAATGGACAGTCCAGATTCTTTCGGGACCCAAAATATCGATTCCCGAGTTTTGGCCCTTGATTAACTGCTAGCACCTACCTCCTCCTTCTACAACATGACTCTGCCCTGTGACCTAGGGCTCATCCACAGAGCGCGTCGGGGTTTCGGGTACCAGGATTTTGTGACTTGCGAAAACGAGGGGTCTTACCCTTTGGTTTTCCCGGGTGTCGAAACGTCGAAACCTATTCATGCTAAACTAGCTCATCCACAGAGCGCGTCAGGGTTTCGGGCACCAGGATTTCACGACTTGCGAAAATGAGGGGTCTTACCCTTTGGTTTCCCGGGTGTCGAAACACCGAAACCTATTCACGCTAAACCGGCTCATCCAAGGAGTGCATTGGGGTTTCGGGTACCGGGATTTCATGACTTGCGAAAATGAGGGGTCTTACCCTTTGGTTTCCCGGGTGCCGAAATGCCGAAACCTATTCACGCAAAACTGGCTCATCCACAGAGCACGTCGGGGTTTCAGGTACCAGGATTTTGTGACTTGCAAAAATGAGGGGTCTTACCCTTTGGTTGTGAAAATGAGGGGTCTTACCCTTTGGTTTCCCAGGTGTTGAAATGCCGAAACCTATTCACACTAAACCGGCTCATACACAGAGCGCGTCGGGGTTTCGGGTACTGGGATTTCGTGACTTGCGAAAACAAGGGGTCTTACCCTTTGGTTTCTCGGGTGCTGAAATGCCAAAACCTATTCACGCTAATTCGACTCATCCATAGAGCGAGTCGGGGTTTCGGGTACCCAGATTTCACGACTTGCAAAAACGAGGGGTTTTACCCTTTGGTTTCCCGGGTGCCTAAATGCCGAAACGTCGAAAACCTGAGAGAACTACTCTCTCTTGTACAAGGTTTCTAGACTCATATCACATGATCCTTCAGCGGTTTCTTGGGTAATTATCCCTAGGCTTGGTGACCTGACTGAAAAGACTTCCTAATTTGTCGAGCTATGAACTCTGTTTCAGGGGTAAAGTAAAGTTGTGGGTTTACTAAAATGGTAGTCTTTTCAAGGGACTCACTCCGGCTCTGGAATGCGAGGGAACTTCCCAGGAGGAGGTGCCTTCGGGAAATCAAACCAGGACACCGTGCGATTCAAGTAGATGGAACAAATCTCAAGGGAACAGACTCGTATTCTGAACTTATTCATTCTATACCTAAACTGATTATGGTCATATGAGTATAAGCATGCATCCATTATTTCCGATCAAAACACAAGGCAAACACTTCAATACAGAAACCATTTATGAGCATATAAACATGAGCATGCGTCCAAAATATTCAATTCAAGATACAAGATATAAACACTTATCAGAAACACCAGATGTGACGCGACTGCTGAGAGGGGTGCTCGTTTCCACCCAACCGTAGGCTCAGTGAATCCAAACGGATTTACCACTAGCCACCCCCGAGCTAGACCATGATGCTTGAGATTCGGTCTCCTACTTCCAACTCAATGATAGTCAAGGAAGAAGGTTACTCTCCTTCTCCTCTGTTCAGAACTCCCTGTATTTCCCGAGTTTCTCCTGGTTCTCTTCGGCGATCCCTGTCGTGTGTGTTCTCTCTTCTGCCTTTACCACACTTCCTCTCTTGCCTTTTCTCTACAAGATTGCATGTGGCACGAATTTCCCGGTCCTTGGTCAGGTTTGGGAGCTGTTACGGATGGGTGGTTCACCCCCATCCCCTCATTAACTCTTGAGGAGCCTCCCCACCTACCAATCTGATGGGAAATCCATTCCAGGGTCAGAGAGTTGCTTTGGTCTTTGAGCAATTAAAAACCAATACGGTACTGGCTTGGTGGAAGTTAATGCAACAATTCCAGGTCCCTTCCACCACCTCTCATTAGCCATCGTGGTCTTTTTTAGCACATCCCCCTCCCAGCATTCAAGCAACACATAATCATAACATAATTTACATTCATTGACCTTTTATACAAAGGTCCATCAAATCAAACATTCACATCTTTGAGTTTGCCATAGTTCTTGACCAATATAGTTATTTTTACAGACTAGGGGAAATAGAGTGTTACACTAAGCTACCTCATTTAAGTCTTTACGTGAACATGATCTTCCTTCAGACTGTACACGCATCTTCTTGTCTGACACTGCTTCAGACGACACGGCTTCTGCAAGAAAACTATCCATCGGAGTACCACGAATTGACTACTTCTAACGCTTCCCATGCCTTCCATTTATGGATTGAGCTGAGGTCTCAACCACCTCCTCAATATTCATCAATTGCTTCTTCGATGGAGGGTGGTCGAGACTGAATACATAAAGAGTGACCACATGTCGGTTTTCCAAATCTTGGAGGCTATCCTTCATTTCTTCAGGTTTCACTCTCAACGTAACCACATGGCCATGCAATTGTCTCCTGGGGGGCTTTTACATTTCACATTACGGGTTTCGGCGATTCCCGGTGCAATGGAGGAGCGACCCCTTGTCTTTCAAAGTCCCAGTAGTCGGAATGTCAAAATGGATCCTAGGGGGCTTTTACATTTTGCGTTTCGAGTTTCGGCGATTCCCGATGCAGTGGAAGAGCGACCCCTTGTCTTTCAAATTCCCAGTAGCCGGAATGCCGAAATGGCTCCTGGGGGGATTTTACATTTCATGTTTTGGGTTTTGGCGATTCCCAATGCTGTGGAGGAGCGACCCCTTGTCTTTCAAAGTCCCGGTAGCTGAAATGCCGAAACGAATCCTGGGGGGCTTTTACATTTCATGTTTCGGGTTTCGACGATTCCCGATGCAGTGGAGGAGCGACCCCTTGTCTTTCAAAGTCCCGGTAGCCAAAATCGCGACCAAGCCTTATCAGGAGCCATGTGTCCGGACTAGATCGGATGACCATGATCATTTTGTGACTTTGGCCATAAGAGATGAGCCCATGCGCTAAACCTCGTGCAACTCTGCGACTCAATCTTACCCGATGACCGTCGATCTGCTCCATCTATGGATCCTCGCCGTTAAAAACAAAATGCTCGCTCGCTTGATTTTAAGCCTAAAATGGACTTCTTTTGTGTGCTGCACTTGGCGCTCATGATTGTGGCCTTTGAATAAAACACATTTGATGGGTTTTAAACCCCATTTCTACGCATTTTCACTAAGGGCCCGAAATCGAAGAGAAACACCCCCTTGCAAGAATTGGCACTAACACTTTCCACCATTATTGTACACCTCTGAGGTAGCAGAATAGTTGACACCAACAGAGGTCAACCCTGACTGCATGGAACATGAATCCACTATATCATATTGTGGACTCACATGTCAAGGGAACTCGCCAACATAAGTTTCATCTTTATCGTGTTGTCAAATCAAGGCAACTCCTGTACCATGGCAAGTGGCTCACCCGGGGCCAAATTCAGCAAAAATTTCCTCATCTGATGAGGGAACTCAACGTAATGGAGACCATTGATTCCTAAGGGGAAAGGATTGATCTAGGTGTAAATCGGTGTCCAACCACCTTTTCCAATTGGCTCAAATACATTTGTCATCTTGGTAGTTTCAATTTTCATCTTGGTAGTTTGTTTCTAGCTTTTCAGGTTCTAAACTTCCAGGGTCGTTTTGAGGCCCTAAACAAATTTTTTTGGGCCCACCACAATCACAATGTAGATGAAGTTAGAGTGTGATGACATAATGTGTAGTCCTCGGTTATACCTTTCCAATAGGCTATCGTGCGCATAAAATAGAGATCATATGCAAAAGTTATGACCCTGGGAAGTTGATGTACCAACTTAACCCAACGGGGCCCACATGAATTTTGGCGCTTCATCTCCTAGGGTTATTTTTTTGGATGTCTAGGATTTTTGCATTCATGTTTGATGTAAAAAGTCCTTTGGAGCCTCATTGTAATCATCTTCTTGCGAATGAGTGCATTTGTCACATCTCTTCTCAAAGATAAGCCACCACCATTTTAGCATATTTCTTTATTGAATAGAAGCCAAATTTTACTGTATCTTTGTTATTGTTCATTATATCTCAGTGTTAATAACATAGATCTATATTCATTTCATTCTTCTCATAAAATATGGATCACTACACAACTTAAGGAATGGGATCCCCTTCTCTTCTATGCAGTCCCTCAGGCTATTCCACTTCCCTCTAGGGATCCAGTGAAAGGTTGGCTAAGAAATCTCTCAGGTGGGGACTTGAAGAATTCTCAGCTATCAGAGGAGTTCTCACAATACCCTTCTTAAGGCGCTTAATTTATTTCTCTGTAGGAAACACACTTATAGGCACACAACCTATATTACCAACATAAAACTAAGCTCAACAAAGTTGTCTTTCGATACCCAATATGGTTGGTGCTCTTTCCCAGCACCATGTTCTCCTCTTTCTATCCAAAGTATACTTGTAAAACATGATCTATTCTCCAACTCGAATTTTCTTTTTTCTTCTTCTCCCATGCTTGCTTGACTCTCACTCTCCCCCCAAGATGATTGTAATCAACCCATACTTTCATAACTAAGTGGGCTAACTTTCTCACCCAACCTCTTACATGAATTCAATAATTGAGCGTGTAATAATTCAAATGGATAAATAGCTAAACAAAAACTAATTTATGAAGGTGGCTTAAGACTCTAAGAATATGGAATCCCCTCCAACCCCCTCTCTTGTGGAATCATAGCCCCGCAACATTATTGTCCCTCTTGTATCACAACCATTAATGTATTTTTATTAATCAATGTATGTACATATTACAATATCAAGCTCTCTAGCCTTTAATCAATGCAGGCTCTACAACCCAAAATATTATTGTCTCACCCACATAAATCACATTTTCACAATTACATTACAATTTATGAGGATTAAAACTTGAGATGTTACATTGAAATTTCTTTATTTCCTTTTTCCTCTCATCTATAATAATTTCAACATGAAAGAATAATATTATTATTCCTTATTTGCAATGTTCATCAATATTTGGTGTTGAGCTTAGCAATATTCAATGTGGAGTCTAATCGTTCAATAATTTAATTATCTAATTAGGAAAAAAAATGATAATTCTTAATTAGTTAATGCTTCACTTAAAGTACAAAATAAATTTGTTATGCAACATTTCAGCAAAGGGAATAACACACAAGGAGGAGGTAATTTTATAGTTGAAATATTGCAACGAAGTTATGAATACTAAGTTGGTCAATCATTTTTTTTCAACATTATGATCTTAAAAATAAAATCAATAGTATTAAGACAAGGACAAATGCATGATCTTAAAAATAAAATCAATAGTATTGTAACACACCCACTACCTAAATCAAATTTTTCTGGTCTTCTGCTGGACTCGAACCCCTAAATACTATGGAGGCCCAGCGTAAGTATGGCTCTTTCTCTCTCCTTCTCTGTTCCCCTTGATCGTGGGTCAAATTCGCAGTTCAATTTGGACGCAACGCCTGTTTGTATTTCGCGCCTCAGCGCTACAGTAACGTCTAAACGTTCGACTCTGCAACCGTCGAACCCCAACAGGGCTAGCGATCGACCAATGGGGATGAATCCCTACAAGGTCAGCGAATGGCCAATAGGAACAAACCTTAACAGGGGTAGAGAATAACCAATGGGGGGCGGCCCCGTTGCGCGGTTAAGTGGATCACAGGTGGCAAAGAGGGATATGCGACATGGTGATAGACGTGACAGGAGGGGCCCTACTTCACACACCACACTATTCCGGNGACCCCCCCCCCCCCTCTTAAAGACAGAATGGCAAGGGGGGTCCGGAATCCACTTGAGCGTCGTTGATTACGATGAGTTAATCTCGATCGTTCGAGAGTTGCGCATCCAATTCTGGACCCCCCTCTACCACTAAAGGCAGAACAGTAAGGGGGCTCCGGAATGGAACCTCAGCCGTAGATCTGGACGGGTGGATTCTGGCCGCCCAGATCTGCTCGCCGCTTATCCGAAAGCATATTCACGTCCTGGCTTAAGTTGACATCTCATCTCCACATCTGACGGTCATTACAGACCCAGATATCCTCCGAAAGAATCTCGTCTGTTCATCAGGGTTTATCATCACGAAATTCTGGACTCCAGATCATGGAGCTCCCGAATCTTCGATAAGCTCTCTTCCGGCCTTAGTCCCTCCTGGCTATGCCCTATGGCCCATATGACTGATCCCATAAGACCGCAGCCTTATATCCTCCCATTGGGGTTTCGGACTTTCCAAAGTCGAAATGCAAATGTCTTCAGGACTCGCGATTCCTTGAATCTCGAGGCGCCCTTTACGCACTAGCTCTCCTGGCTAGGCTCCTAGCTCACATGACCACGATCCCCGTGACCGCAGTCTTATCCCTCATCGGGGCTACAGGATTTTCAATGCCAAAATGCATTGACTCACGGGATTCCCGATCCTTCGAATCCCGACTTCCCACTATGCTGACAGCTGGCCCCCACAATGGCGCTTCCTACTTCTCTAATATACTGACAGCTGGCTCCCACTCATCGGGGTTTCGAGCGTCACGATTTCCAAATGCATAAATAAATTGTCACCAGGATTCCCGATATCTCGATGACACAAACGTCGATCAACAACTTCCTGTCGGGACTTTCCCCAACGGCGTCGATCGCTGCCACATGTCCTCCTCTGATGGACGGTCCCGATTTCTTCAGGATTTCAAGACTTGTGAGGTCTCCATTATTATGCGAGGTTGCGTGTGGTGCGATTACCCTCACGCTGATTAGGTCTGATTTCTCTATGGATGGGAGGTTCACCTCCCATCCTTCATTAAACCATCTACCTACCAGCCTGTGAGACATTTAATTCGGGGCCAGTGAGCCGCTTTTGGTTCTCCGGGCCAGTGGAGTCCAAATACGGTATTAATTCTCGGTGGAAGTTAACGCCACCTTTCCAAGTTCCTTCCACCGCCATCGTGGTCTCTTTTTCTTCACATCCCCTCTCAGCAGTCCTGCAATATAAATTCATAATGCCATTCACATTTATTGACCTTTTCCACAAGGTCCATTTACATCACATATTCACATTTATGAGTTTGCCACAGTTCTTGGCCAGTCCAGTTATTTTTACAAACTGGGGGAAACAGGGTGTTACAATTCCCTCCCCCTTAAAAGGAACATCGTCCTCAATGATCTTATCTACTAACATGAATTTCATGTACAGAAGTAAACAAAATCGGATATGCCAGTTTCATGGCATCTTCCATTTCCCATGTAGCCTCATCTGGGCCAAAATGTTTCCACTGCACCTTGACCTGTGCAATGGTTCTGTTCCGGAGCGGGGTTTCCTTTCTATCCAGTATGCATTGGGGTTCTGGTAGAAATTCTCCCTCCGGTTCCACCTGGATCACAGACTAGTCAATTATATGATTAGCATCATGTACATATTTCTTTAATAATGAAACATGGAAAACATTATGTGCTTTTACTGTGAGAGGAAGTGCTAGCCGATAGGCTACAGGTCCCACTCTGTCTAGAACCTCAAA
>ML782835.1:901365-911905 GCA_009831015.1 Picea engelmannii
GTCTGTTTCGGTGCCTTGGTTTTCACGTTCATTTCATTAGCTGAATAAATACAAATTTCACGTTCATTTCGTTATCTGAATAAATAAAAAATTCACGTCCGTGATTTTGTGGACTCTGTGACGTATGGAATTTTCGTTTAATAAAACTTTGAAAATTTCACGTCCGTGATTTTGTGCATTCTGTGACATGGAATTTTCGTTTAATAGAGGTTTACTAGAAAATAAATGTATATCTGTATACTTCATATCATATAATACTGTCTTCTTTATACCGTAGGATTTTACAAAATCATTACAATAAACCTGTAATGTTTTCGAGCACGAAGTTCTGTCTTCATTTTCCATAGTATCCTTCATAGATTTTGCAGTCCAAAATCTTACAAAAAACATTAAAAGTTACATTCATTTACAAAAAAATTCTATGTTGTTCCTGTATTTGTTCATTTAAGAATTCTCTGATTTTCTAGTGGCCCACCTCCATGCGTGTGCCATTTTTCGAAGCCCTGTTCGGTTCTTCATTTCTTTCCCTGTAGACATGTTGACGGGAAAAGGAATCAAAAACTTTCTGCAATGTTTTTATGTCTTCTACAATATTGGCAAGTCTGATATTGTTGCATCTTTGAGTCCCATTTATCGAGTTTATTGCATTTTTTGAGTCTCCATAAACTGTTAACTTTTTGAAATCTTTATCAAGTGCAAAGACCATGAGAAGTTTGAGGCTCATTAATTCAGCATAATTATTTGTTCCATTTCCSAGTCGTGACGTTAGTGTGTAGTAGTGTGTGTCTGAGTAGTATAGTAAACCTCCTCCTCCATAGGTGTATTGTTGGGATGCTTCGTCAAAAAAACCCCAAGGTGAGGATTTATCAATTATTACTTCTTTTATCAATCTGTTCTTGGTTCTTTCTTTTGATGGAAAGGAGGAGAAAATTGCTAGACTATTTAGTGAGGTTTCCCAGGAGCTATAGTTACCTCATTGAAGATGGCTTCATTTCTTGCTAGCCATACTCCCCAAGTGATCAATAAAGGGATTAATCTGTAGCTTTTGTAAGAAGGGTTTTCCTACCAGGCTTGTTCTAAGGTGTGGCCTTCCCATCGGAAAAAGAACTTCAGAGTACCTGAAACTTCTGTCCAAACCATTTTTTGGTAAGTGCATTCAAGAAAAAGGTGTTGTCTTGTTTCCCCCTCGGATTTTCACAGTGGGCATCTACCTGGTCCAACAAAATTTCTTTTCTGGAGTATATCCCAGGTTGGGGCTTTGTTTGATAGCACACTCCACCAGAAGAGTTTTGACTTGGCAGGACTGTTGATCTTCCAGATCTTTTTCCACCACCAGAGTGGTTCAGATTGAGATGTTTCTTGTATTAAGTGTAAATATCCTTCCTTTGGGGAGTAGATGCCTGAATCGTTTTTGTCCCACACCAATTCATCTTCTTGTTCTCTTATCCTAATTTGCGAAAATTTTAGGGTTGTTAGTTAACTCTCCAATTCTGCTGACTCCTCAATGTTTAATTCGAGACTGGTGGCATATTTCCACCCTTGAGCCCAAAGAGTAGTGGAAGACTAGTCAACAAGCGAGTTTAAGGTATTCAGTCCTTTTTTTTTAAGGTAAATAGTAGCAGGTCTAAAAGTAAGTGTTTTCCTTCGCTTCCCATCCAGGGATCTGCCATTAACCTTACCCGAAGTTTGTTTCCTGCCTTCCAAGCAAGTCCCTCCCCTATTACTGGGAAAGACTTTATAATTGCCTTCCATATCATTGAAGCTCCTTTAAGAGTTTTCTAAATTCGTCTGATCCATGATTCTAATGAGTCTGGTTCAATGTACTTTTTAATGACAACCTTTGTCCAAAGGTTGTTTGTAGAGAGTAGGCACCATCCCCCTTTTGCAGCTAATGCTTTGGAGAAGACATGTATATTTTTTAAGCCCCACCCTTCTAAAGACTTTGGGACTGCAATCCTCTTCCATCTTACCCAAGGGGTCACATTTGTATCTTTCTTTCCACTCCACAGAAATCTGAAGGAGAGTTTTCTAGCTGCCTCCAAAGTTCCTTTTGGGATCCAAGACAGAGACATCCAAAATACTGGGATGGCTTCCAATACTGATTTTACTAGAACCAATATGCCAGCCCTGGAAAGCCATTTATGACTCCAAGAACTTAACATTTTTTCTAATTTTTTGAGAAGCCAAGTCCAATCCTCCTTCCTGTAATCATTTGGTTTCAAAGAGAACCCCAGGTACTTGAGACCTTCATCAATCATTTTCTCTTCAAAAGGGAAGAAAAATCGACAACAATTTTTTTCCAATTCTGAGAGGCAAAAGGTGGTAAGGGTAGACTTTCCTTCATTTATAGTCATTCCTGTCACTTTGCAGAAAAGCTTCAAAGTGTTATTGAGAGTCTTTGCCTCCCCTCTTGTTCCTGTTGTGAAGACAAGGATTTTGTCTACAAAGAGAAGGTGTGTAATATGAAGATTATTGGAGATATTGATACCTGGGAAGGACCCAGACCGTTTTTCTGCTGCAATTGCCCTGCTAATTCCTTAAGCGACGAGAAGAAAAAGAAGTGGGGAAAGTGGACAGCCTTGTCTTAAGCCCCTTTCAGATCTAAAGAAGGTCGTGGCTGAACCATTTATGAGCACTGAGAAGGTCACAATTGTAATGCAACACATAATCCATCTGATGAAAGGAACTATGAAGCCTAAATGCGTTAAAAGTAGTCGGATATAAAGCCAACTTACCCTGTCATAGGCTTTGAAAAGATTAATTTTTAGTACCACACTCTTTAGCTTCCTGGTACAAATTTAGTACAAATGCCATCTAAGAATGTTTCAAATCCATTAGAAACATCCCTTAAGTTCCCTTCGTATTAATCAATTTACTTGATATTACATTTTACTTGATATTACATTGTAATTATGTAACACCCTATAGGATAATATGTAACGTTGTATGTACAAAATATTCTACCAAAAATAATAGTGTCTTTGAAATTTTAGAAAATAAATAGGGGAGAGGGGCCACTCTTAGAGAACCCTAACTTTAAGGATATGTAGAGTTAACATGATGATGATGATGATGATTAACGTCCACTAAGACCTAAAACACTTTAAACTTCCAATTTTTTACGACATTTTTACCACATGTACGTTAGTGTGTTCCTTACATTTATATTTTATGTTTGGGTGTAAGGTGTTCACAATGATAACATATTAGTGATGAAGTTCCGAGACCTAGGGTCATTTATTAAATCCCTGACCAATAGTTAACGAGCAAATATGGTAGTGACAGAATCTTTTCCTAACCCTGACCAATAGTTAACGAGCAAATTTGGTAGTGACTGAATCCCTTCCTAGTTAACGAGCAAATTTGGTAGTGACTGAATCCCATAGACCCTGACGGTTGCGGTTGGCACCGTTAACATATGCACGCGGGTGTAACCGTTATATGCCACGGGTTTGCAACGTGGTTTGTCAACCATAAAATTCGACGGCTTATGCGGAGTCTATGTGACGACTACCCCTAACATCAAACTTGAATGCTAACAGTTCGATGAGTTTTGGGCAGAGTCCGCCTTGTTTGGTGCCATTTTCCTTTTTTAGAAATGTTAACTCCCGCTACTCCAGATTTGGTGGAGTTTTTTGGGGAAAAGAGGACAAAATTTGTGTTTTCCATAACTTTTGCTACAGGAAACCATTTGGGATGAATTTTTGGTTGATTTTTGGTATTCTCAGTATTCTGGAGCGATTGGAACAGGTTGCAGAGCCAACAGAAGTGTTGTTCAGCCATTTTCATGTCAGAATAGCTTGAGGAGCCATCAGGGCCTTGAGGGAAAAGGAGCTGCATTGGATCAACCTTCACTGTTTTAGGTGAAAATAGGGTCATTTTAAGCTTCTGTCTGTATTCTGAATTCATTTTCACAGCTAGTTTGGCCTGTTTTAGGCCTTTTTCTCATTGTAATACCATTTTGAGAATGAATAGATCAAGGACATGCCCATTGGGAGCCTTGGACCCGACAGATGTAGCCCAGGAGGGGTGAACTGCCTCATCATGTGTTGTGTGTTTATGGTGAAATTATTTGGCTGTGTTAGACAGAATTAAGTTTATTAAACAGTAAACTAAAACAATACTCCCTCACGCAAAAAGTTTAAAAACAATGATTAAGAACACTTTGCACATTTATATTCTATGGAAATGAATACTTTGAACAACAATACAAATATTTTCATTTTCAGATCTATATTCGAATACTTTGACATAGATCTATATTCATTTCTCTCTTCTCATAAAATATGGATCACTGCACAACTTAAGGAATGGGATCCCCTTCTCTTCTATGCAGTCCCTCAGGCTATCCCACTTCCCTCTAGGGATCCAGTGCAAGGTTGGCTAAGAAATCTCTCAGGTGGGGACTCGAAGAATTCTCAGCTATCATAGGAGTTCTCACAATAGCCTTCTTAAGGCGCTTAAGTTATTTCTTTGTAGGAAATACACTTATAGGCACACAACCTATATTACCAACATAAAACTAATCTGAACAAAGTTGTCTTTCAATACCCAATATGGTTGGTGCTCTTTCCCAACGCCATGTTCTCCTCTTTCTATCCAAAGTATACCTGTAAAACATGATCTATTCTCCAACTCGAATTTTCTTTTTTCTTCTTCTGCCATGCTTGCTTGACTCTCACTCTCCCCCCAAGATGATTGTAATCAACCCATACTTTCATAACTAAGTGGGCTAACTTTCTCACCCAACCTCTTACATGAATTCATTAATTGAGCATGTAATAATTCAAATGGATAAATAGCTAAACAAAAACTGATTTATGAAGGTGGCTTAAGACTCTAGAAATATGGAATCCCCTCCAACCCCCTCTCTTGTGGAATCATAGCCCCGCAACATTATTGTCCCTCTTGTATCACAACCATTAATGTATTTTTATTAATCAATGTATGTACATATTACAATATCAATCTCTCTTGCCTTTAATCAATGCAGGCTCTACAACTCAAAATATTATTGTCTCACCCGCATAAATCACATTTTCACAATTACATTACAATTTATGAGGATTAAAACTTGAGATGTTACATTGAAATTTCTTTATTTCCTTTTTCCTCTCATCTATAATAATTTCAACATGAAAGAATAATATTATTAATCCTTATTTGCAATGTTCATCAATATTTGGTGTTGATCTTAGCAATTCAATGTGGATTCTAATCATTCAATAATTTAATTATCTAATTAGGAAAAAAAATGATAATGCTTAATTAGTTAATGCTTCACTTAAAGTACAAAATAAATTTGTTATGCAACATTTGAGCAAAGGGAATAACACACAAGGAGGAGGTAATTTTATAGTTGAAATATTGCAACGAAGTTATGAATACTAAGTTGGTCGATCATTTTTTTTCAACATTATGATCTTAAAAATAAAATCAATAGTATTAAGATGAGGACAAATGCATGATCTTAAAAATAAAATCAATAGTATTAAGATGAGGACAAATGTACGTGTCCACGATGACAATTGTAGCTAGACTAACTCAAAAACACCTTGTAAAGAGCAAAATTGTAAAAGTTGTGGTATAGATATGGTTGACTTTAAAACATAATTTTTTTTTGTTTATCTCATAACTTTGCTGATGTTAGGGATGGTAAACAACAATATCATGAATACACTAGTGTAAATACACACATTTAAATCTCATATGATAATCACTAATATATACAAAGGTATCCAAATTACACCAACTTTAATTATTTCTATGAAAATATATAACTAGAGAAAAATAACCATCCTTTCTTTTAGTTATCTCCATAAATGGAAGTTGCTTAATTTAAAATATATCAAAAATTTGAGAGTCCAAGGCTATAGCTTAACTAGTCGTTTCTAATTTTATTGAGCAAGGCTATAGCTTAACTAGTCATTACTAATTTTATTGAGCATTTGACTAATTCCATGTTTTAGTGCAGATGCCATCCACAAATGTTTGAAGTGCCCTAAAATCCCTTGAGTTTTCAAATACACTATTTGATTGTGCATTGTGATTATGTAACACCAAGCTAAAATTCTAAATAAATTTAAATAATCTTTACTTTTCTTAAAGTATAAGTGGAATCATCATCATGGTGATCATCATATAATGTGACATGTACAAAATATTTAAAATATTGTACCAAAAATAATGTCTTTGAATTCTAAAAATTAAATAGGAGAAAAGTGTGAATATTAGGGCACCCTAACTTTAAGGGAATGTAGAGTTTACAAAGACAATCCTTATCTTTGTTGTAGATTCCTTGCATCCAACTGACACTAAGAAAAATCAATGGACAATTGACTTTCTTCATGTCCATTGGCTGAACCAAATATACAATCTAGTTAATATAGTTAAGCTCATGTAACTTTACATGAAGCCACTTTAAACTTCCATTTTTTTTTACCACATGTGCATTGATTTGTTCCTTACATCCATATTCCATGTTGGGGTTTGAGGTGTTCAAAATGGTGTCATATTAGAAATGAAGTTCCAAGAATTCAAAATGGTTTATTTATACTTTTCATGAATGGTTAGCAATTAAATATACTTGTGAATGATTTTTTTTTATCCATATTCCATGTTGGGGTTTGAGGTGTTCACAATGGTGTCATATTAGAAATGAAGTTCCAAGAATTCATATTCCATGTTGGGGTTTGAGGTGTTCACAATGGTGTCATATTAGAAATGAAGTTCCAAGAATTCAAAATGGTTTATTTATAATTTTCATAAATGGTTAGCAATTAAATATACTTGTGAATGATTTTTTTTTTTCACGATGTTGAGTTTAAAATATTATAATTTAAAAATATTAAAATATTATTTTTAACAAATATTTTATAAAACATGTATATATTATTTTAACAATTATTTAATAATAATTGTGATAATTATGAATCCATATATGATGGAGACCACCCACGCAAATTTTGTCATTCATAATTATTGGATCCTTTCCCTATGCAGAGAAGTGACCTTCACATTTCATTGAAAATAACATCGATCCTGATATAAGAAACACTCATAGCGATGTGAAAATAAAATATTAGTCATAAGATGGAAAGCATTACATATAAATATTATTAACAAGATTATATAATTATATATATAACTTTAACCTAAAATTGAAAAACATTTAATTCATTATTTGTAATTTAATAAAATGGAATTTGAATTCAACTTTCCATAGTTAGTTGTTGTCTTTGGAAATGAACACATATTTAGGAATAGCTGGAAATAATATATTCCACCTCCCAAACTTTTGAAACATCATTCTGCTTCTGACCTGGCTGTGACTTCTACTTTTCCCGTGCAGATTTGACCTGGGCCAGGAATGCGCAGTTATGGTAAGCATCGCTACAAGGAGAAGAAAATCCACACAATTCTACGTTAGGTAATAAGTTTTTGCAACGAAATAAAACATAAATTAAATATTAAAAATATATATATATACCGTCGCAGGCGGCAGGTAAAACAAGATGGAAAGCAATACATATAAATATTCTTCGAAGTACCTTATATATTATAATAGTGAAAGCACTTCATGTAAAACAAATGCTCTAATTAAAATATGATCAGCTCTCAAAGAGGGATCGCATCTATCACTGTGACGATGAGAAGAGGAATGGTCTGTTTCGGTGCCTTGGTTTTCACGTTCATTTCATTAGCTGAATAAATACAAATTTCACGTTCATTTCGTTATCTGAATAAATAAAAAATTCACGTCCGTGATTTTGTGGACTATGTGACGTATGGAATTTTCGTTTAATAGAAATTTCACGTCCGTGATTTTGTGGTTTCTGTGACATATGGAATTTTCGTTTAATAAAACTAAGAATAGACCATTGCCATCCGGATATATATATATATATATATATATATATATATATATATGTACATAGAACTCGGTGGACAATAAGCCACATTGTACGTTAGAGTTTCAAAGGCCATGGATTCATCGCTTGATTTGCTGCAGAGTTCTGTTGCGAGCCTGAGCCTCGGCCAAGCGCTGAGTCTTATCCTCCTGGCCATCGGTTTGATCTGCGTGGTGAAACACAGTCTGAGAAAACGGTTTCCCCCGGGTCCGTTTGCATGGCCCGTCATCGGCAGCCTTCCACTTCTGGGCAAAATGCCCCATCATTCACTCTATGAGCTATCCAAGCAATACGGTCCGATCATGTATTTGAAGCTCGGGACAACAGACGCCGTGGTCGTCTCGTCGCCAAAGATAGCTGAGGCGTGCCTAAAGACGAACGACCTCAACTTCTCCAGCCGGCCGACGACCTCAACCACCAAATACATTGGCTACGATTCCAACGGCCTCTTCTCGGCTCCCTACGGCCCCCGCTGGAGAATGATGCGCAAGGTCTGTAACATTCATCTCTTCGCCGGCAAGGCCCTGAACGGTCTGCAGCCCGTGCGGGAAACAGAAGTCGGGATGCTGGTGAAGTCGATTCTCGAACATGAGCGACAAGGGAAGGCCATGCCGGTGAAACTCGGGGAGCTGCTCAACGTCTGCACTGCCAACGTTCTGGGGCAGATTATGTTGAGCAAGCGCATGTTCGATTCCCAGGGGTCGAAGGCGAGCGAGTTCAGGGAAATGATGGTGGAGAGTTTTGATTTGGCTGGGAAGTTCATTATTGGCGACTTTGTGCCGTCTTTAGCTTGGATGGATCTGCAGGGCATACGGACTAAGATGAAGACGCTGCACAACAAGTTCGATGAGTTCTTAAGTAAGATGATAACGGAGCGCCAAACTGCGGCGTGTAATGGAGGAGGGAAGAGCGATTTTCTGAGTACTCTTTGGGCTCTTAGAAATGACGCAGATGGCGAAGGAGGGAAGCTCACAAATGATGATATTAAGGTCCTTCTGCAGGTGAGTCTTATTAAATTGAATTGCATGAAAAATACCCAACTTTACCCTCTGTTCTGATCTCGCAGCTTTCAATGTTTACTTAAGCATTTATGCTGATAATGGTTCTCAACTTGTTGTTCAGACCATGTTTATGGCAGGTTCAGACACAACTTCAATCACAGTGGAATGGGCAATCGCAGAGTTAATACGTCACCCGAAGATGTTGAGGAGATGCCAAGAAGAATTAGACTCCATGATGAATGGGGAACAGAGAAGACTGAAGGAATCAGACCTCCAAAGCCTCCCCTACTTACTGGCTACAGTAAAAGAGACGTTAAGGCTTCACCCCACCGTTCCCCTCTTGGTCCCTAGGATGGCAGCGGAGGCGTGCGAGATAGAGGGGTACTACATACCCAAGAACACCCAACTCATAGTAAACGCTTGGGGTATGCAACGCGACCCGAACGTGTGGGAGAGCCCGTTGGAATTCAATCCTGACAGGTTTGTGGGCAGCAGTGTCGACATTCTGGGTAGTAGTTTCCAGGTAATACCATTTGGTGCAGGAAGACGAATCTGTGCAGGGATGAGTATGGGGCTTCTCATGGTTCAGTTCATACTCGCCACCTTACTTCATTCCTTCGACTGGTCTATCCCTGATGGCCAGTCTCCGGAGAAGCTTGATATGACAGAAGCCTTTGGTCTCACGATGCATAGGGTAGCACCACTACTAGTGGTTCCAACTGCCCGTCTCCCTTTCGATCTCTACAATTAACGAACTCAATTAGTAGGATGGTTTGGTTTAAAGTAGGCAATCCTTGAATACCACACAAACTTACCAAAAAATGTTATGGTAGCATTTGTTGTTATATGGTTTTTACTATTTTGTAAAATTCAGTTATGTTTAGAGAGGTTTACTAGAAAATAAATGTCATCTTGGTATTTGTTGTCATATGTTTTTTACTATTTTGTAAAATTCAATTAAGTTTAGAGGAGTTTATGGAAAATTTATTTGATGTTTGTGGTCACATGGTTTTTATTATTTTGTAAAATTCACTTATATTTGATGAAGTTTAGAAGAAATTTATGTAGTGTTTAATGCTTGTGTTGTGGCATGGAATTTGATGTGATGAAATATATTGTAGATTATTTGAATGGTTGAAAATACAAAGTAAAATATATTATAATAATATCATTCAAAATACTTATTTCTAAATTTTATTTTTTCATTTGAAGATTTTTTAAATTTAAATTTAATTAAAAATAAAGGTATTTTTTTTTTTTCCTCGGAGAAAAACTCAATTTTCATATGATAATCAAAATTACATTTTGTAGATACATCTCATGGTGTATTCCTGTGATATAGTATATTTGTATACTTCATATCATATAGTACTGTTTTCTTCATCCCATAGGATTTTACACAAAGTTCTGTCTTCATTTTCCATAGTATCCTTCATAGATTTTGCAGTCCAAAATCTTACAAAAAACATTAAAAGTTACATTCATTTACAAAAAAGTTCTATGTTGTTCCCGTATTTGTTCATTTAAGAACTCTGTGATTTTCTAGTGGCCCACCTCCATGTGTGTGCCCTTTTTCGAAGCCTTGTCCGCTTCTTCATTTCTTTCCCTGTAGACATGTTGACGGGAAAA
>ML782835.1:911955-927942 GCA_009831015.1 Picea engelmannii
TGTTTGACAAAAGAGAAGAGAAAGGAGGGTCCATAAATTATTATTATTATAATATTGTGATAAAGTAAAACATATTATAATAATATGATTCAAATTTCTAAATTTTGTTTTTTTTAATATTTTAATTTTGGAATTTTTAAAAATTTAATTTTAATTAAAAATAATTTTATTATAATTTAATATTAATTTTTTAAATTTCAATTAATTTTGGAATTTAAAAAAAATTAATTTTAATTAAAATTAATTTTATTATAATTTAATATTAATTTTTTAAATTTCAATTTTTTAAAATAATGAAATAATTAAAATATTGTTGATAACATTCAATGAAATATTTAAAAATTTGTTTAAAAAATTTTAATCAAAATTTTGTTGATAATTTTTTTTCTAATTTTATTTAGATAATCTATGAATAAATTTTAATTTTTAAAATTTTTAAAAATAATAAAACTTATTTATGATTAAATTTTAATTTTTGAAATTTTAAAAAACAATAAAATATTGTTTAATTAATTTATAATTAAAATTTAATTTTTAAAATTTCTAAAAATAATATAAGAATCAAAATTTTATTTATGATATTTTGTTCAATTTCATATAACTATCCTCATTAATAACTAACATATGATCCCTGAAAAAAACTAACCTATGTTTCTTTGGTAATGTTAATTTTACCAATGTACACCATTCTACTATTTTTGCTTAATTCTTGAGGGATTATGTGAGAGTATTGAAATATTTGAATCATAGGAAACCAAATTCATTCATTCAAATGACTCATTAGTCTATTAAAGGTGCAGAGCAACAACTTACAACAACTACTTACAACTTGTGAAAGAGCCATATTGGAATTTCAAATTTGTCTCTACTTAAAGATTTGTGGATAATATTAGTCACTCAATCCTAAGTGGCACAAGAGATTAGCTTGATATCCTCATCTTGCACCAACTCTGTGATGTGATGTTGATGAACTTAAATATACATTGCTTCAACCTACAAATATTATACTTGTTAAATAAGCAAGTCATTCTTCTCCAGAAACCTCCAGTATTAAATATTTTTCTAGATTTTTATAGCCCCACACTATTATTGTTAACGTTGAAATTTTAGAGTTGAAAATCCATTTATCCATCAAAGTGGTAGAAAATCAATCTAAATTTGAACACTGTATACTCGGATGCAATGCATCAAGAGAAGGATAGATAAACACTTAGGTTATGAGATAATTATTAGTATGTCTAATTCATACCTACTTAAGAAGATCTTCATCTGCTTTTTTAAATCAAAGGTTGTCCAAAGGCCCCAAAATAAAAAAATTGAGAGGGCATCAACCTTCTACAACATGGGTATGTTATACACATGGCTACTGTTTGTTAAACAATATTATACTTGTTAAACAATTGATTTATTCTTCTCCGTAAATCTACAATATTAAGTCTTTTTCTGTTTTTTCATAGCCCCACACTATTGTTGTTAACATTCAAATTTTAGAGTTGAAAATCCATTTATCCATCAAAGTGGTAGAAAATCAATCTGAATTTGAACACTGTATACTCAGATGCAATGCATCAAGAGAAGGATAGATAAAGAGTTAGGTTATGAGATAATTATTAATATGTCTAATCCATAACTACTTAACAAGAGCTTCATATGTTCTTTTTGGAATCGAAGGTTGTCCAAAGGCCCAGAAACAAAAAAGTGACAGGGCATCAACCTTCTGCAACATGGGTATGTTATACACATGGCTATTGTTTGTAATAATTGTCTTGTATCCCTCTTCTTCAAACAACAACCAACCACTATTCCACATTTGATCTTGACCAAACATCATCGAAAACAACCAAAGTCTGTCGATTTACTTTTAAACTGATATTTTTCTACAGTTGGTTGTGCGCATCCTCGATACTTCGAAAAACAAGCCTTCAAGCTCCAATTATCTTATCCCACATAGTTTCCAAAAGAGCCTTTACATTTGGAGACTGGGAAACAATAATGAAAACTATATTGTTGTCGAAGAAATATGATAATCATAAAAAGAATAAGCACTGCAAACCAAAATGAAGAAATAAAATGAAATTTTGGAATGAAGATTAAAAGGGGAATTGTTTTTATCTTTTACTTGGAAATCGTTGCAAAGGGATAATGCAAGAGTGGTTTTGTCGCTTCCACCCATCCCTTCTACCCCAACGATATTAACTCCATTATGGAATAAGACTTGTTTGACATCATTGACAGAATTATTCAAACCCACTACAAATCTTGGCATACTCGGGACTTGGGAGTTGTCCCTGCGAGTGGATTGTTCATCCATCAAAGTATCATGCAACCCATCAATGGGGCTATAAGTTGTGCTCATTTGATGAAGCGAGAGAGAATTGAAACTGGAATCATTAGGCATTTTTTCATTAATAGTGTCCATGATATGCTCACACATTTCTACAATAAATTCATATCGTTCATGAATAACTGTGAAGACCAGTATCCCCTCTATTCACCAGTGAAGACCAACAATTATCGCTTTGAAGAGAAACCCACAACATTGTCGCCCCGCATGGAGAAACTACAGATAAAATGCTTGTATGTCCATGGTTTGTCAAAACACCACACCACAGTCCAGACCTACTCCACTGTTTCCCGAATCCGTTGGACGACCATGGAAAAACACCAGTCGTAGCCAACATAATGATTGTGATATCATTTGACCACGTCCCTTGGGCATCTTCAATGTTGAAGTGGGTGGTTGTGTCGACCGTATCGAGTCTATTTCATCCATGATATTGGAGAAATTTGGAAACAACCACAACTAGTGAGGTTGACACATGCTCAGTTTCAAGGTTTGGATCCTTGAATATACTGTTGTTTGCTCACTGTTATCAGATAACTACAATCAAAATGTAGGAAATCAGAGCTTTTAGGGGAGTCATTGAAGGATAAGATGGTGAGTTTTGAGGTGAGTCGGTGAAGTATAAGAGACGTGGAAAGAACTGATTTGTTGATTTTTGATAAATGGATGGAAAGTTTGGATACAGAGAAATGGGCGAGATAACACTCCCAAGATGAGGATTCAAATGAATGCGGGAATTCGCAGTGGAAAAACCCACGTGGCAGTTGTTGATTTGTTGCAAACAGATACACATAGAATTTGTTAATTTGTTGTGGACAAACGATGAAAAGCTCTGAGGAACCTCTCCTTATAAAAACACCTTTGGTGTAAAAATTGGGCAACTATGACAAATAAATATCACTTACGCTGCAATCAACATATAGGTGATACCCAATAATTGCAAGCGTTGTCTATTTACTACATACTTGGAAAGGTACCGGTCAATATAAGAAACTATCAAATACAGTGTATCTGGAACAAGTTTGTATTCCTCAACAACCTGCAATAGACAACAAGTTATAAACTGCTAGGGTTAGTAATTTCATGGAAACGGGAAACAAGCGCAAAGGTTCACCCCCACAAGCCAGTCAATTAGAATCCCTCACATGTTAGAATTTATATCTTCCTGAACCTCTTCCATATAGTTAGTTGCAGGCCTTCTCTTCACATGTCAGCACAACTCTCAAAGTCAATGAAATAAATTCAAAAGAAAAGTGGGAAAAATCTGAAAAAAAAAACCAAAGAAATCAAACGTAAAACTGAAACAGATGAGTAAGTGACCGTGAAAATTGAATAAGACTAATTAGATAGGCATGAGTTCCCTCGACTTGAAAACATAGTGCTTACTATATGATTGGAGATCATTAAAGGGTACATAGTCATGTCTAGATTGATAACCCGTACATAACAAATGAAGAATTTGTTGTTTGTAAACATAATACACAAGAATTTGTTATTTGTAAACATAACCCTTTACAAGATCCAAGTAATGTCACAAAACCACACATGCCACGTATAATGTGTTTTGAGCATTGCAAGATATCATGGCAATAAAAGTTTTGAATTGAGTTTAAATGAAGTGGATAAAATATGTTATCACAATTTCTTCATTTAACTACTAGTCTGTAACAAAATGTCGACATTAGATAGAGAGAACTATCTTAAAGTTTTGAACAAATGTCAAATGCATTACTTCGTTTAATTCATATAATTATCTCAATTAAAAGTAATTTTATCAAAATCTACATAATGGGTTCTTTCTGGACTTATTTAGGTATGTTTTTGAACAAGTAAAACAAATTCTTAGAATAAGATACCATGGATTTTCAAGTGTTAGTAAGGATCTAAGGAGAATAAAAGAAAAAACTTAATCACTATACATATTTTCTATGGTTCTATTTGAGTGATGGAAAGAAAACCCAAAATGACAAAATAAAACAATATAATTTTCTACTCAAATAAGTTTACCATATGTTTGTTTTGTGTCATAAAATGAAAGGCTTTTTTTAATTCAAGTGGTTTTCATAATCAAAGTGGAAGGAATCCTAGATGGTTATTTTTTCCTTCAATGCAGGGGATCCCAACATATCAAATTATAACTATAGATAGAACTCAATCACACAATGAAATCAATAATGCAACATTCTCTACTCGATAACTTTGTCTTCTTGAACCACATATGGTAATCTGTCCATGTGATAGTATATTGGCCTTCCCTTATTGTCCATATTTGGTGCATTTGGAAAAATCCATGAGGAAAACAAGTAGTTGGAAAAGGTTGAGCAATAAGTCTTAATTGTATCCAAGATCGTGGTTTTAAATTTTTATACGACATACATAATATTATATTGGTACAACCTTAGGGAAATGGAAACAATTGGGCACATTTAAGACTATCCTCGAAAGAAATAACTTAAAGTTGTAGGCTGGCCTCAGGGAGACTTTTCAAAGAAAATGTTTAACAGAAAAACTTAAACATATGAAGATGACAGAGTGCATAAATTTACAGTGTAGTCTAATATCTATTGTGCTAAGGGTAACACAAATAATCTTCACAAAGATGTATCTCACTAACAACAATGTCCTCTAATAAATTTTTCCATTGCTAGAAAGCAACTCCAAAAACATTTACCTCTATATCACGTGCATATACAATGCACATCTGAGGATCCATGTGATCAGTATCAACATCAACAAAATGTGACTCCTTTGGATTTATCTATGATGGGGAGATTTCCTAAAAAAAATGATATGTACCAATAGAAGCATTGAGAATGAACATCAGACACAAAACATAGACAAGAATAAAGTAATCTTTCATGCCATGCATGCCATTTCACCTAGAATCTCTCTCGTCAAAAAGATTTTTGGAAAAATTAGGACCAAAGAATAAAATTTAATTCACCAAGTTGGAAACACGGGAAAGTTGAATAACATTATACTGAAAAGGGAGAAACAATGTGGAAATTAACTAACATTATGAAAACATACATCATTTAAAAACACAGGCTGATAATTTAACTCTTTGAGCCACACCTAGTCTTAACTTTGAGTTTTAATACTTTGAAACGTATAGATTCTGCAAGGTTTTCTAATCTATTCAAAGTTCCTTCTGATATATAATTAGAGGAGTCATAAGGCATACCCCCAAGCCATCTCTTAATAACAACCCAGTCCTCTGGTGTCACACAGTCCTACAAAGCTTTCATCAAAGATGAAGCCTTGAAAATTAATAAAAAAAAATTAAGTTTATTCTCCTATTATCTTCATGTGCTTCTACTTTTATTATTAAATTGTGAAGTAGATTAAACATATAATACATAAATAAAAATCCAGATCCAAGACCCACCAAGAGAAAACCCAAAGTTAATGCCCGAGCAAGAATTAAAATCAAACCTAAGCCATAATATCCAGTATCCACAGGTTCAATGCGTTCCTGGTTAAGCTTCTAGAGGGTGAAGATAGGAAACCAGTGCTGATGGAGATAGTTTTGAATCCCTCCATGAGAATGTTGATGGGTAAAAAAGTAGAGAACTTTTCAAAATCTTAAAGAAAAAACGTGGAAATAAAGTAGGGTCACCTAGCATCCCATGTGGCCCTCGGTGTCATTATAGTTATAAAATGAATTGGAATGTAATTGTGCAGTTAAAAAGCAACTGGATATATCGACATGTCCAACACAAGAAGTAAAGTATATATTTGAAAGACGAAGGTGAGACATAAGTGAGAGAGAGATCTCTTAGAGCGCCATAAATCTTGAGATTTTTCCTTCTAAATTCCTACAAATTAATATATTTTGGAGTATTTTTAACCCACAAAGGGTTTTATCTAATTATAATTTACATCTCTTTAATAAATGCTAGAGTGTTGTTTCCATCTGTAAGAACTACGTTTCCTTTGGGAAATTGCAAGAACTATGTTTTCTCTGGGAAATAGAAATTTTTAACCCACAAAGAGTTTTCTTTGGTTATAATTTATGTCTCTTAGATGAATGCTAGACTGTTATTTCCATTTGTAAGAATTGTGTTTCCTTTGGGAAATTGCAAGAACTATGTTTTCTCTGGGAAATAGAATTCCCACTTGCAGAGAACGTTTAACTTCCAAAATTTGTAAACCTGAGAGAAGGTGGAGATGTTTAATTTATGAAATATGTAAACCCACGAGAAAATTATTAGATACTGACTGGAACCAATGAATTAGAAGTGCGAGTATGAATCCCAAAGCCCATGCCATGAAAAATATAATGGCTAGATCCAAGTTGGACATTTCCGAAGCGAAGGCAGGAGACATATCCTTCAATCCCATTAGCAAGAACTCTAGATATAAACAAACACTGTAACAAAGTCACAAACAAAATATTTATGAGAATTTGATATCAACTCTATTGATATAACAATTACAATAATGAGGATGCAGGATGTGGACTTCAAATACTCACTTACCTCCTAGTAGACAATAGAAAGAATTGTCCGAACATAAGTAAACTCACTATTTTTGGTCGCTTCCTCCTGCATTCTACACATGAAACCGTCAATTTGGAATAGTAGAACTTAGTACTGCAAAGTTGTAAATAAATAGAACGATTCCCACATACATACTTTTCAAGAAAGAGGGAAAAGGGTGTAAGCACCAGTGCCCCAACCCCGTTGGAATAAATAATGAAATCCATAGGGTTCAACCCCTTAGATAACTCATTCTTCACAAGAACATCGTTCATTGCAAAAGTAATCTGCATACCTAGAAAATAGGCACATATACCCAACACTTCCAGACTACAGAAAGGGCATTTGTAGTGGTACACTATGACAAAGGCGGTTCTTCATCTCCAATGTTCCAAGCGATTCTTCTACTGTCTAGAACGTTCTGAACCATATCGACGTTGCCACGTAATAGGTTCAAATGGAACGTTCCCAAACATATCCACATTGACACATGGATTTCCTCCATATGCTCTCAATAGACGACGAAACTGGAAAAAAATCTCTCCCATAAAGAACGCCTTCGGCGTAATAAATATTTTAAATGCTCTTTTTTTTTTAAAACACTTTTTAATTTTCTCTAGTAATATTATTAGGTTTTATGATAAGTTGGATACCGAGTGATATTGATATTATTTTTCTAGTTGAAACTTGGGAGCATGAAGAGTCTAAGGTCCCTATCATAGAAGGATTTGTCTTGTGATCGGCATGGAACAAAAAGTCCCATTGTAGAAGGATAGGAGGCATAGCTTGTTATATTAGAAAGAGCATTTCTCCTCACATTCAACTTCATAAGATCGACCCTCTCAATCAACACATTTGGATAGAAATTTCATATATCAATGCTAAGAAGATGTATATAGAAATTTGCTATTTTGCACCTATTAATTCTACTTTTTATAAGAAAAACAATATAGATAACAATTGTTCCTATAGTAATTTAGAACACGATATTTATAGTTTGAAAAATGAAGTTAATATCCTCCTTCTATGAGACTTTAATTCTAGGACTGGAACTAAACAAGCTACTCTTTTAAGCATTGATTCCACCCATAATCCTTTATGGCTAGATGATAACCTTGTTTGATCTAATAGCGACAAAAGAAGCTCTGAAAACCTAATTGAGAATTTGTTTGGCAATGAGTTGGTCAAGCTCTACAACTCTCAAGACCTAATAATTTTCAATGGAGTAATGAAGTAGCCAAACTCCAACCAAATGACTTGTATTCATGAGCTAGGTAGTAGTGTCGTAGATTATGTGATATTTGATATCCATGTTTCCAACTAAATAACAACTTTTGAACTTTTAAAATACCATGAACCTGACTGTGATCATAAACCTTTAACCCTAACTCTAAAATTTTCCATACACGGGAGCATCATTGAAGAGAATTATTATAATCAAAGGAAATTGTGCTTTGACAAAAGTAAATTTGACCTTTTCTTAAAGGATTTAAATAGTAAATTATATCTCCTAACTTATAAGGACAACATTGAATAACTCTATCATAATTTTACAACTACCCTTTCCACTTCTATTAACAAGTTCTCTTTTGAGGTGTCTTGTAAAAAGAATAATAGAACGACCAACCCTTGGTATGATAAGAATGTAAAATTGTTCGGAAAACCATTAGGGATGCTTCTAATGAGTCCTTAAAACTTGATAAGATCAATACGTACAAATCCCTAATTAAAAGGAAAAAAATGTACTATATCAATAAAAGGAAAGAGCATCTTGTTGATTAATTGGGTTGGTTGTCATTGATGTCAACCCTTGAAGAAAGTCCGGTAGCGAATTCTGTTGTTACAAAGGTTTGGGTAATGGACTCAAGTTTGTTTGATGGATAATGGTATGAGTTTTGATATATTTGCAGGTAAGACTATTCTAGATGGATAGTATATTTCATGCCATTTCCGGTGGTATGTGGAACGTCACATAACTCCTCACGATTAGAGAGTTATGGCCATGTGAAGTTGGAGAACCCTCATGAGTCGTCTAGAAGCCCCAAAAGGTCAAAGTAGTCAAAGTGTTTGCAAAGAAGAAATTATTTAAATAATAGAATGAAGTGATGAGTGTACTACAAGTCAAAGAGGATGCAAAATAAATTATTTAAATAATAAAGTTAATGGATAACTTACTAATTATGGAAAGTGGTTAAGTTAAGTGGACAAATGGTTATAAGTGGGTTAACCCTAAAATAAGGAAAGTGGGTTAAGATGGTTAAAAGGTAACTCCTTGAGGATGCTACATGAAAGTATAAATAAGAGGCAAAGGTCTCTCATTTAATCACCTATTGAATATCATTGAATATCTATTTTGTGAAATGTTATTTGGGCAGGTATTATTGATAGAGAAAAGTGCGGTAGAAAAATCACTGCAAGAAAAGTGCGGCAGGAAAAGTGCGGAAAAAAAGTGCGACAAGAAAATCGCGGCAGGAAAAGTGCGGTAGGAAAAATGCGGCAAAAAAACTGCGGAAGTAAAATCGCGGTAGGAAAAGTGTGGCAGGAAAATTGCTGTAGAAAAATCGCGGTAGAAAAAGTGCGGCAGGAAAATCATGGCAGGAAAAGTGCAGAAAAAAATCGCGGCAGAAAAAGTGTGACAAGAAAATAGCAGTAGGAAAAGTGCGGCAGAAAAAGTATGGCAAGAAAATCATGGCAGGAAAAGTGCGGTAGAAAAACCGCTGCAGAAAAAGTGCAGTAGGAAAATAACGGTAGGAAAAGTATGGCAGAAAAACCACAGCAGAAAAATCACGGCAGCAAAATGTTACAAGAAGAAAAAGGTATGGTTTTGATATGTGTAGTATTGAACTTATTAATCTAGTTGAGGGATTTCCTTATAAATCTATTGGATGCCCTCTTGGAAGTTTAGGTCTTGTTGTAGAATGGTTTTGAGGCAGATCTATTGAAGTATATTGTCAGTGCACTTAGTTTGATTTATTGGTATATCTTGTGGTGCATTGTGAGAGACACTTGTTAGTGGTATTGGTATATGATTGGCTTATGAATGATACATCCTTGAGTCTACATAAAAGTGAGGTTATGGAACATCATTTGATGTAAGTGTTTATGGTATTTGGTTATGGATAGAATGATGTATTGATAGAGAACTTTTGATGGTTATATTGGTATATGTATTTGGTATATGGTTGAGGTACATGTTGTGTGCATAGTTGAGACAAGTAGTTTATGAGTTGGCACATACATGAGATGTATATTTGATGATGTTGGTACATCTTGATGAGTCATAGTTTGTGTATTTGATGCATGATTGGTACATATTTGGTGCATGGTTGATGCACTCGTTGATGGTACAGGTTGAGGTATAGGTTGGTGCATGGTCGCTGCACTTGTTTATGGTACATGTTGGCACATGCTATTGATATAGGTTGTTACAGGTCGATTGGTACAAGCTTACAACAATATATCTCACAGTGATAGTTGATAGTGGTTCCATCATTCTACTTTTACGTTAGGGAGGTTGGACGGGGCAAGGACAAGTGGTTGTAGCCTCTTTACGGTTGTAGCCAAAGAACATAGGGGGTTGTAGCCTCCTTCTGGTTTTAGCCAAATAATTGGGGAGTTGGAGCTTCCCTCATGTTCTAGCCTGAGAAATTAGGGGGTTGTAGCCTCCTTCTTGTTGTAGCCAGAGAATTGGGGAGTTGGAGCTTCCTTCATGTTGTATCGTGAGAAACTAGGGGGTTGGATCCTCCTTCTAGTTGCAACTGAAAAACAAAGGAAGTTGGTGCTTCCAATGAATGTAATTCTTAAAGACATATAAGAAAACAAATTATGTGGTTTTCTTCCGCTTTGAGTTTCCACCTTAAAACACTGGTGTATTGTGTATGTGTGTGATTGCTCATTTGTTCATTGTTTATTTACTCTGCAACTATTGGATGATAATTCTACATTGATATAACACTTGCATTTTATGATGAAAAAAGATTGCATTTCTCTATTACTGATTCACCCCCCCTCTCAGTAATCCAACAATTGGTTTCAGAGAAGGTTCATTCAGGAAACATTTTAACCACTGGAAGGAGATCATGGATTATTCTAAGAATGGAATACCAATGTTTAATGGTCAGAATGGTCAGAATGGTTTAAAGTATGAGATGTGGAGCATAAGTACGAAAGTATTTTTACGCACAGGGACATTATATTTGGCTATCAGTTGTTACAGGATATGATAGTTCAAAAAGGGAAAAGACTGCAACCAAGAAGGAATTGAAGAAGAATAAAAAAATAGCAATGGATTTCATCTGGGAAGGATTACCTAATCCGGTAAGATTAAAGGTTGGTAAATGTTCATCAGCCAAAGAACTTTGGGATAAGTTACATGACATATATTCTTCACCCATCACTGATTCAGAAAATTCCAAAGAAGATGCAAATATAGATAAAAAAGAAGCATGTTCGCCATGTCAAACATGTTTAGAAGATGAATAGTACATAATCACCAGAGGTATGTTGTTTTTCTTTAATTGTGAAAAACGCGGACATCTTGAAATAGAATGCCATGAAGAAAATGAGACAAAAAATCTAATTGAAAAGGAAGAAAATTATGAAACATAATTGATTCGTGCTTTAGTTGAACTAAGAGAAGAAAACAAGTCGCTCAAGAAAGAATTGATGAAATAAAAGGAAAGTGTTCACATTTTTGAATAATCCCAACAGGTCATCGAGAACTTAAGAACTTAGCTAGAAGAAGCCAAAAAGATCGAAGTAAATATTGAATATCAAAAGCAGTATTTGGAAGCTAACATAGAAGCACAGAACGAAGAAGCAGAAATGAGAGAGAAGATATTGACAAATAATCTTAAGGAAAGAACTAAGGATCTAAACCAACTTGAGGCAGAGTTTGGTCAAGAAGAGAAAATACTTGAAGAAGAAATATTCACATTAAAAATTCATATTGAAGAAGCGAAAAGAACAAAAGAAGTCATGAAGTCTCAGATAATGAAGAAAGAAGAAGAGGTTGAGAAGCTTGAAGAAGAAGTTTCCACATTGAGAAGTAAAATTGTCAAGCTCAACAAGAACGTTGAAGAGACAAAAACATCCACATCAGTTATAGAGAATGAAGAGAATCAATCTAGGTTGCTAGAAAAGAAGAGTGAAAAAAATAGAAAGAGTTATGTATAAGTACTCAAAGGAATGAATCATGGTCAACCATAATATAAGAAAACTATTGAAGATACATCTTCAAGAAGACCATCCATGTTGAAGCGACAAAGAAGCTTCAATCATGATCATGATCAGTCAAGGAAAAAATTCAGAAGGACTACACCACAAAGAAGATCATTCACTCCTAGGTACGAAAATTTATTTTATGGTCATTGTTTTGATTGTACTAACTTTGGACATAAGGTTGTAGATTGCATGAATTATAAAAGAAATGATCAAGCAAGAAATGTCTATGTGGCCCCACGTAACATTGAATGTTACAAATGTCATAACTATGGACACATAGCTAGTGATTGTAGAAGCATGATCGATACTTCCATGAAAGAGAACACTGATATCAAATGTAAGAAAGTATGGATAAGAAAACATGAAGACTAGGTGAACAAAGACCAGGTCCCAGAGATTGCAAGATTGGAAATAAAATGAGATGAAGAAAATTCTATAGAGAAAAAAAAGTTGTCAGATACAGAAAGGTTTGGAAAACAACTGAAAGAAAAGAAGGACGGGTAAATAAGGAATAGGTTCAAGAGATTGTAGTTTCAGCCATTGTAGTGAAAGATGAATCCATAGACAGAAAGAAATAAGTGAGAGCTCAAAGAGATGATGAATCTACCAATGAAGATGATGATGAATACACATCAAAGCATGAATTGTTCTGAGCCATCCGACTTAGAGACTCTCAGGTAACATGAATATTAGAGAGGGGGGAGTCTATGTGATAGTTGTGATAGACCAAAGAACCATCCTTAGAGAAACTTGCAGAGTTTAAATAGATAGATCTAGAGCAGTCAATTAGCATACATACAATCAGTTATAGTAGTGAATACTTCATGATAGTTCAGTGATAAATGGGTCAACATTATGGACAATTGTGTAGTACAGTCTTGGACATTATGGACATAGATGGATTCATAAGAACATTTAGCAGGTTTGGACATAAATATGACAGTGGACGAGAGCATGGATTCATAGATTTGTTCAGAGAGTGGTTCAGAGACAAAGGAACATTATCATAATGGATGATAATTACATAGGAAATGGCTTGAACAATTCTAATTGATTCAAAATTGACATATATTTTTTGGACACATGCAGTGCATACAACAGTTTACATTCAAAATAGATTAATGCTCAGAAACAACAATAACAAAAATCCCCGCGAGCCATGGAAAAGAAGATGAACAAATGTGAATCACTTTAGAGTATTTGGAAGCAAATGCTACATCAAAAGAGAAGATGGCAGAATGAGAAATCATGTGGACAAAGGAGTACTTTTTGGTTACTCAAGTACAATGAAAGCATACAAGTGTTACAATATGAGGTTGAACAAAGTTGTGGAAAGCATCAATGTAACAATTGATGAAACAGGTGGACAAGAATTAAAAGAAGAAGAAAATGAATCAATGGAACAACTTTACGAAGAAGAAGCAAAAGATGAAGAAGAAGTCTACATCGAACAACCATAATGATTTTAGTTTTTAGAGAACACAGATTGCGTGTGCAAATTGAAGAAGGCCTTGTATGGTCTAAAATAGGCTCCAAGAGCATGGTACTCTAGACTGGATAAATATCTACAACATGCAAGGTTCAGAAAAGGAAGTGCAGACATCAACCTCTACATCAAGGTAACTCAAGATGATATTTTATTAATTGAAGTTTATATTGATGATATTATTTTTGGAAGTACTAATGACAGGTTAAGCCATAAATTTGCAAAGGATATGCAAAATGAATTCGAAATGTCATTAATTGGAGAACTATCCTTATTTTTGGGTCTTCAAATATGTCAAAGAAACCAAGGAATCTTTATTTATCAAACTAAGTATATCATAGAAATGCTAAAGAGGTTTGGAATGGAATATTACAAACCAGTTGCAAGTTGAGCAAATATGATGATTCAAAGTATACAAACCAGAGGAAATACAAGTCAATGATTGGTAGATTACTATATGTGACAACATCTAGATTAGATGTAATGTAGAAAGTTAGACAGGTGGCACGATTTCAAGAAGCACCAAAGAAATCACATGTATTAGCAGTGAAGAGGATTTTCAGATATCTCAAAGGAACAAAAGAGTTTGGATTATGGTATCCAAAAGGAAATGATCTATCACTTATTGCCTACATAGATGCAGATTGGGAAGGTTTCATTGATGGCTAACGAAGCACCAGTGGAGCAACGTTCTACTTGGGTGAGTGTTTAGTATCTTGAATAAGAAAGAAAAATCATCAGTATCTTTATCTACAGTCGAAGCAGAGTATACTACAACAACATGATGTTATACTCAGGTTCTATGGATGAAACAAACGTTGACAGATATACAGGTTGAGTATGATGAGCCCATTCCAATCTATTGTGATAATACAAGCGTCATCAGTATCTCAAAGAACCCAGCAATGCACTCCAAGACGAAGCACATTCCAATAAAGTATCAGTTTCTATAGGAACATGTTGCAGAGAAGAACATCAGAGTTGAATATGTGGGCACAAAAGAACAAGTGGCAGACATATTTACAAAACCGCTTCCATGGGAAGCCTTTGAGTATCTTCGCCAAAGACTCAGAATAATTTTTACTCCAAAATGAATGCTTTTGAATTATTATCTTATATGTCTCAGATGTACACGAGGAAGCACCATAAAAATGACAGCTTAGGTTGGGAGATTAGTTTAAGGAAGAGTTCAGTTAGGGGGAGCATCCTCGGATGGAAAGATACCTTTGTCATTGATGACAAAGGGGGAGAGATTTATCAGATGCATAACACAGAGGCATGGTTCCAAGGGGAGCAATGTTTATCAGATGCAGAGCACAGAGGCATGGTTCCAGGGGGAGCGATGGTCACACGGGGAGCATGAACAATATGACTTTAGTATTGCATGGCATGACTTCAGTATTACATCTGAGTGTTGCCATCAATGCCAAAGGGGTATATTGTTGATTAATTGGGTTCGTTGTCATTGATGTCAACCCTTGAAGAAAGTTTGGTAGCGAATTTCAGTATCAGAAAGGTTTGGGTAATGGACCCAAGTTTGTTTGATGGATAATGATATGAGTTTTGAATATTTGCAGGTAAGACTATTCTATATGGATATTACATGTCATGCCATTTCTGGTGTTATGTGGAATGTCACATAACTCCTCACAATTAGAGAGTTATGGCCATGTGAAGTTGGAGAACCCTCATGAGTCATCTAGAAGCCCTAAAAGGTCAAAGTAGTCAAAGTGTTTGCAAAGAATAAATTATTTAAATAATAAAGTGAAGTGATGAGTGTACTATAAGTCAAAGAGGATGTAAAATAAATTATTTAAATAAGAAAGTTAATGGAGAACTTACTAATTATGGAAAGTGGTTAAGTTAAGTGGACAAGTGGTTATAAGTGGGCTAACCCTAAAATAAGGAAAGTGGGTTGAGATGGTTAAAAGGTAACCCCTTAAGGATGCTACATGAAAGTATAAATAAGAGGAAAAGGTCTCTCATTTAATCACCTATTGAATATAATTGAATATCTATTTTATGAAAGGTTATTTGGGAAGGTATTATTGATAGAGAAAAGTGTGGCAGAAAAAGTGCATCAAGAAAAGTGTGGTAGAAAAATCGTGGCAGGAAAACTGCGACAAAAAAAGTGCGGCAGAAAAAGTGTGGTAAGAAAATCACTGCAGGAAAAGTGCAGCATAAAAAGTGTGGCAGGAAAATCGTGGCAGAAAAAGTGCGGCAGGGAAATCATGGCAGGAAAAGTGTGGCAGAAAAACCATGGCAGAAAAAATGCGGCAGGAAAATCGCAGCAGGAAAAGTGCGGCAGAAAAAGTGCGGCAAGAAAATCGTGGCAGGAAAAACGCGGCAAAAAACATGCGGAAGGAAAAGTGCGGTAGAAAAACCGCGACAGGAAAAGTGCGGCAGGAAAATCACGGTAGGAGAAGTGCGGCAGAAAAACCGCGACAGAAAAA
>ML782835.1:929013-950190 GCA_009831015.1 Picea engelmannii
TATTTGATGCATGATTGGTACATATTTGGTGCATGGTTGATGCACTCATTGATGGTACAGGTTGGTGCATGGTTGATGCACTTGTTTATGGTACATGTTGGCACAGGTTATTGGTACAGGTTGTTACAGGTTGATTGGTACATGTTTGCAATAGTATATCTCACAGTGATAGTGTGACAGTGGTTCCATCATTCTACTTTTACGTCAGGGCGGTTGGATGGAGCAAGGACAGGTGGTTGTAGCCACCTTCCAGTTGTAGCTATAGAACATAGGGGGTTGTAGCCAGAGAATTGGGGATTTGGAGCTTCCCTTAGGTTGTAGCCTGAGAAACTAGGGGGTTGTAGCCTTCTTTTGGTTGTAGCCAGAGAATTGGGGAGTTGGAGCTTCCTTCAGGTTGTATCCTGAGAAACTAGAGGGTTGGAGCCTCCTTCCAGTTGCAACTGGAAAACAAAGGAAGTTGGTGCTTCCAATGAATGTAATTCTTAAAGACATATAAGTATAAACATTCTGTGGTTTTCTCTCGCTTTGGGTTTCCACGTTAAAAAATTGGTGTACTGTGTATGTGTGTGATTGTTTATTTGTTCATTGTTTATTTACTTTGCAACTATTGGATGATATTGCTACATTGATACAACACTTCCATTTTATTATGAAAAAGGATTACATTGCTCTATTACTGATTCACCCCCCCTCTCAGTAATCCAACAAAGCTTTCACAACTATCTAAGCTAAATCCTTTTTCATAATAAAATGGAAGCAAGGCAAGGGCATCCCCAACCAGCAGAATAAAGGGCAGATCAAATATGGACAACCTCGGGAAAACCAACCTAAGATACATGCAAATAAGAACAATGGAAAGACGAAGAAAGATATCAGGAAGTGGTGCGACTTCCATAAGAGCCCTTGGAATAACATTGTTGGTTGTCGCTCAAAGCAGTCATTGGTGGTTGAGGTGAAAGCCTCTAAATCAAATGCGGGTTCTGACTCTGAGTCAGAACTAGAAAAAGGGAGACAGATCATTGACACGAAAGCTAGTGCCACGGTTGCTATCACCAAGATCCAGCCTGGTGAACCTGATGAGACAGAGGAAGGCAAGCACCTATTTCCTTCACAAATGTGGGTGAAAGGCACCCCACTACACTTCATCATGGATAGCAGTAGCCAGAATAACCTCATATCAGTAGAGGTCGTCACGCAACTAGCCCTGTCGATAACACTACACCCACAACCCTACACCATCGACTAGCTATACCAAGGAAGCGATCTTCGCGTGCCGTACGACATCAAGCCCTTAAAAGATGAGGTATTGTGTGATGTTTCTCCCCTTGAATTTTTTGATGTTCTTTTGGGCCAACCTTATTTATGGAAACATCATGTTGTATATGAGTCTAATCCTTGCAGTGTTATTATTACTTTGAACATGAAGTTGTACAGGATACCCGAGGTAGTCCCACCTAGTGTCATTTCCTTGATCTCTTCGAAGAAATGCCGGAAGGTCATATCTCAAACCGGGAAGTTTGTATTCTTCGTGATTCACTCTCATAGTGAGGGAAATATTGCGGCCACGTCCAAGCCCACCTCAACCGACTTCTCCATGCAATAGAAGAAAGTGGATAAGGTCGTGGAAGAATACAAAGACATATTCTCCGTGCCTACTGGGGTACATCTACATTGTCAGGTCAAACATTCCATTGATCTAATTGGGTTGGTGCACTGCTACCCAATGGGCCAGTCTATCACCACTCTCTGCTAGAAAATGAGGAGATCAAGCGTTAGATGCAAGAACTGCTACACAAGGGGCACATATAACCCATCTCATCACCTTGTGGAAGCCCAATCATGTTGGTGAAGAAGAAAGATGGTACCTGGCGAATCTGCATTGATTACTGGGCCCTAAATAAAATCATAGTCGGGAACCCGTACCCAATTCCATGAATAGACGATCTCCTTGATCAACTCAAGGGGGGGAAATAATTTAGTAATATTTATCTAAATTATTGCTACCATCAAGTCCCAATAGAGAAGACAGATGTATGGAAAACTTCCTTTAATTCGAAGGAAGGTCTTTTTGAATGGCTAATCATGCCCTTTGGTTTGACAAATTCCCAAACAACTTTCATGAGGATGATGGATGATATCTTGTGTCCTTTCACCAAATATTTTGTAGTAGTGTATATGGATGACATCCTCATCTACAACAAGACTCGGGCATAGCACTTACAACATATTCAGTAGGTTCTGCACACTCTGTGGCAGCACAAACTATATGCCAACTTCGAAAAATTCTCCTTTGGCATGGACAGGGTCTATTACCTAGGCTACATTGTTGATGAGAATGGTGTACATGTGGATCCATCCAAGATCCAAGTCATCCGTGACTGGCCAGCCCCAACCAGGCTCACCAAGCTTTGGAGCTTCTTATGCCTTTCCAATTTCTATCGCAGGTTCATGTTGGGATTCTCCCATACTGCATGGGACCTCAGCCAATTAACCAGGGGTGGTGGTAAGGAAAATTTTGTGTGGGGCCTGTCCCAACAATAAGCGTTCAATGATTTGAAGCAGCATGTGTGCTTAGCTCTAGTGCTTTCATTACCTGACCTGCAAAAACCCTTTGAGATCAAGACATATGCTTCATACTATGTTGTGGGCACAATTCTCACTCAGAACGACCACCCCGTGGCCTATCATAGTGAGACACTATCAGATGTCATCTGTAAGTACTTTACTTACGACAAATAAATGTACTCCATTGTGCAAGCCTATCGCCAATGGAGGCATTACATTCTCGGGAAGGAGACAACCATTCACACTGATCATAAACCGCTACAGTTCATGCAGACACAAGGAAAATTGCAGAATGGCCGCCATAATAAGTGGTCCAAATACTTGCAGTAGTTCCACCTCAACATTAAGTATAAGACATGAGTTACCAATTGGGTCGTTGATTGCCTCATCATACCTCTAATCATGACACTCACCACGGTGTTAGACTCTTGGGGACACAAGACCTCTGGATGGCCCCACCTCTATGAGAAAGATCCTAACTTTTCCACAACCTACCATATGTTGGGTGCAAACACAACTGTCACTAATTTCCATCTTCATGATGGGCTACTGTGTCATCTGGGCCATCTCTTCATTCCATCAAGCGAGCGAACGATGCTAATCTTGGAAGCCCACTACAGTCGGGTGGCAAAACACTTCGGGGTAGAGAATACAATGGCAGTGCTGCAACAAAATTTCTATTAGTCGAAACTTCGATAGAATGTTAGCAAGTATATCAGATCTTGCATTGCCTGTGATATTACCAAATCAACCACTAATAAACAAGGCATGTACACCCTGTAATGACCCTTTTTATTACTAGGAATAAATTCATAAATAAACCTAAACATTGGCTAATTATAATTAATATATAAATTGATTATAAGTTATTAATTAATTATTGTGATTATACTTGGTTGAAGTATGATTAACTCCTTGAGTAAGGGTTAAATGAATGAGTGATTATTAAATAAGATATTAAATGATTAATTATTAAATTAAGGATTAGTGATTAATTGATCATTAATTAAATTAATTGATTAATTATGAATTAAAAGGGAAAAAAATAAAATAAATAAATAAAAACATAAATAAGGTAAAGGGGTTACGTATCCCATGAGGGATAACGTAACCCACACGTTAAAGGGGACATTAATTAAAAGATAAGGTAATAAATATGAACTAAATGAAGGGATAAAGTTTTAAATGTTTGGATAAGGTTTGGTGAAGGGGAAAGGTTCGAGAGGAGGATGGAGGCATAAGGAAAGGGAGTATGGATTTTGAGGGATTCTCATTCATTCAGGGTTTTTACGAGAGGAGATTTTGGGGGGGAGCTTGGGGGACTGATTGAGCAGTGGGGATTTACCGTGCACACCGTGGCTGAGAGGTTTGGGCACGGAGGGCTAGGACATCCGTAGATGTCCTAGGGCCAGGCGCACTGGTCGGCAGGGTGGCCGGTTTTGGGGGTGTTCAAGCGAGGATTCAAGCTGGTTCAAGCGAGGATTATTCAAGCTGCAGCGCAAGCTTAGCATCAGTGACAGGTATTTTCCAAATTGTGAAGTGTTTACTCAATTTTAACTTTTATGCAAATTATTAGGTAGATTTAACTTGTTATGCAAAGTGCGTTATGTAAAAATGTTATTTTATTTATAAAATTCTGGGAATGAATATGCTGGAATGAATATGCTGGAATAAGCAAATTTTTTAGTTTTTTTTTTTAGTTCTTTCAAAATTCCGCTCTGTTGTAATTTATAGTAGCTTAAATGAAATCATGGTTGTTACACACCCCTCTGCCTACTCCTGACATGCCCTGGGAATCCATATCAATGGACTACATGTTGGACCTTCCATCCACCAAGAAGGTAAATAATTATGTTTTTTTGGTTGTTGATTGCTTCTCCAATATGGTGATTATGGCCGCCTGCAAGAATAACATCACAGCGGAGGCCACTGCCAAGCTCTTCTTTGAATGAGTGTGGGTAAAATTTGTGATCCCACAAGCCATTATCTTAGATCGGGAAAATCGGTTCCTCAACACATTCTGGTCGAGCCTCTGGCCATTGCTGGACACCAAGCTCACCAAATCCACTGCCTTCCACTCCCAGAAGAATGGTCAAACCGAGGTCATCAACCAGATGATCATGCATATTCTGCGCATGTACAATTCCAAGCACCCCTGCACATGGGATGAGAGTCTTCCCTATGTTCAACACAATTATAAAAGATCCATACATAGCTCAACTGACCACAACCCCTTTCAGGTGGGGTTGGGATTTCAACCATTGGGTCCCATGGGTGTTGCACTACCCCTTGTGGGCAACCAAGCTAACTCGTCCCATGCTTCAACTGAAGATGAAAAATTCACCTGGTTCATTGAGCGGATCCAACACATCCGCCAACATGTTCATGATATTTTACAGAAGTCCAATGCTAAGTACAACCAGTGCCATGATCAAAATTGGGTGCCACACAAGTTTCAGGTGGGTGACAAAGTTTGGTTACACTTACAGAAACAATGCCTTACAGGGCTCCATCAGAAGCTTAATCCACTCCATTATGGACCTTACACCATCACCAAGGCTATGGGTGACAATGATTTTGAGTTCAACATTCCCCCCTTCCTTGGCTTGCACCCACTGTTCAATGTGGATCTCCTTCGAGCATATTTTCCACCATTATTGGACACCTCAGAGATAGTAGAACAATTGACACCAACAGAGCTCAACCATGAATGCATGGAACATGCATCCACTCATCATATTGTGGATACACATGTTAAGGGAAATTTCCAGCAGAGGATCCATCTTTATCGCGTTGTCAAAGCAGGGCAGCTCCTACACCAAGGCAAGTGGCTCACCCGGGGCCAAATTCAACAGAAATTTCCTCATCTGATGGGGGAACTCAACGCAATGGAGACCATTGCTTCATAAGGGGGGAGGATTGATCCAGGTGGATATCAGTGGCCACCCACCTATTCCAACTGGCTCATCTTAGCAGTTTTTTCCTAGTTTTCGGGTCCTGAACTTCCGGGGCCGTTTTGAGGCCCTAAACAACATTTTTACGGCTCACCAAAATCAAAGTGCAGACAAATTCAAAGTTTGGTGACATAACGTGTAGTCCTCGGATAGACCTTTCCAACAGGATATAGTGCACCTAAAACGAAGATCGTATGCAAAAGTTACGACCTCGAGAAGTTGATGTACTAACTTACGCCAACATGGCCCAGAGGACTTTTGGCGCTTCATCTCCTAGGGTTATTTTTTTGCATGTCTAGGGTTTTGGAATTCATTTTTATTGTAAAAATGATTTTATAGCCTCATTGTAATCATCTTCTTGCGAATGAGCGCAACTGTCACATCTATTCTCAGAGAGAAGGCGCCACCATTCTAGCAAGCTTGTTTTCAGTCTACATTTTATAGTTTCAACATATTTATTTATTGAATAGAAACCAGTTTTACTGTATCTATCTTATTATTCCTTGTGTCTCTGTGTTTTTGAAGGATTTCTTTAAATTATAAACTCGTGTTGAGATCAAAAATGAAAAGAAATTGTTTTAAAGTTGCACTTTCCTTAAATTTAGCTGTAAACCCATGGTCTAATTCAACTAAGATTTTTTTTCAAACTCCCACCCAAAAATTCATTTGAAAATCCCTTAAATCCGACAAATAATTCATAACATAACAACCCTATTAATTTCCATGACGATTTTTGTTGTTAATAATGAATCAAATTCTTTAAATGGATTTGTATTAACCTCGATCGTGATCGTGATCGTGACAAAGGAAACACTGATAGCCATGCGAAAATAGAATATTACTGACTCTATATAAATATATATTATAATATTCAAAGCACTAGCCAATGGAAAGCACTACTCGAAGTACCTTATGTATTACAATAGTCAAATCACTTCATGTAAAACAAATTATGCTATAAATAAAATATATGATAAGATCTGAAAGAGCGATCGCATCTTTCAGTGGGTTTGGTACTTTTGTTTCCCTGTTCATTTCATTGGCTGAATAAATAAAAATTTCACGTTTTTCATGTCCATTTTATGATTTGAATAAATAAAAATTTCACGTCCGTGATGTGGACTTTGTGACCTATGGAGTTGGAGTGTATTAATTCTAGCAATTTTTTTTTTCGGTATGTTTTTTGGTGATGCAGTTTTAAATTTTCTATTGATTTAAAAGTATGATTTTTTTTAATATTTAAGTTGGTTTAAAATAGGGCAAAATCTCTAAGATCATGTTCTGAAATACATATAATTTTGATCATGTCAAACTCGCCAAACTCAAAAATTACCTCTGAAAAATCTAGCCAAATTCAATCCATTTTTTTTTATGTTTTTTTTACTAAAAGTAAGGAAGAAAAAATTGCTTTCTAGTTAGCTTACTCCTATCGGGTTTCCGTTTAATAAAACTATGAACACCTAGAACATTGCCATCAGGATATATATGACATAGAACTTGAGGACAATAAGCCACATTGTACGTTAGAGTTTCAAAGGCCATGGATACATCTCTTGATTTGCTGCAGAGTTCTGTTGCGAGCCTGAGACTGAGCCTGAGCCTCGGCCAAGCGCTGAGTATCATCCTCCTGGCGATCGGTTTGATTTGCGTGGTGAAACACAGTCTGAGAAAACGGTTTCCCCCGGGTCCGTTTGCATGGCCCGTCATCGGCAGCTTTCCACTTCTGGGCAAAATGCCCCATCATTCACTCTATGAGCTATCCAAGCAATACGGTCCGATCATGTATTTGAAGCTCGGGACAACAGACTCCGTGGTCGTCTCGTCGCCAAAGATAGCCGAGGCGTGCCTGAAGACGAACGACCTCAACTTCTCCAGCCGGCCGACGACCTCAGCCACCAAATACATTGGCTACGACTCCAACGGCATCTTCGAGGCTCCCTACGCCCCCCGCTGGAGAATGATGCGCAAGGTCTGTAACATTCATCTATTCGCCGGTAAGGCCCTGAACGATCTGCAGCCCGTGCGGGAAGCAGAGATCGGGATGCTGGTGAAGTCGATTCTCGAACATGAGCGACAAGAGAAGGCGGTGCCCGTGAACCTCGGGGAGCTGCTCAACGTCTGCACTGCCAACATTCTCGGGCAGATTATGTTGAGCAAGCGCTTGTTCGATTCCCAGGGGTCGAAGGCGAGCGAGTTCAAGGAAATGTTAGTGGAGAGTTTTGATTTGGCTGGGGAGTTTGTTATTGGCGACTTTGTGCCGTCTTTGGCTTGGCTGGATCTGCAGGGCGTACAGAGTAAGATGAAGAAGCTGCACAACAGGTTCGATGAGTTCTTAACTAAGATGATAAAGGAGCACCAAACTGCGGCGTGTAATGGAGGAGGGAAGAGCGATTTTCTGAGTACGCTTTGGGCTCTCAGAAATGATGCGGACGGCCAAGGAGGGAAGCTCACGAATGATGATATTAAGGTCCTTTTGCAGGTGAGTTTTATTAAATTGAATTGCATGAAAAATACCCAAYTTTACCCTCTGTTCTGATCTCGCAGCTTTCAATGTTTACTTACGCATTTCTGCTGAGAATGGTTCTGATTTTTATTTTATTTTGAATTCTCCCTCTAAGCTCTAATCTTTCTSCGGAAACCTGTCCAAAACCCMATAACTATTTTCACTTGAAGATATCGTGACAAGCTTTGATAGACTCACTTGGTTTTGTCTAATTAGAAAAAAAAATTCCCAAATTTTGGTTCTTCTCATGGTGTTTAAGAGTGGGCGGAGTTGCGTCGAATTGAAGTATTCCATTTTATTAGTAACTTATAAATGTTGTTCAGACAATGTTCTTGGCAGGATCAGACACGACTTCGATGACAGTGGAATGGGCAATTGCAGAGCTAATACGTCACCCGAAGATGATGAAAAAATGCCAAGAAGAATTAGACTTTGTGATGAATGGGAAACAGAGAAGGCTGAAAGAGACGGATCTCCAAAACCTTCCTTACTTACAGGCTGTAGTGAAAGAGACGTTAAGGCTTCACCCCACCGTTCCCCTCTTGGTGCCTAGGATGGCAGCGGAGGCCTGCGAGATAGAGGGATACTACATACCCAAGAACGCCCAACTCATAGTGAACGCTTGGGGTATACACCGCGACCCTGATGTGTGGGAGAGACCGCTCGAATTCAACCCTGACAGGTTTGTGGGTAGCAATGTCGACATAATGGGTAATAATTTCGAGGTAATACCATTTGGTGCAGGAAGACGACTCTGTGCAGGGATGAACATGGGGTTCCTCATGATTCAGTTCTTACTCGCCACTTTACTTCATTCCTTCGACTTGACTCTCCCTGATGGCCAGTCGCCCAAGAAGCTTGATATGACAGAAGTCTTTGGTCTCACACTGCATAGGGTAGCGCCGCTACTGGTGGTTCCCGCTGCCCGTCTCCCTTTCCATCTCTACAATTAACGAACTCAATTAGTAGGATGGTTTGGTTTAAAGTTTTAACTCAAGCACTCTCTTGGGTGGGATTGGTAAAGAGGTGTTCAAAGTAAGTAATTCTTAAATAATGGACAAACGTATTAGAAAATATTATTGTAGTATTTGTTTTACTATGGTTTTTATTATTTTTATTTGTTCAAAGGATTTTTTTAGTCGTCCTCCCAAATCAATGAATGTGATTTACTCTTCATAACTTCTTTACGTTTTTGAATGCATCTGTTAACCTATTTACTTTTTAACATTTACCTAATCATATTAAGAAATCACTGTAGCACCATATAATTGCCACGTTTAAATGATTAACTTTTAAAATTACCAAATTTAAATTATTAACCAACATTACTTCAACTTCCTCAACTGTTAGTGTGTCTTCGCTGTGTGCTTCTCCAGGCGTTTCATATTCTCACTGACCCGCATGAACTTGGAGCGTTTCATATTCTCACCAACCCACCTTTCGGCGTCAGCCACGAACGCCGAGTTTGAGGCTGTGCTAGTGTAAAATTCAGTTATGTTTAGAGGAGTTGTTTGTTCTCATATAGCTTTTACTATTATGTAAAATTCAGTTGTGTTTAGAGGAGTTGTTTGTTCTCATATAGCTTTTACTATTATGTAAAATTCAGTTATGTTTGGCCGAGTAAATTCATTAAGTGTTTAAAGCTTGTGTTGAGGAATGGAATTTGATGGGGTGAAATATATTGTGATAAAGTAAAACATATTATAATAGTATTATGAGTCAAATTTCTAAATTTTGTTTTTTTTAATTTTTAATATTTTAATTTTGGAATTTTTTAAAATTTAATTTTAATTAAAAATAATTTTATTATAATTTAAAAATAATTTTTAAAATTTGAATTTTTTAAAATAATGAAATAATTAAAATTTTGTTGATAATATTCAATGAAATATTTAAAAAATTGTTTAAAAAATTTTAATCAAAAATTTTGTTGATAATTTTTTTTTCTAATTTTATTTAATTAATTTATGAATAAATTTTAATTTTAAAAAATTTTAAAATAATAAAATTTATTTATGATTAAATTTTAATTTTTGAAATTTTTAAAAATAATAAAATATTGTTTAATTAATTTATAATTAAAATTTATTTTTTAAAATTTCTAAAAATAATATAAAAATCAAAATTTTATTTATGATATTTTGTCCAATTTCAAATTATTATCCTCATTAATAACTAACATATGATCCCTGAAAAAAACTAACATACGTTTTTTTTGGTAATACTAATTTTACTAATGTACACCATTCTACTATCTTTGCTTAATTCTTGAGGGATTATGTGAGAGTATTGAAATATTTGAATCATAGGAAACCAAAATCATTCATTCAAATGCCTCATTAGTCTATTAAAGGTATAGAGCAACAACATACAACTTGTGAAAGAGCCATATTGGAATTTCAAATTTGTTTCTACTTAAAGATTTGTGGATAATATTAGTCGCTCAATCCTAAGTAGCACAAGAGATTAGCTTGATATCCTAATCTTGCACCAACTCTGTGATGTGATGTTGATGAACTTAAATATACATTGCTTCAACCTACAAATATTATACTTCTTAAACGAGTGAGTTATTCTTCTCATTTTTCTGGATTTTTATAGCCCTACACTATTATTGTTAACGTTGAAATTTTAGAGTTGAAAATAAATTTATCCATCAAAGTGGCAGAAAATCAATCTGAATTTGAACACTATATACTCGGATGCAGTGCATCAAGAGAAGGATAGATAAACACTTAGGTTATGAGATAATTATTAGTATGTCTAATTCATACCTACTTAACAAGATCTTCATCTGTTTCTTTTTTAATCGAAGGTTGTCCAAAGGCCCAGAAACAAAAAAAGTGACAGTGCATCAACCTTCTGCAACATGGGTATGTTATACACATGGCTATTATTTGTTAAACAATATTATACTTGTTAAACAATTGAGTTATTCTTCTCCAGAAATCTACAATATTAATTTTTTTTTTGGATTTTTATAGCCCCACAGTATTGTTGTTAGCATTGACATTTTAGAGTTGAAAATTCGTTTATCCATCAAAGTGGTAGAAAATCAATTTGAATTTGAACATTGTATACTCAGATGCAATGAATCAAGAGAAGAATAGATAAGCAATTAGGTTATGAGATAATTATATCTTCTCCTCACCTACCGGGGTACCTCTGCACTGTCAGGTCAAACATTCCATCGATCTGACCCCCGACACACCACTGCCCAATGAGCCAGTCTACCGCCGCTCTCTATTAGAGAATAAGGAGATCAATAGATAGATCAAATAACTGCTCCACAAGGGGCACATCCATCCCAACTCATCACCTTGTGGGAGTCCAATTGTGATGGTGCAAAAGAAAGACAAGAACTGGTGACTCTGCATTGATTATCGGGCCCTAAATAAAATCACAGTCAGGAATCGGTACCCAATTCCCAAAATCAACGACCTCCATGATCAGGTCAAGGGGGTCAAATACTTTAGTAAGATTGATCTGAAGTCTGGCTACCACTAGGTCCCCATAGAACAGACATATGTATGGAAGACCACCTTCAATTCAAAGGAAGGTCTTTTTGAATGGTTGGTCATGCCCTTTGGTTTGAGAAATTCTCCAACAACTTTCATGAGGATGATGGACAATATCATGCGACCTTTCACCAATTATTTTTTAGTGGTGTATCTAGATGACATCCTCATATACAAAAATACTTGGGAGGAACACTTGCACCATATTCAATAGGCTTAGCACACCCTGCAACAACACAAGCTATATACCAACTTGGAAAATTGCTCCTTCGGCATGGACAGGGTCCAGTACCTAGGCTATATTGTGGATCAACATGGTGTGCATGTGGATCCAGCCAAGATCCATGTCATCCATGACTGGCCAACCCCAACCACACTCACTGATCTTTGGAGCTTCTTAGGCTTTGCCAATTTCTATCGCAGGTTCATGTTGAGATTCTCCCATATTGCATGGACCCTCAACCAAGTAACCAGGGGTGGTGGTAACGAAAAATTTGTGTGGGAACTGTCCCAACAAAAAACATTCAATGATTTAAAGCAAAGCTTGTACTCAGCCCCAATACTTTCATTACCGGACCTACAACATCCATTTGAGATCGAGACAAATGCTTCAGACTATGTTCTGGGTGCAGTTCTCACTCAGCATAGCCACCTTGTGGATTATCATAGTGAGAGACTATCATATGTTGTATGTAATTACCCTACTTACGACAAAGAAATGTACTCCATTGTGAAATCATGTTTCCAGTGGAGACATTACATTCTCAGGAAGAAGACAATCATCCACACAGATCATAAATCACTGTAGTTCATGTAGACAAAAGGAAAATTGCGGAATGACCGCCATCAAAAGTGGTCCACATAGCTGCAGCAGTTCCACCTCAACATCAAGTATAAAACATACAGTACCAACCGAGTCACTGATTTCCTTAACCAAACTCCAATCACGACACTCACCACAGTGCTAGATTCTTGCAACCACGCATCCTACAAATGTCCCAACCTCTATGAGACAAATCCTAACTTCACCACCACATACCAAATGTTGGACACAAACTAAGTTGTCGCTAATTTCTATCTTCAGGATAGGCTATTATGTCGAATGTTCCATCTCTACGTTCCATAAAGTGAGTGAGCGAAGATGATTTTGAAATCTCACTATAATTGGGTGGTAGGACATTTTGGCGTGGAAAAGACAGTGGAAGTGATACATAAAAATTTCTACTGGCCAAAGCTTCGACATGATGTCAGCAAGTATATCAGGTCCTGCACTTCCTGCATTATTTCCAAACCGACAACTAAGAAACAGGGCCTCTACACCCCCCTTCCTACTCCTGACAGGCCATGGGAATCCATCTCAATGGACTACATGTCGGACCTTCCATCCACCAAGAGGGGAAATGACTGTGTCTTTGTGGTTGTTGATCTCTTTTCCAATATGACGATCCTGGCCACCTGCAAGAAGAGCATCACAACAAAGGTCACTACCAAGCTCTTCTTTGAACAATTTTGGGTACATTTTGGAATCCCACAAACCATTGTCTCATATTGGGATAGTCAGTTCCTCATCACATTCTAGTTGAGCCTCTGGTCACTTTTGGAAACCAAGCTCACCAATTCCACTGCCTTCCACCCCCAGACAGATGGCCAAACTAAGGTCGTCAATCGGATGATAGTGCATATCCTGCACATGTACAATTCCAATCACCCCTGAACATGAGATGTGAGTCTTCCCTATGTTCATCATAGCTACAACATAGCCCTACATAGCTCAATCGACCACAACCCCTTTCAGGTCGGGTTGGGATTCCAACCATCGGATCCCATGGATGTTGCACTACCTCTTGCGGTTACCTCGACTGATTCATCACTTGCTCCAATTGAAGCTGAAAATTCCTCCTGGTTCATTGAGCGGATCCAACAAATCTGCCAACATGTTTAGGATATTCTACAGAAGTCCAATTCCAAGTATAAGCAGTGCTATGATCAACACTGGGTGCCACATAAGTTTCAGGTGGGAGACAAGGTGTGGTTACACTTGTAGAAAAAACGCCTTCTAGGGTCCCATCGAAAGCTTCTCCCACTCCGTTATGGACCTTACACCATCACCAAGGTTGTGGGTGATAATGATTTTGAGCTCAACATTCCTCCTTTCCTTGGCCTGCACCCTGTATTCAACATTGATCTCCTTCGACCATACTTTCCACCATTATTGGACACCTCAGAGATAGAAGAACAATTGACAACAACAGAGCTCAACCCTGACTGCATGAAACAAGAATCCAATGATCCGATTTTGGACACATAGGTCAAGGGCACTCTCCATCAAAGGATCCATATTTATCGAGTTGCCAAATCGGGGCAGCTCCTGCACCAAGGCAAGTGGCTCACCCAAGGCCAAATTCAAAATAAATTTCCTTATCTGATGGGGGCACTCAAGAAAATGGAAACCATTGCTTCCTAAGGGGGGAGGATTGATCTAGATGGATATTGGTGGCCTCCCATCTATTCCAACTGACTCATTTTTCCTTTTTTCCAGTTTGGTAGTTTTTTCCTAGTTTTTGGGTCCCTGACTTCCAGGGTCGTTTTGAGGCCCTGAATAGAGTTTTGAGAGATCTCCATAATTGTATTGTATATGGAGTCAAATTATTAAGGAAACATGTGTATTCCTCATATAGACCTTTCCAATGGGCTATCATGCACCTAAAACGAAGATCGTATGAAAAAGTTATGACCCCGGGAAGTTGATGTACTAGCTTACCCCAACGGGACCCACATGACTTATGGTGCTTCATCTCCTAGGGTTAGGTTTTTGGACTTATATGGATTTATCATTCTTTTTTATTGTAAAAAGGATTGTAGAGCCTCATTGTAACCATCTTCTTCCGAATGAGCGCAACCGTCACATCTCTTCTCAGAGATAAGTCGCCACCATTCTAGCAAGCTTGTTTTCCACTGCATTTTATAGTTTCAACATATTTTCTTATTGAATAGAAACCAATTTTACTATATCTCTGTTATTGTATCTCTATTATTCTTGTGTCTCTTTGTTAAGAATAATAGTAATATGTATTCATTTTCTTTCTGCTCATAAAATTCGGATCATTACTGCTCTCCTAAAAATGAATTCTTTCACTTGGACTCCAGTAGTTGATCAATCATTTCAAGCATTGAAGGAAGCTATGTGGACAACTCCTTTCTTGGCCCTTCCTGACTTCACAAAGACTTTTTTACTCGAATGTGATGCCTCCGGGAAAGGCATTGGCACAATACTCATGCAAGAGGGTAGACCCTTGGCCTTCACTAGAAAACAACTCTTGAGCGACATCTTGGCCAATCAATCTATGAAAATAAAATGTTGTCTATTCTACATGTTGTGGATCTCTGGCATCTTTATCTCTTGGGAAAACACTTCCAAATTAAAACTAACCATCAAAGCCTCAAATATTTCCTAGAACAGAGGATTTCATCCTAGGAGCAACAAAAATGGGTGACCAAGCTATTTGGATATGATTATGAGATCATTTATAAGAAGGGAAAATAAAGTGTAGTGGTTGATGCTCTATCCAGAAAGTACGAATAAGAAGGATCCATTTTTTCTCTCTCCTTCCTTGTACCATATTGGATCCAAGTTGTTCACCAGGAATCGCTGCAAGACCCCAAAACTTCTCGACTGACCCAACAATTGAAAGACAATTCTCTAGTTTCTCCAGCGTACTCTTGGCACAATGAAGGGATTCCCTACAAAATTCATCTATATTTATTCCACCAGTCACAACTTAAATCCACAATGCTTTCTGATCTTGATGCTTCAGCCACAACATGGCATTATGGGTTTACCAAAACCTATGAACAAGTTAAACATTCGTTTTTCTGGGATGGTAGGAAATAAGACTGTTGGATTACTGAGAGGGGGGGTGAATCAATAATAGAGAAATTTAAGCCTTTTTAACCAGATAATCCAAGTGTTATGTCAATGTAGAATTATCATCCAATAATGAGCAATGAACAAATGAACAATCACACACATACACAATACACTAGTGTTTTACGTGGAAACCTAAATTGGGAGAAAACCATGGAATATTTTTTCTTAAATCTCTTGAAGAATTACATTCATTGCAAGCACTGACTTCCTTTGTTTTCCAGCTGCAACTGGAAGGAGGCTCAAACCCTTTAGTTTCTCAGGCTACAACCTAAGGGAAGCTTCAACTCCCCAATTCTCTGGCTACAACCAGAGGGAGGCTACAACCTCCTATGTTCTCTGGCTACAATTGGAAGGTGGCTACAACCACCTGTCCTTGCCCCGTCCTGCCACCCTGAAGTAGAAGTAGAATGATGGAACCACTGTCAACCTGTCACTGTGAGATATACTGCAGTAAACCTGTACCAATAAATCTGAACCATGCATCAACCTGTACTTCAACCTATAATCAACCTGTACCATAAACAAGTGCATCAACCATGCACCAACCTGTACCAAATAACCTGTAACCAACCTGTACCATAAAAAAGTGCATCCAACCATGTACCAAGTATGTAGCAATCATGTGTCAACTATTCATCAACTATGACTCATCAATATGTACCAACATCATCAACTATACACCTCATGTATGTGCCAACTCATCAACTACTTGTCTCAACCATGTACTCAACATGTACCTCAACCAAAATCCCTAATCAATTTCATCATCCAAATATGATTTGTAGCTCTGTAATAAACCTGTTGTATATGATCACATTCCTGCAAACGTTCCTTAACTTTAACAACAAGAGACTAGCATTTTCATCAAACTTTTATTTAGTCTCACATACCTAGTTTTGGATTAGTCAACAACCCTAACTTGAAGTAATCATAACTTTGTACCTGTAATGTATAAAGATCTGAAACTTATACACAATGTTCTTTAGTGTGTTTTATGCAATTCCGCCAAGCTTCACTACTTGGAACCTCTCAGAAATGGAGTTATAACAAAAATCGCATACCTTGTTGAATTCTATCTTATTCTAGAGAGCGACCTCGTAGAGCGTGCCCCGCACGAAATATTTGTTGAAATGCTATGAAACTATTACACAACATACTAAAGAATGTAACCTAACCAACACATTTTGTCTCAGTGAATTTGGATCTGTTATGAAGAAGTTATGACGTTTTTACCCGAAACACCTGTTTTTGACTAGTTTAAGGACTAGCCACAAACCCTATTTTCCACAGAGTGTATCTCCAAAAATACAACGACCCACAAGCTAAATTTTTTACCACGGATACTTGGATATGTTTTCTCAATGGTGTATCAATTTCAGGATCTGAATCATTATAGAAAAATAATTATATCCAAAATGGTGAGATGACCTGTAAATAACATACCTTAGAAAGCACCATCAAAAGAATTTATCTTTCCTTGCATTTCGGCCTTCTTTTTTTCACTTTCCTCATAATTTTGGCTTAGATATCATTTGGTTACCTCAGAAACCTATAGGTATTCAATATGCTCAAGTGTGATTAAAATGAGATAGCCTAACCTCTTATTTATACTCTCCAAGTAGCTTCCTTAAAAACATCTTCTAAGTCACTTGGCCCCACTTTCCTTATTTTAGGGTTAACCCACTTCTAATTTCTCCATTAAATTTATCATTGAAATAATTTATTTTGTATTCAATTTGAATTATAATACATTCATTACTTCACTTTATTATTTACCTTTTAAAATCTCTTAAACCACTTTGACTACTTTGACATTTTGGGGCTTCTAGATGACATATGAGGGTTCTCCAACTTCGTAAGGCCATAAATCTGAAACTGTGAGGAGTTATGTGACGTTCCACATACCACCAGAAATGGCATGACATGTACTATCCATATAGAATAGTATTATTTGAAAATATATCATAACTCATATCGTTATTCATCAAACAAACTTGGGGTCTCCAACTTCTCATGGCCATAACTCTCTAACCGTGAGGAGTTATGTGATGTTCCACATACCACCGGAAATGGTATGACAAGAATTATCCATGTAGGATAGTTTCCCTAACAAATTCACTTTCTTTGATCTCATTATTCAACAATTAAGCATGGGTTCTCTTTTTCCACAAAGCGTCTTCCTGTGAGGGCTTTCACCATAAGGGGACCACTTTGGAGTTCATCCATATTTACTTCTTATCAACCATGAAAAAACAATAATGAGTGATATTTACATCAAACAATATTGGGTCCATTACCCAAAACTTTGTGCTACGGGGTTTTCTTCAAGGGTTGACATCAATGACAACCAACCTTAATCAACAATCTCTCCCTTTGGCATTGATGGAAACACTCTGATGCAATACTTAAATCATATCACTCGTGCTCCCTCTGGAACCATGCCTCTTACCTATGCATCTGATAAATCTCTTCCCCTTTGTCATCAATGGCAAATGTATCTTTCCATTCGGGGTTGCTCCCCCTGATTGAATTGTCCTCTTATGGTGCTTCCTCGTGTACATCTAAGACATATAAGATGAGCATTCAAAAAACATTCAAAAAACATTCATTTTGGAGTATAAATAACTCCAAGTCTTTGGAGAAGATATTTAAAGGCTTCCCATGGAAGTGGTTTTGTAAAGATGCCTGCCACTTGTTCTTTTGTTCCCACATTCTCATCTCTGATGTTCTTTTCTGTAACATGTTCCTGTAGAAAGTGATACTTGATTGGAATGTGCTTCGTCTTGGAGTGCATCACCGGTTTTTTTGAGATATTGATGGTGCTTGTATTATCACAATATATTGGAATGGGATCATCATACTCAACCTGTATATCTGTCAAAGTTTGTTTCATCCAAATAACCTGTGTACAACATGATGTTGCTGCAATATACTCTGCCTCGGGTGTAGATAGAGATACTGATGATTGTTTCTTGCTCAACCATGATACTAAACACTCACCCAAGTAAAATGATGCTCCACTGGTGCTTCGTCAGTCATCAATACAACCTGCCCAATCTGCATCTATGTAGGCAATAAGTGATATATCTTTTCCTTTTGGATACCATAATCCAAACTCTTATGTTCCTTTGAGATATCTGAAGATCCTCTTTACTGCTAATACTTGTGATTCCTTTGGTGCTGCTTGAAATCGTGCCACCTGTCCAACTGCCTGCATTACATCTGGTCTAGATGCTGTCACATATAGTAGGCCGCCAATCATTGACCTGTATTGCCTCTGATCTGTAGACTTCGAATCATCATCTTTGCTCAACTTACAATTGGTTTGCAATCTTCCATTCCGAACCTCTTTAGAATTTCTCTGATATACTTGGTTTGAGAAATAAAAATTTCTTGGTTTCTTTGACGTATCTGAAGTCCCAGAAAGAAGAACAGTTCTCCAAGTAACGACATTTCAAATTCATTCTACATGTCTTTTGCAAATTTTTGGCTTAACCTGTCATCATCACTACCAAAAATAATATCATCAACATAAACTTCAATTAATAAAATACTACCTTGACTTACCTTGATGTAAAGGTTGTTGTCTGCACTTCCTTTTCTAAACATTGCCTGCTGCAGATACTTATCCAGTCTGGAGTACCATGCTCTAGGAGCCTGTTTTATACCATACAAGGCCTTCTTTAATTTACACACATAGTCTGTGTTCTCTGACAACTGAAATCCTTCTGGTTGTTCAATGTAGACTTCTTCTTCAATTTCTCCATTCAGAAAAGCTGATTTTTCGTCCATCTGATATACTTTAACATTTTTGGAGCATGCATAAGCTAAAAGCAAACAGATTGCTTCCATTCTGGCAACTGGGGCAAATGTCTCTTCAAAGTCACTTCCTTCAATCTGTGCATATCCTTTACATAACAATATAGCTTTGTTCCTCGTAACCTTTCCATATTCATTCAATTTATTCCTGAAAACCCATTTTGTGTCGATCACATTCTTATTCTTTGGTCTTGGAACCAATTCCCAAGTGTTATTTTTCTCTATTTGATCCAATTCTTCATCCATGACCTTATTCCAAAATTCATCCTTGCTGGCTTCTTCAAAACCGTTTGGTTCAATTGTATATAAGAGTGCTAGGTGTATTTGTTCTGGTGAACGGATTCTTCTTCTAGTCTCAACTCCTGCATCTTTGTTACTGATAATTTGATTTGAAGGATGATTCTTCTGTACTCGTTTACTGGGTGTCTTTGGAGATACTTGTTGAACTTGCTCTTCTTCTTTTGTTGGATCCTCTTCATCTTCCTCTTCTACTTATTTTTCATCTTCTACTTCTTCTTCTAAGGGTTGTTTTATTGATCCATTTTCTTCATTTGATTTTGGTCTGCCTGTTTCATCAGTTGTTACATTGATGCTTTCCACAACTTTGTTCAATATTAGATTATAACACTTGTATGCTTTCCTTGTACTTGAGTAACCAACAAACACTCCTTTGTCCACATGAGAGTCAAACTTTCCTATTCCTCCATCTTCTCTTTTAATATAACGTTTTCTTCCAAAAACTCTGAGGTGCTTTACATTTGCTGGTCTTCCTTTCCATAGTTCGTAAGGAGTTTTTTCGGTGTTGTTTCTGAGCATTACCCTGTTTTGAATGTGAACTGTTGTATGCACTGCATGTGCCCAAAAAATATCTGTCAACTTTGAATCCATTATCATTGTTTGAGCCATTTCTTGTACTGTCCTATTCTTTCTTTCAACAACTCCATTCTGTTGAGGTATCCTAGCTACGAAGAATTGTCTTTTTATTCCATGATTGTTGCAGTAGTCCATAAATTCCTTTGAGGTAAATTCTCCTCCATTATCCGATCTTAAGCATTTGATTCTTGAATCCATCTCATTTTCAACCATTTCTTTGTAGATCTTGAAGTTTTCAAAAGCTTTGGACTTGTTCTTGAGAAAACAAACTGCAATCATTCTTGTATAATCATCAACTAATAACATAAAGTATCTCTCACATTTTAAGCCTTTTGTTGTAGTTAGTCCAACTAGATCAATATGCACAATTTCCAGTGGTTTTGTTGTTGAATATTCCTTTGATTTGAACCTGGTCTTTGTTTGCTTTCCTTGTTGGCAATGCTTGCATAAAGTGTTGGTTGGTTTCGTGATTTGGGGAATTTCTTTGACTGCTTCTCTTTTGTTGACTTTGACAAGGTTATCAAAATGCATGTGACCCATTCTTCTGTGCCATAGCCAATTTTCATCTTCCTTTCCTAGACAACACTTTTCATTTCCAATTTCGCTTAACACATATATGTTGCTTGAAGTTCTTGGAGCTGTGGCGACCAATTTCCCTGAAACTTCTTTTCTTATCTCACACTTTTGTGAATTTAAAGTAAATTTATGACCTTGGTCACACATTTGACTCACTTAAAAGATCATGTTTCATATCTTCTACTAGTAGAACATTTTCTACCTTTTTATTCTTGTTCCCAATTCAGACTGTGCCTTTACGAAGGAGACTGCTCCATATCTTTCCTTTCGTAATGTAAGAAAATTGTCTCTATCACCTGTCAGGGGTGATTTTAAGAACCCCCCCTAAATTTATATGTATAATAATTGGGCGAATCCCCGTGATACATAGGAAAAATTGAAGGCTATTTTATCAATAATATAATATGTATATATAGTTTTTTGGCGAATCTTTTAGTCGAT
>ML782835.1:950290-984373 GCA_009831015.1 Picea engelmannii
CCCTAAAATCACCTATGTCACCTGTCATGTGTTTTGAACATCCACTGTCAACATACCAACCATGTTTCTTCTATTTAGCTTGTAGAGCGACTGTGCATTCTTCATTGCTATACTGATCTTGATTTCTTATCCATGTCGTTTTCTAAGGTTCTTGTTTGTGACTCTGTCGAGGTTCTTTAGGAGGGTCTGTCATTCTGCAATTTTTGGCCATGCGTCCAAAATTGTTACATTTGTAACATTCTACTTTAGTTCTTAAAGATTCGAACCTTTTGTAACTTCGTCTCTTTATTTCACTAGGTCTTCTTGAATAACCCCTTTGTGTATGGCTCTCAAAGTAGTTATTGTTCATGTTGTTAGCTCTGCAATTTATAGCTTTATGTCCAAAATTATTACATGCATAACATAAATCAAAAAATATAGTTTAATACCTGGTAGTTGAAGATCTTCTGAAAGGAGGTGCTCTTATGAATCCTTCTTCTTCTTGAGGCCTGTCTATCTGTTGTTGATTTTGAAATATGAATCTTCTCAGTGGAGGAGTGTCCCTGTAATATTCCTTGTATATCTTTTTATCCACTTTGATTATTTCTTCATAACTTTTTGGACTTGGTTCTTGCTCTGTTGTTTTGGAGCTTTATCCCTTTTCTGTCTGATTGTATCCAAGTCTGGATTTGTCAAGATGAGATTTTTGATTGTTGATAATGTCATCCAGAACTTTTGAGCTATTCTGCATATTTTTCTTTTGAATATCCTTTCTTTGTGTGACAATAACTGCTTCCAGGTTTCCAATGATCTTGTCCTTTCTTTCTAGCTATTCTTTGAGTGCTTCTTCAATTCTTTTATTTTCTTCTATTTGAACCTTCAATTTTGTGATCACTTGTTCTAGTTCTTGAGTGTCTTTTTTCTTATCTAGTTCTTCTTGTAGTTTCTTGTTTTTCTTCTTTTCTCTTCTGATAACTTCTATGGCACTCATTAATTCTTCTCGGAAGTCAACTTCTACCTCTTCAATTTCTTCTTCATATGCTTCTTCATATTCTTCTTCGGAGTCTTCTTTATCGGAGTCTTCTACTACCATGAATAGAACTCTTCCTGTTTCACTGTCACTGACTTCATCTTCATCTAATGATGAGATGTCTTCTTTGGTGCAAAAGCTTTTCTTAAAAACTTTCTTTGTAGTTCTTTTATCTTTATATGTTTGTTTGCCTTTTGAGTAACCTTCATCATTTCTCTTTTTCTTATGAGGACATTTGTTAGCAAAATGACCAATACCATCACAATTAAAAAAAATTAAAGGAAGCTTACCTCTATACCTACCGTTGGTTCCCTTGTTCAATCTTTTGACGAAGTTGGCCACTTCTTCATCATCTTTCGAGACGTCGCTGCTACTGTTATATTCTGCTTGTTCCTTTTTCTTTTTCTTTGATCTTTTGGATGCTTTGAAGGTTGCATCTTTTACATCTGGATATTCCTATTCAGTTCTCATTTCATTTGCTGTAAAGATTCCATGCAGTTCGTCCATGCTTATTGAGTTTACATCCGATCTTTCTTCTAGTGTTGATATCTTAGGGTTAAATCTCATAGGAAGAGATCTTAGTACCTTTTGAACAATTACAGATTCTTCGATTTATTCTCCTAATCCTATGATTGCATTCATTGTTTCATCGACTCATAAGAAGTAGGCTGCAATATTCTCATCTTCCTTCATTTTTAGTTGTTCTAACTGACCCCTGTAAGTTTGAAGCTTTGCTGCTTTGACTTTTGTATATCCTTCATAAATATTTCGAAGCTTGTCCCAAATCTCTTTAGCGTATTTACAATGTGCAACTTTGGTGAATATCGTTTCATTGAGACCATTCAGAAGTGCATTTGTGGCTTTGGAATTATTCTGACCGAGTTTCACTGCTTTTTCATTTGTTGGTGGAGTTGCTGGTGCTGTGTATCCATCTATAATTGATTGCCAAATTTCAAATCCCTATGCCTGTATATATGTCTTCATCCTTATGCTCCAAAAAGCATACTTCTGTCCATCAAACTATGGTATTCTATCTTTATACAAGTTGTTTCTCTCCATGATCTATCTTTCAATGGTTAAACTGATTTTTGAAGGAACCTTCTCTGATTCCAATTGTTGGATTACTGAGAGGGGGGGTGAATCAGTAATAGAGCAATTTAATCATTTTTAACCAAATAATCCAAGTGTTATGTCAATGTATAATTATCATCCAATAATGAGCAATGAACAAATGAACAATCACACACATACAAAGTACACCAGTGTTTTATGTGGAAACCCAAATTGGGAGAAAACCACAGAATGTTTTTTCTTATATGTCTTGAAGAATTACATTCATTGGAAGCACCAACTTCCTTTGTTTTCTAGCTGCAACTAGAAGGAGGCTCCAACTCCCTAGTTTCTCAGGCTACAACCTGAGGGAAGCTTCAATTCCCCAATTCTCTGGCTACAACCTCCTATGTTCTCTAGCTACATCTGGAAGGTGGCTACAACCACCTGTCCTTGCCCCGTCCTGCTACCCTGAAGTAGAAGTAGAATGATGGAACCACTGTCAACATGTCACTGTGAGATATACCATTGTAAACTTCTACCAATAAATCTGAACCATGCATTAACAATGCATCAACCTGTACCATAAACAAGTGCGTCAACCATGCACCGACCTATACCAAATAACCTGTAATCAACCTGTACCATAAACAAGTGCATCCAACCATGTACCAAGTATGTACCAATAATGTGTCAAATACTCATCAACTATGACTCATCAATATGTACCAACATCATCAACCATACACCTCATGTATGTGCCAACTCATCAACTACTTGTCTCAACCATGTACTCAACATGTACCTCAACCAAAAGCCCTCATCAATTTCATCATCCAAATCTGATTTGTAGCTCTGTAATAGACCTGTTGTATATGATCACATTCCTGCAAACCTTTCTTAACTTTAACAACAAGAGACTAGCATTTTCATCAAACTTTTCTTTAGTCTCACATGCCTAGTTTTGGATTAGTCAACAACCCTAACTTGAAGCAATCATAACTTTGTACCTATAATATATAAAGATTTGAAACTAATACACAATGTTCTTCAGTGTGTTTTATGCAATTCCTCCAAGTGTCACTACTTGGAACCTCTCAGAAATGGAGTTATAGCAAAAATGACATACCTTGTTGAATTCTGCATTATTCTAGAGAGCGACCTTGTAGAGCGTGCCTTACACAGAATAATTGTTGAAATAATTTGAAACCGTTACAAAACATACTATAGAATGTATCCTAACCAACACATTTTGTCTCACTGAATTTGGATCTGTTATGAAGAAGTTATAACGTTTTTACCCGAAACACATGTTTTTGACTAGTTTAAGGACTAGCCACAAACCCTATTTTCCACGGAGTGTAAATACCAAAATACAACGACCCACAAGATAAATTTTTTACCACAGATACTTGGATATTTTTTCTAAATTTCATAGCAATTTTAGGATCTGAATCATTATAGAAAAAATGTTAATCAATAATAGAGCAATTTAATCCTTTTTAACCAGATAATCCAAGTGTTATGTCAATGTAGAATTATCATCCAATAATGAGCAATGAACAAATGAACAATCACACACATACACAGTACACCTGTGTTTTACGTGGAAACCCAAATCAGGAGAAAACCACAAAATGCTTTTTATTATATGTCTTGAAGAATTACATTCATTGGAAGCACCAACTTCCTTTGTTTTCCAGCTACAACTGGAAGGAGGCTTGACGCAACCGCACTCCTCAGAGAACGATCGCTCTCACCAGGACCTTCTCTTCGATACGGTCCGAAGAACTCTGAGGTTCTTTTGATCCCCTATTGGGAAGCCTGCATACCCACAGTAACTCTTCGGCGCGATCCTCCCCCTCTCAACTTATCAGAGGATCGGAACTCGCGCCCTCGCAAGTTCAACAGTTGGGCGTTACCCCTTTGGATCCCTGAGACCCGAGATGTCGGTCAATCGCTGACTTTCTTCTTCCGCTATCGAGACTTCGCTATGTCGCAAATTCGCAAATCGCGACACCAATCACTCGGGGTTCCAACCTCCGATACCTGATGCGCCGAAATGCCGAGACTCGCGATCTCGTTTCCTCGCGACTTTGCTACTCGCGCAACCAAATGTCTTCTACCTCGACTCTCGATGTTCGAGACGCCGAACCTCCGATGGGTTATGCCACCTGTCTTCCACTATCCTCTGTGGCCACACTGCTTACGTAGCTATCGAAATTTCCCACCTCGTACTCTTGCGACTTCCGTTGCATAAGGTTGGAGTCTTACCTAATGAACTTCCGATAGGCCGATCCACGAGTAGAATCCGCGCTCCTCATGATTCCGATCGATGCTCCTGCCTTGCTGAGCTTCAAACCTTTCTCCGCACCTACACTGTAACCTTCCTGCAACTCCAAGAGATCCAACGATCCACGGAAACTTGCAGATTCTCCACGAAGAATACTGACCGTCCACTCTTCTCCTTGCGCAACCCACGAACAAGAAGTATCTCTCCACGAGACTTGTTTGCCAACCCGCTCGTGCAACTTCTCTCCACTATCCTTCAACAACTTTGAAGGCCTATCCCTTTTGAGCTTCCATGACTTCCCTTTTGAGCTTCCATGACTTCAAATCTCTCAGAAAGAAGTTCTTTCACACACTCCTTGCGGAAAATCTTCAACCACAACTAAGTGTTGAAGCTTTCCACCTTGCTCACTCCTACAGCAGAAATCCTTAAATCTCTTCTCTCAGAATCGCAACTCTGAGTCTTCGTCTAGCCTACACATGCCTTGCACGGCTTCGGTGTCGAATATGCACTTCTGAGAACTTAGAACAAAAGTTCCTTCTATCAGAACCCTTCTGTCAACGCACTCCTTGCGGACAATTCAACTGCACTCCTTGCAGGAATCTCTCTGGTTCAAGATAGAGAAACAATTGAAACTAACTCCTTGTTCTCACAGACTTCAATTCAACCATGAAATCACATATACAACATATAAAGCAAGTGTATAACAGAAAACAAACATTCATGAGCATAACATCATAAATACACAGAGAAACAACACATAACCACGGAATTGAATCAAAGCTTTCCTATTAATTCAATGTCTGTACATGGGTGTTCTTCATACAATTCTCTGCTTGCTGTTCTCTCCTCTGAATGCTTGTTAATCCAGAATCATCTTACAATGTACAAAGGAGGGTGTCTAAATCCCACTTCCCTCTTGGACTCTACGCTATCAAATCTACAATTAAATGTTCTATCTACTTTACATTTAAATCTATTAAATGCCTCATCTACCTAAGGACGAGATCTATCCTCTCAAGGTCCATTACAATATACAAAGTGCGCTTCATTAAATCCACACATTAATGTTTGGCGCAACAAATATCAAGGTGTTTCCAAAACTTGTGCTGGCGCTGTCCAGCTGTCTTCCGCTTCCGCGCTGGCTCACTTGACGTGGGCGATGCTCCTGCATCATACTCCCTGGCTTGAAAATTTTCATGGGCTCCTGTCCATGAGCTCCTGCACGGTCTGCCCATGCTTCTGTATCACTGCTTCATTTTCCCAGCTGGCATCATCCACTGGGTGATTCTTCCACTTGACCAGATACTCAAAATACTGCTTGCGCCTGGTCTTCTTACTCACTCTCTTGTCCAATATGCACTCCATCTGTGGATTTTCTGCAACTGGTAATTGTTTCATCCACTGGATCACTGGTTCCTCAGTTCTAGCCTTTGTTTCTCCAGCTCTATATGGGTATAAATCCAAAACATTAAATATCGGAGATATCCCGATGCCATCCGACAACTCAATCTCATAAGCGTTCTCTCCAAATTTCTTCAGGACCCTACATGGCCCGATTTTCTTCATCTTCAACTTGTTGTATGTTCCCCTTGGGAACCTTTCCTTCCTCAAATGTGCCAGAACTAGATCACCAACTTCGAACTGAAGTTGTCTCCGATGCTGATCTGCTCTGCGTTTGTACTCCTGATTTGAGTTAATCAGTCGCTGCTTCACCTTGCTGTGAAGTTCTTTCATCGCCTCAGTGAACTCTTCTGCACTAGCACTGCTAGTCACAGTCTGTTCAGACTCCTTGAGTTCAAAAACTCCTCTCGACTGCATCCCATACACAATCTGAAATGGGCTCTTTCCTGTGCTCCTGTTCACAGAGTCATTATAAGCAAACTCTGCCTGCGGCAATATGTTATCCCAGCTGTTGTGGTGTTCTGTCACCAAGCTTCTTAGCAAGTCTCCAGACTTCTGTTGACTACTTCCGTCTGCCCATCCATCTGAGGATGGTAAGCTGAACTAAATGCTAAGTTAGTTCCTAGATTTTTCCATAGCGTCCTCCAAAAATGCCCTATGAATTTAGTATCCCTGTCCGAAACTATACTTTTCGGCAATCCATGGAGTCTAACGATCTCCTTGAAAAACAAGTTCGCGATGTGTGTCGCATCGTTGGTCTTCTGGCATGGAATAAAATGTGCCATCTTTGAAAACCTGTCCACCACCACAAAGATGGAATCAACCCCTCTCTGCGTCCTTGGCAAACCCAATACGAAATCCATGCTGATCGCCTCCCATGGCCTCCCTGGTATGGGTAATGGCTGATAAAAACCTGCATTCTGATTTCTCCCTTTTGAATGCTGACAAATTCTGCACCTTTCAACAAACCTCTTGACATCTGCTCGCATGCCTGGCCAAAAATATGATTCGCTCAGCTTGGCGAACGTTTTGTCTTGGCCAAAATGCCCTGCTAATCCACCACTATGTTTCTCTTTCAAAAAGTTCTCCCTCATGGAGAAATTCGGTATACACAGTTGATTGCCTCTGAATAGAAATCCTTCCTGGATCATATAATCTATCCACGAGCTCCTATCTCTGAGAACTGGATTCTCATTTGCTTCATACGCTTCTGCAAAATTTGCATCTCCTGCGTACATGTCCCTGAGATTTTCAAAACCCAATGTCTTGACTCGGAACTCCTGCAACAATAAACATTTCCTACTCAAAGCATCAACCACTTTGTTAGCAGTACCCGAAATATGCTTAATCACAAACGTGAAATTCTTCATGTACTCTACCCATTTTGCATGTTTCTGGTTCAACTTCTCCTGTTGACTCACAAACTGCAATGCATGATTATCACTGTACAATACAAATTCTTTTGGGATCAAGCAATGCCTCCACTTTTTCAATGCTTGTATGATAGCATAAAATTCCTTATCATACGTGGAGTATTTCAGCTTGGCTTCATCCAGCTTCTCAATGAAATATGCAACTGGTCTGTCCTCCTGACTCAAGACCGCTCCTATGGCATATCCACTTGCATCACATTTCACCTGAAATGTCTTCTGGAAATACGGAAACACCATAATCAGTTGCTCTGTGATCTTCCACTTCAACATATTGACGCTCTTCTCAGCCTCTGCTGTCCAATGAAAAGTTTTATGTCGCTTCTTCACTGTGTCCATCATTGCTGCACTAATTCCACTAAAATTCCTGATGAATTTTCGGTAGAAACTAGCCAAACCATGGAAACTCCTCACCTCGAAAACATTTCTCGGTGATTGTCAATTCTTAATCACTTCCACCTTACTTGGATCCATCTTCAATTCATTCGCCGATATGACGAAACCCAAATAAATCAGCTCTGTCTTCATAAATGAAGATTTCTTCATGTTGATTAACAACTTCTCATGCTGTAGCTTTCTCATCACAATGGCCAAATGCTTCAAATGTTCAACCTTGGTCTTACTGAAAATCAATATATCATCCAGGTATACGACAACAAACTTCCCGATGAATTCCCTCAGGACTTCATTCATCAGCCTCATGAATGTGCTCGATGCGTTTTTCAAACCAAATGACATGACCAGCCATTCGTACAAACCCTCGTTTGTCTTGAATGTTGTCTTCCATTCGTCACCTTCCCTCATGAGAATCTGATGATATCCGCTCTTCAGATCAATCTTCGAAAAATAATTTGCCCCGCTCAGGCAATCCATCAGATCATCCATTCTCGGCAGTGGAAACCTGTACCTGATGGTTATCTTGTTGATCACTCTTGAATCTGTGCACATTCTCCAACCTCCATCCTTCTTCGGACTAAGCACTGTTGGAACAACACATGGACTCAGGATTTCTCTGACCAATCCCTTGTCCATCAAATCTTGGACCTGCCTCTTGACCTCCTCATTCTCCTGTGGCGTCAACCTGTATGCAGCTTTGTTCGGCAAACTGGCTCCTGGTATGAGGTCAATGTGGTGACTCACACTCCTCATCAGTGGCAACGAATGAGGTAATTCGTCCACGATGATATCAGCGAACTCATCCAGCAGTTCCTGAATTTCCTCCGGCAGATCATCCACTCTTGTGCTAGTCAGAACGATCCTCGGTTTTCTGACCGCAAAGAATTGTGGATCTTCCTTCTTTTCCATTTCTGTGAGAAGTTCCTTCCCACTCATGAGAAGTATTGTGTTGCTTAATTCCGGCTTCACCTCTTTATCCTTTATCGGAAGCAACGTATGGGTTCTCCCATCCTTCTCCAGGGTATATGTGTTCATCCTCCCATCATGGATCACATTTCTGTCATATTGCCATGGTCTACCCAGCAATACATGACATACATCCATGGGAATAACATCACATAAGACCTTATCCTTATATTCACCCATCTTGAATTCAACTAAACACTGTTTAGTGACACTCACCTGATGTCCCTTCTGTAGCCATGATACTTTGTATGGACTYGGGTGATCAGTTGTCTCCAGCTCCAGCTTTTCCACCATCTCGGTCGAAACGAGATTATCAGTACTACCACTATCAACAATGACCTTGCATTTCCAACCCTTAGTTTTGCAAGTTGTCCTGAACAGTCTGGTATTTTGTGTTGTGTCCTCCACCTCCTTCTCAAGTGTTAAGAGAACTTTGTGAACTGTCGGTGACTTTCCACTTCCTGTGTCTTCATTCTCAACATCACGCCTCTGCGCCTCAGCGATGTGAGCTTCTCCAACATCCTTCTTTTTCTCTGGACACTTGAATGACCTGTGCCCATTCTTCCCACATGTAAAACATGTGATTACTCCTCCTCGACCTCTTCCTCTGCCTCTGGTACGAGGAAGAGTATTTCCATCAGCATATCCTCCGCGCTGATCAATTTGCTGTCCTCTCGGCTCACCATATGGCTGCTTCTGCGAGGTTCCACCTCTTTCAACCTTACCTTGAGGTTTCTTCCATTCCTCCTTGGGCTTCTGATATTTATCTTAGGCAACCGCCTTGCCCCTGGGCTGGCTCCTGCCTCGCCCTCATTGACCTTGCTTGCGTCTTAGCTTCTCTTCAGCTTTCAGAGCCATCTGATAAGAATCCTCAACTGTTCGGATGGTTACCATGCTCAATTCATCCTGAATGTCGTATCTCAGACCATTCAGATATCTGGAAACCTTTTCATCATCGCTCTCCCGATGACCTGCTCTGATGTTCAACCTATAAAACTCCTCGGTGAACTCCTTCACCGTCATCAACTTCTATCTCAGGTTCTGCATTCTCCTGAACAGAGTGATTTGATAATCTCTTGGGATGAACTTTGCCTTCATCTTCGCAATCATTCGATCCCAGCTTTTGATCTTCTGCTTGCCTTTGCAGCGTCTATCATCTTGTAGCTCATCCCACCATAAGGCTGCATGTCATTTCAAGCATGTGATAGCATGTCTGACCTTTTTGTCCTCTTCGATATCTTCATAATCGAAGTAGGTGTCAAGAGCTCGGATCCAATCCAATATCTCTTCTGCATCCAGATTCCCCTCATAGACTGGAATTTCCATTTTCGCCTTCGTACCCATCCTGGCGATAGCTTTGATCAACCGCTCGGTTGATGCATCCTGCGCTGTGACTTCTTCTTCATGTCCAGCTTCCTCTTCGACCTCGGAATCACTAAGATCCCCTGCACCAACTCCACGTCTCTAAGCTATCTCCATCTCCTCAAGCCTTGCTCGGAGATCTCTCATCTGTCTCTCCATTTCTGGATTCCATGCTGATCTACCTCTTCTTCTCACCTCCCTGTCTTCGGGATCAGGTGACTGTCTCTCCCTTCTGGGCGGCATGATGAATCTTGTCTCTCTCTGTTACAGAAAACAAAGAGTCTTCCTGCTCTGATACCACTCTTGACGTAACCGCACTCCTCGGAGCACGATCGCTCTCACCAGGACCTTCTCTTCGATACGGCCCGAAGAACTCTGAGGTTCTTCTGATCCCCTATCGGGAATCCTGCATACCCACAGTAACTCTTCGGCGCGATCCTCCCCCTCTCAACTTATCGAAGGATCGGAACTCGCACCCTCGCAAGTTCAATAGTCGAGCGTTACCCCTTCGGATCCCTGAGACCCGAGATGTCAGTCAATCGCTGACTTTCTTCTTCCTCTATCAGGACTTCTCTATGTTGCAACTTCGCAACTCATGACACCAATCACTCGGGGTTCCAACCTCTGATACCCGATGCGCCGAAATGCCGAGACTCGCGATCTCGTTTCCTCGCGACTTCGCTAATCGCACAACCAAATGTATTCTACCTCGACTCTCGATGTCCGAGGCGCCGAACCTCCGATGGGTTATTCCACCTGTCTTCCACTATCCTCTGTGGCCACATTGCTTACGTAGCTATCGAAATGTCGCACCTCGTACTCTTGTGACTTCCGTTGCGTAAGGTTGGACTCTTACCTCACGAACTTGCGATAGGCTGATCCACGAGTAGAATCCGTGCTCCTCGTGATTCTTATCGACGCTCCTGCTTTGCTGAGCTTCGAACCTTTCTCCGCACCTGCACTGTAACCTTCCTGCAACTCCGAGAGATCCAACGATCCACGAAAACTTGCAAATTCTCCACGGAGAATACTGACCGTCCACTCTTCTCCTTGCGCAACCCACGAACAAGAAGTATCTCTCCACGAGACTTGTTCGCCAACCCGCTCGTGCAACTTCTCTCTGCTATCCTTCAACAAATTTGAAGGCCTATCCCTTCTGAGCTTCCATGACTTCAAATCTCTCAGAAAGAAGTTCTTGCACGCACTCCTTGCGGCAAATCTTCAGCCACGACTAAGTGTTGAAGCTTTCGACACTGTGCACTCCTGCAGCAGAAATCCTTAAATCTCTTCTCTCAGAATCGCAACTCCGAGTCTTCATCTAGCCTGTGCACGCCTTGCACGACTCCGGTGTTGAATCTGCACTTCTGAGAACTTAGAACAAAAGTTCCTTCTATTTGAACCCTTCTGTCAACGCACTCCTTGCAGGAATCTCTCTGGTTCAAGGTAGAGAAACAATTGAAACTAACTCCTTGTTCTCACGGACTTCAATTCAACCATGAAATCACATACACAGCATATAAAGCAAGTGTATAACAGAAAACAAACATTCATGAGCATAACATCATAAATACACAGAGAAACAACACATAACCATGGAATTGAATCAAAGCTTTCCTATTAATTCAATGTCTGTACATGGGTGTTCTTCATACAATTCTCTGCTTGCTCTTCTCTCCTTTGAATGCTTGTTAATCCAGAATCATCTTACAATGTACAAAGGAGGGTGTCTATATCCCGTTTCCCTCTTGGACTCTACGCTATCAAATCTACAATTAAATGTTCTATCTACTTTACATTTAAATCTATTAAATGCCTCATCTACCTAAGGACAAGAGATATCCGCTCAAGGTCCATTACAATATACAAAGTGCGCTTCATTAAATCCACACATTAATGTTTGGCGCAACAAATATCAAGGTGTTTCCAAAACTTGTGCTGGCACTGTCCAACTATCTTTCGCTTCCACGCTGGCTCGCTTGACGTGGGCGATGCTCCTGCATCAAGGCTCCAACCCCCTAGTTTCTCAGGCTACAACCTGAGGGAAGATTCAACTCCCCAATTCTCTAGCTACAACTAGAGGGAGGCTACAACCTCTGATGTACTCTGGCTACAACTGGAAGGTGGATACAACCACCTGTCGTTGCCCCGTCTTGCCACCCTGAAGTAGAAGTAGAATGATGGAACCACTGTCAACCTGTCACTGTGAGATATACCACTGTAAACCTGTACCAATAAATTTGAACCATGCATCAACCATGCATCAACCTGTACCTCAACCTGTAATCAACATGTACCATAAACAAGTGCATCAACCATGCACCAACCTATACCAAATAACCTGTAATCAACCTGTACCATAAACAAGTGCATCCAACCATGTACCAAGTATGTACCAATCATGTGTCAAATACTCATCAACTATGACTCATCAATATGTACCAACATCATCAACTATACACCTCATGTATGTGCCAACTCATCAACTACTTGTCTCAACCATGTACTCAACATGTACCTCAACCAAAATCCCTCATCAATTTCATCATACAAATATGATCTGTAGCTCTGTAATAGACCTGTTGTATATGATCACATTCCTGCAAACCTTCCTTAACTTTAACAACAAGAGACTAGTATTTTCATCAAACTTTTCTTTATTTTCACATGCCTAGTTTTGGATTAGTCAACAACCCTAACTTGAAGCAATCATAACTTTGTACCTGTAATGTATAAATATTTGAAACTGATACACAATTTTTGTCAGTGTGTTTTATGCAATTCCTCCAAGTGTCACTACTTGGAACCTCTCAGAAATGGAGTTATAGAAAAAATGACATACCTTGCTGAATTCTTTCTTATTCTAGAGAGCGACCTTGTAGAGCATGCCCCGCACGAAATATTTGTTGAAATGATTTGAAACTGTTACAAAACATACTACAGACTTTACCCTAACCAACACATTTTGTCTCATTGAATTTGGATCTGTTATGAAGAAGGTATGACATTTTTACCTGAAATACCTGTTTTTGACTAGTTTCAGGACTAGCCACAAACCCTATTTTTCACGGAGTGTAAATCCCAAAATACAATGACCCATAAGATGAATTGTTTACCATAGATACTTGGATATGTTTTCTCAATGGAATAGCAATTTCAGGATCTGAATCATTATAGAAAAAACGTTATAGTGAAAATGGTGAGATGACCTGTAAATAACATACCTTAGAAAGCACCATCAAAAGAATTTATCCTTACTTTCATTTCAGCCTTCTTTTCTTCACTTTCCTCAGAATTTAGTCTTAGATATAATTTGGTTACCTCAGACACCTATAGGTATTCAATATGCTCAAGTGTGATTAAAATGAGAGAGCCTAGCCTCTTATTTATACTCTCCAAGTAGCTTCCTTAAAAACATCTTCTAAGTCACTTGGCCCCACTTTCCTTATTTTAGGGTTAACCCACTTCTAATTTCTCCATTAAATTTATTTTGTATTCACTTTGAATTATAATACACTCATTATTTCACTTTATTATTTACCTTTTAAAATCTCTTAAACCACTTTGACTACTTTGACCTTTTGGGGCTTCTAGATGACATATGAGGGTCCTCCAACTTCGTAATGCCATAACTCTCAAACCGTGAGGAGTTATGTGACGTTCCACATACCACCAGAAATGGCATGACATGTACCATCCATATATAATAGTATTATCTGAAAATATATCATAACTCATACCATTACCCATCAATCAAACTTGGGTCCATTACCCAAACCTGGGGTCTCCAACTTCTCATGGCCATAAATATCTAACCGTGAGGAGTTATGTGACGTTCCACATACCACCGGAAATGGAATGACAAACATTATCCATATAGGATATTTTACCTGACAAATTCACTGTCCTTCATCTCATTATTCCACAATTAAGCATGGGTCCTCTTACTCCGCAAAGCGTCTTCCCGTGAGGGATTTCACCATAAGGAGACCACTTTGGAGTTCATCCATATTTACTTCTTATCAACCATGAAAAAACAATAATGAGTCATATTTACATCAAACAATATTGGGTCCATTAACCAAACCTTTGTGCTACATGGATTTCTTCAAGGGTTGACATCAATGACAACCAACCTTAATCAACAAGACATATGCACCTTTGTGTCTGAATGTGATGTTTGTCAGCACAACAAGGGGGAAACTTCCAAAGCTCCGAGCACACTACAACCGCTTCTGATTTCACTAACTATTTGGAGGGAAATTTCTATGGATTTCATTGTGGGCTTACCTAAATCTGGCAATAAGTCAGTCATCATGGTGGTAGTTGATCGCCTTTCCAAATATACTCATTTTTTCTCTTCAACACCCATTCACAACATCCACAGTGGCTCATATTTTCATGGATCATATTTTCAAGCTTCATGGCATGCCTCATTCTATTGTATTTGATAGAGATCCCACTTTCACCAACAATTTTTGGCAAGAACTATTCAGGCTCCAGGGAACACATTTACATCTCAGTACTACTTATCACCCACATACTGATGGCCAAACTAAAGTTGTAAACAAGTGTTTGCAAACACATTTGAGGTGTTTTTCATCTGAACGACAAGATCAATGGGCTTAGTGGTTACCCCTAGATGAATGGTGGTATAACACATCTTACCATACTGCTACCCGCATGACTCCTTTTGAAGCAGTATATGGATAAAATCCCCCGTCAATTATTTCCTACATACCAGGGGTCTCGAAGGTTTACAAGGTTGAAAAAACTATTACAGTCACAACAACAAGCAAATCAAGGATGTTCAGAATGCCAATTTGCTACAAGAGATCGGGTGTTTCTTTGTCTACAACCTTACAAGAAGACTTCACTCAAAGTGGAACACCATCATAAGCTTTCTCCCAAATTTTATGGTCCTTATACCATTCTCAAGCATGTGGGACTAGTGGCCTATGAGTTAGCTCTGCCCAATCATTCTAAGATCCATCCTTTTTTTCATGTCTCATGCTTAAAGAAGGTGATCGGAACATTGTGCCAAACTCAAACCAATCTTTTGGAGTTGGTTGTTGAAGGTTCCATATGGTTGCAGCCAAAGGCAGTCTTGGACCAGCATGAGCATTGTCTCTGTTAGCGCACCATCAAGGAGGTGTTAGTGCAGTGGAAAGATACAACTTCAGAATATGCCACTTGGGAGCCGACCACTATTCTCCAGGAATTTCCTCATCTCAAGCCTTGAGGACAAGGTTGTTCTTCAAGGGGGAGGGAATGTTAGGGACCTAAAACCCTAACTTCTCATGTAGGTAGAATAATATATTTTCATGTAATAAAGGTCGATACTCATTAATAAGGCCTATTTAATAAATACGAACAAGTCAATGTAAGAAGACCTAATAGAATCTTTGGCTTCTAGAAAGATCTTCCTCTAGAATTTTCTTTAGAAGATAGAATTAGTATAAATAAGAGTAGAAGGTATGAGAGAGATTTGTCTTGAGAATTATTGTAATAGAGCGTTGCTTTGTTGGAGGTTTCCCCCTCGAAAAGGCAAGTGAACATTGTTTCCTATCAATAAATGCATTATTTGGTGTTGTGGTTTCATCTATTATGTTGTTTCATTGTTATTCTCTACAATATTTTTGTTTCATACTATTATAATAGATATGGTACCTTCCACTATGTGTGTAAGCTTAAACATGGTTAGCATTCAACACCAACACTTGCAAATCCTTGATCAATCCTATTCTTATACCAACTTGATATGAAATTAGAGATTAAATAGACTTTGTTATGCTAATTGTAATTTCCTGCAATTTTATTAATTAAATGGACTTAATAAAGTTTAATGAGCAATTAAATTGATGGAAATGAAGAATAAACAAGAAGAAAAGAAGAAAAATAACAAGAAGTTGTTAACGGATCACCCCTCGTGGGCTACATCTATGGGTCCGCTTCAATAGTGGCACTAATCCATTAAAATGATGAGAAAAGTACATCAAAATGTCTTCTCGACATAAAAAATGATCTTCAACCTGCAAAAAATCATCTTCAGAATTCTATTAGGAAGACAAGAGCACTGTTGGAAACTTATGTTGGCTTCTTCCCACAATTAAAAAGGATATATGACCTTTATTCTCCAAAAATTTGTGCAAAAGTCAACTTATAATTAATTATAGGCATAACATAGCACAAGTCCTAGCTTTGGTGTAATGGTAAGTAATATGATTTATATGGTGATGGGTTCAATTCTTGTCGTTATGCAATTTTATTAGATATTGCATGATTTTTGTGGATATAATATCCACCCCATCGACCTTACCTTACTTTTTGCGATGTGACATTAATTACAAAGTGGCCTGTGAAGCATATTTATACCAAATACGAGATTTACCAAATAATGATGAATATAAACTGTATTTAAAACACGACACGTAGTGTCATGACCACCACCATGCAAAGTTTCTAGAAGGTGCCATGTGGTGATCATTGGTTTGTCCATGTGATGCCATGTGTCAAAGTATCATGTCGTCATGTGTCATCATGTCACCATGCCACATGTCTACCTAGAGTATGCCACATGTCATATCTACATTTCCATGTGTCAACCTACGAGTGTGCCATGTGTCATCCTATGGGTGTGCCATGTGTCAGTGTCTGGGTGTGCCATGTGTCAGCCTTTTCCCTTGTTTTTCCTGCAACTTCCAAAGGCCATAACATTTGCATACAATGTCTTTTTAATCGTGTTGGAAATATCTTGATGATCTCTTTGACATGAATACTTTTTCATCAACTTTTGATACTGTCAATTTTGGATCAATTGTGGGAATCCTCCAGTATCACTTAGGGTTGGATAGAAATTTCTATGGCAACCCTATAGGGAAAAAATAAATAAAAAACAAGTCTTTTGGCATGAAACATGTTGAAGGTTAAAAAATTAAACAAAAGAGGGTCGAGGAGAAATAGCTCAAGTAGTGGTAAATCTTGGGAGGTAAATCTTGTACTCTCCCCATCCGATTTTGACTTTCCAATAAGACATTTGACCTCTTTTGATAAGGCTAGAAAAGTATACATCTCCCAAACATGATACCCCATAGGATATGTCTCTCGATGTGTCATCCCTTGCTAAAACATAAATTACCTAGCTAATGTTAATTTGTGAACTATTAGTGATAATAAAAGTTTATAGAAACCACTACAATACTCCAACTATAAACACTTTTACTATTAAAAAATACCCATACCAAAAGTTCAACAAAAGTGTATTCATTATTAAAAACGACCTAGTACAACATCAAAACAATGCTAGATGGCATTAACGTAATCTGGATGGATCCCCTTCTCATTGTTTTTTTCATGAAATCAATATTGATCTATTGCATAGATCCCCTTCTCATTGTTTTTTTTTTTTCATTAAATCAATATTGCTCTATTGCATAAGCTCAATCGAGCAATATTATCGACGGAAAACATATCTTTATCAAGATAGAATCTCCATAAATTGTATTTCCCAATGCAATGCTTATCATGTTTACAATGCAGCGGGTTCACATTTGTATATGAGAAAGCAAGATTCAATTAAATAAATAATGTTAAATTATGCCATCACTACTTTATATTGTAATAATGCAATGCTTATCATGTTTACAATGCAGCGGGTTCACATTTGTATATGAGAAAGCAAGATTCAATTAAATAAATAATGTTAAACTATGCCATCACTACTTTATATTGTAATAATGGAAGTCTAGAGCAATCTTTAAATGGTCTCTATATATGGATATGGATAGTTCCCAATTTTTCAACTTGAAGAAAACTTTTTTTACACTGTATTTGGTCACATTTTTCTTTTTATGAGAGAAACAATTTGAAGTCAAATGAACATTTTGTATAAGCTTTATTACATAACCTTAGGCTTAATAGGATCTATGGCATACATATATTTATATTTATTAAAATTCAATTCTTATAAATTGATTTTCCAAATGTAATGTTTATTATTCTTATAAATTGATTTTCCAAATGTAATGTTTATTATACCGAATTCACATCCTCATTTTGTATCCATCCTAATATATGGGTTGATCTTCATAATTTTTAAAATCGAAACAAACTTCTTTTGTAGATTGTTTTGACTACACTTCCGTTGTTATCATAGAAACATTGTTCCCTTGTTGTCATAGAAACATTATGGAAAATTTTACATCTTGTATAAGCTTTATTGCATAAGCCCAATAAGGTTGATGACACATTTTTATCAAAGATTGAATTTTCATAAATTGAATTATTTTCAATTCCTTTGTTATCATAGAAACATTGTTACCTTGTTATCATAGAAACCTTGTGGGAAAAATTTACATATTGTATAAGCTTTATTGCATAAACTCAATAAGGTTGATGACACACATATTTTTATCAAAGATTGAATTCTCATAAATTGAATTATTTTCAATTGTAATGTTTATCTTGCATCAACAAGCCAGGTTCACATCTTTATATGAGAAAGGGAGATCCATTAAAATAATGTTAAGTATATAGTCATTATTTTATATTGTAATAGTGAAACTCTAAAGTAATGTTGAAATGCCCCATGCACGGCCCACAAATCTTATAACTATACTTAAAATTTTGCAATATATGAATAGTCCTTCAAAATTTCCCAAATTTGAGCAAATGCCTCCTTTAGATTATTTACCCACACTTCCCCTATTATTACATAAACACTCATGTGTTTTTGAAGGGTTTCTTTAAATTCTAAGATCTATCATTGAGGTCATAAATGAAAAGAAGTTGTTTTGAGGATGCACTTGCCTTGAATTTAGCTGTAAACCCATAGTCCAATTCAACTAATTTTTCTTTTCAAACTCCCACCCAAAACTCATGTGCAAATCCCTCAAATTCAACAAATACCTCATAACCTGACAACCCTATGAATTCCCCCGACAATTTTTGTTAAGAATCAATCAAATTCTTTAAATGAGTTTTCATTATAAGCTTAGGGGAAAACATGGAATGGTCTCTTGTTTTTTTTTTTGTTTTTTGTTTTTAAAATTAATCTATCTAATTGATACATCAAATTCCTATAAGCCTCTAGATTTTTATGGAGAAATATTAAAATAACATATGGGGCATGAAACCCATGGCAAAAATTCACCATTTTTATAAGGCTGAAAAACCCACAAATGAAGAGCGAACCTTCTATAATAAGATATGTGAAAGCTCACAGATCCATTTAGTATTCATTGTGACTCTTTCTCGATGTATTGTTTTACTAGGTTTTGCCTATGGTTTGGAGAGAAAGGAATTGAATGATATGAATCAAGGCTCAATAAGGATATATACAATAACAATGGTTTTCTAAAAGGGTGTGAGGTGGATGAATAATGAACTAATAGATGGATCGTAATTTAATAATGGATGGATCTCTTCGATCGTTTATAAAGTTGTTTAGTGAAGAGAAAATTTGAATGAATGAACATGGTGGCACCAACATTCATCAACGAATTTGGAATACTTTTGATGGGCTCATGATGTCACATTATAGTAATATGTTTCACAATAAGAAAATGAGTAAGTTAATAATTAGACAAACTTGACCCCTTTTCGGTGGAAATTCCTCCCAAATTCGGTAATAAATTTATCGGAAGATATAGTTCTACCTCATTGATGGGAAGTTTAATTATGGAACTTTACTCTTCAAGGTTTAGGCCCCTTTAAAGACAACCCATATTGCCATAATTTTGAAAAAAAATGAGTGAGTCAAAGTGAAACTTTGCATTGTCGAAAAAATAGACTCACTAAAAAGGTTGTGCTTGTCCACTTATTAACTCACTCTAAAAGAAAGTATTATGATATGTAAATGTGACTAATGTGAGAAGGAATGAGGAATATGGAGTCTAGAAATTATGAAAAAAAAACACACTCGAAGTGGACTTTGTTAAAAAAAGTGTTGAGTGGCTCATTTCTCTTTATAATGGGGAAGAGATGTCAATTCCTTTTCTGATAATTTAATGTGTACAACTTAACCTAACTTCCAACAAAATTAAAAATTAATTCAATGATGGATTTCTCAATTGGTAAATGTAGAGTGATAATCTAACTTTATATTTTTCCTGAAAGTTATTCATTTCCTTTTTACTCTCATCTATAACCATTTCGAGATGAAAAACTAATATAATATTCCTTATTTGCAAAGTTCATCAATATTTGGTGTAGAGAATGATCATTTGATTATTTAATTTTATAATTATGAAAAAAATGAAAATGCTCATTTAGTTCATGCTCCCTATAGAATAGAAAATGAAAATGCTTAGCAATAGTTGAGCACAAGAATAATATTATGTGCTTAAAAAAATGAATATTATTAAGACATGGAACAATGTGCATGTCCACAATTAAACTATGTCAAAAACACCTTTTAAAGAACAAATTTGTAAAATTTATGAAACAAAGATGTTTGAAGATATAACATGACTTTAAGACATAATTGTTTTTATTTGTCCCATAAACCTTGTTGGTGTTAGGGATAGTAAACAACATCGTCACCAATACATTAATATAAGTATATACATCTAAATCTCATATAACAATCAACAATGTATACAAATGTATCCTTTAATGATTGCTATGAAAATCTATAACTACATCAATCTAGCCATCTTTTCTTTTTGTTCTCTTCGTTAATGCAAACTGTTTAATTTATTTGGCTAGTTCCATGCTAGTAGGTGGCCATTAGTATACTCTAAAAGGTTTAGTATAAATTCCATCCACGAATGTTTTAAATCCCTTAGAAGCATCCCTTAGGTTCCCTCCTTATTAGTTATCTTACTTGATAATTAATCATAATTATGTAATAGCCCGCTCTAGTAGTATAGTATGTAAAACAACATGTACAAAATATTGTAACAAAAATATTAGTGTCTTTGAAATTTAGAAAATAAATAGGGGAGAGGATCAGAATTAGAAAACCCCAACTTTAAGGCTGGTATGTAGAGTTTGCATAGAGCCACTTTAGACTTATTTTTTCGTACCACATGTGGATTGGTGTGTTCCTTACATACATATTTCATGTTTGGGTGTGAGGTGTTCACAATGGTGTCATATTAGCAATGAAGTTCCAAACATCAAAATTAGTTCAGTTAAACCCTTGGATTTTTTTGTTGATCATAAAGTGAATGTGACTTAATAAGGTATAAATAAAGTGAATGTAACTTTAAAAAAATTATAATTTAAAAATATAGAAATATTGTTTTTAACCAACTTTTTTTAAACATGTGTATATTAATTTAATAATAATATGAAAAGAAATTGTGTCTAAACATCGATCGTGACAAAAAGAAACACCCATAGCCCTCGATCGTGACAAAAGGAAACACCCATAGCCCTGCAAAAATAAAATGTTACTAACAAGATGAAAAACACTCTATATAAATATTCTTAGAAGTACCTTCTATATAAATGAAAATGAATTGTTTTTGGGATGCACTTGCCTTGAATTTAGCTATAAACCCATGGTCCAATTCATCTTATTTTTCTTTTCAAACTCTCACCAAAAAATCATGTGCAAATACCTCAAATCAGAAAATACCTCATAACCTGGCAACCCTATGAACTCCCCCAAATTTTTTTGTTAAGAATCAGTCAAATTATTTAAATGAGTTTTCATTATAAGAATAGGGGAAAACCTAATATATATCTAATTAATATATCTAATTAATGCATCCAAAACCCTATAAGCCTCCATATTTTTATGGAGAAATATTAAAATAACATAGGGATGAAAAACCCACAAATGAAGAATGAACCATGTATAAGAAGATATGTGAAAGATCATAGATCCATTTAGTGTTCTTTGTGACTCTTTTCTCAATGTCATTTTTTACTAGGCTTTGCCTAGGGTTTGGAGAGAAAGGAAATGAATGATATGAATCAAGGCTCAATAAGGTTCTATATAATAACAATGGTTTGCTAAAACGATGTGAGGTGGATGAAAAATGAACTAATAGATGGATGGTAATGCAGTAATGGATGGATCTCTTCGATGGTTTATACAATTGTTTAGTGAAGAGAAAATTTGAATGAATGACCATGGTGGCTCCAACATTCATCAACCAATTTGGAAGACTTTTGATGGACTCATGATGTCACATTAGAATAATATGTTTCACAATAAGAAAATGAGTAAGTTAATAATTAGACAAACTTGACGCCTTTTCGGTGGAAATTCCTCCCAAATTCTGTAACAATTTTACCGGAAGATATAGTTCTACCCAATTGATGAGTCAAAGTGAAACTTTGCATTACCAAAAAAATAGACCCACTAAAAAGGTTGTGTTTGTCCACTTATTAACTCACTCTAAAAGAAAGTCTTATGATGTAAATGTGACTAATGTGGGAAGGAATGTGGAATATGAAGTATGAAAATGAAGACAAAAAATACAGACCACAAGTGAACTTTGTTAAAAATATTTGGTGTTAAGCTTAGCAATATTTGGTGTAGAGAATGATCATTTGATTATTTAATTCTCTAATTAGGACAAAAATGAAAATGTTCGCTTAATTAATGCTCCATTTAGAAAAGAAAATGAAAATATTTAGCAATATATTTGATCACAAGAATAACATTATGTGGTAAAAAAGATGAATATTATTAAGAGAAGGACCAATGTGCAAATCCACCTTTCAAATAACAAATTTGTAAAATTTATGAAAGAAAGATGTTTGAAGATATAACATGACTTTAAAACATAATTATTTTTATTTGTCCCATAAATTTGGTCGATGTTAGGGATAGTAAACAACACCAATACATTAATATAAGTACACACATTCAAATCTCATACGACAATCAAGAATGTATACAAAGTATCCTTTAATGATTGTTATAAAAATCTATAGCTACATCAATCTAGTCATTCTTTCTTTTTATTATTTTTATAAATGCAAGCTCTTTAATTTATTTGACTAGTTCCATATTAATAAGTATTTGGCTAGTTCCATGTTAATATATGGTCACTAGTATACCCCAAAAGGTTTAGTACAAATGACATCCACAATGTTTTAAATCCCCTAAAAACATCCCTTGAATTCTCTCCTTATTAATTACCTTACTTGATAATGCATTGTAATTATGTAACACCCAACTCTAATAAAATAGTATGTAATGTATTACCAAAAATATTAGTGTCTTTGAAATTTAGAAAATAAATAAGGGAGAGGATCAGAATTAGAAAACAATAGTATCATATTAACAACGAAGTTCCAAACATGAAAATTAGTTTAGTTAAATCATTGACCAATGGTTAACAAACAAATATACCATTGAATGAATTTTTGTTGGATGTGACTTAAAAAAATTATAACTAAAGTTGATGTAATTTAAAAAAAATTATAATTTAAAAATATAAAAATATTGTTTTTAATAAATATTAAAAAATTATATATTATTTTATATTTATTTATTTAATAATAATATGATAATAACAAGTGTATAAACTTCGATCGTGACAAAAGGAAACACCAATAGCCCATGGAAAATAAAATATTACTGAAAAGATGGAAAACACTCCATGTAAATATTCTTAGAAGCACCTACTATATTATAATACTCAAAGCACCAAAAAGATGGAAAGCACTACATATAAATATTATTCACAATATGCAAAGCACTACATATTCTTGGGAAGCACTTCATGTAAAGAAATGCTATAATATGACAAGGCTACTAGGTAGCATATATCTGTGGAATATAATAATGAAAGTATTGTTTAAGGAGATAGGAAGAGGAGTAGGCATGAAATGACTAGATGGCAGAAATATTTATTAAATTTATATTGGGGGAAGTGAAGACAGCAATAAGACTTTAAAGTTTTTGGTTAATAATATTTTAGATAAATGAGATTTAAAATTTAAAATTAATCATTATTTTTTAAAACTTTAGATAAAATGGTGTATATTTTATGGTCAACCATGAACTAATAGAAAGTCAAACCTAACTCAACACTATATACTCTTCTAAGGATGTTTAAAAGAGTTAATGTTTATATCATTTTATTACTCTGATAGTGTGGGGAATTCGGTTGAATTGAAATGTTTTATTATTTTAAATGTTTGTGTTCTATTTATTTGCAACTTATAAATGTTTTGTTTTGTTTAGACCATGCTTATGGCAGGAGCCGACACAACTTCGATCACCGTGGAATGGGCAATAGCAGAGCTAATACGCCACCCGAAAATGATGAAGAAATGCCAAGAAGAATTAGACTCCGTGATGAATGGGGAACAGAGAAGGATGAAGGAGTCGGACCTCCAAAACCTCCCCTACTTACAGGCTATTGTAAAAGAGACGTTAAGGCTTCACCCCACTGTTCCCCTCTTGGTGCCTAGGAAGGCAGTGGAGGCCTGCGAGATAGAGGGGTACTACATACCCAAGAACGCCCAACTCATAGTGAACGCTTGGGGTATGCAACGTGACCTAGACGTGTGGGATAGCTAGTTGGGGTAGGTTGGAATAACTGCACAGTATGAAGGTATATTCTCCTTTGATAATGGTATGGATATTAATGGAAAATTGGGGATTTGAAAAGACAAACACGGGAAACAACAACAAGCAATGAAATTAATTACTTTCTATGTGATAGTAAAGACTTAAAATAATATCTTAAGACTTAGACAAATATCTAGATGCAAATCATTCAACAGGTTGCCAAATAGTAGATATTTTCACTAAACAATAGTTGTATAACAGGTTGCAGAATCAACAAAAATATGAACTAAAACAATGGCAAAAAGAATAAGAAATGTACATTGCACACATCAAAAAATTTGCATTCAAGACAAGATTAAACACATACAGATTTGATTAAGAGAACACAATTGTCATAAACACATATTCACTAGGTAGAGAAATTTACATTCATCTGAGCAAGTCCAACCGTTCTAATACTTCTATTTTTTCTCCACAAACTGAACCCCTAAAACATACAAAAACTTCATATTTATCAGAAATGCAGAGGCCTTCGACCAGTGTGGAACTGTGGCTTAACTCTACCACATTTTTTGTAAAACAACTTATTAACTTTACTAAACACTGGTTGGAGTGTCTTAATGTATACTTCCATCCTGACTTAATCAAGAAGGACTGGTTCTTATCACACAAAAAACACCACTTATTATCCCTGAATTTAAAAGAGCTTTGCAATCCAACAACTAAAAATTGTTATTTGCAATAAAATTAGACTAATGCATGTGCTGGAGCGAACTGAGATCTAACATAAAATGAATAGGAGTGACATAACCGAGTTCTGTATTGAGCATTGGCATGCATGCACGTTGTTGGAGGCCACTGGAGATAATTGAATGTATTGGTAGTGTTTTTCCCCCAAGTTGTCTCGTCATATGACACTCTTCTGGAGTATGGGCGTGTAGTTTCCCCATTCCTAGTTTGGCGCCCCTTTTTAAACATTTCAAATGTGAAATCAATGTGGGTGAGCCACTTTGGAAATTCAACGCTTGGAGGTTTCAGAGTGCCGAGTATATGTATCCTCCGGAGGATAGAACCGTCAAAGTCTTTAACCAACATTAATCACTTATTAACTCAAGATTACTTTATACTTTTCCATTTCGGGATCTTAGGACTCCGACTCTTCGGGGTTCAGGAGATTTTGAATGGTGAGCTTGGAAATCTCTTGGAGGACGATTCCAAAAATTTGACATGGCGTCCTGATACTACAAACAATGACTTCAGGGCTACGGTACTTCATAGTTCCGACACTTCAGGAATATTCATTTGCTCTGGATCAGAATCTCCCAGAGGAAAATTTATTGGAGTGACATGGTGGCCTGGAATCATATTGCTAATGTGTCCTGTAAGGAAAGGTGACACATGTCACTCGGAATAGTACAGATGATAGACCTATATGTGCTTAAAATGAGTTCCACGTGTCTCAACTAATGAATGCCACATGCCAGTTCTAGATGAATGCCATGTGTCTCAACTGATGGATGCCACGCGTCTCCGACTCTTCATGGTTTGAGAGTTTCTGAGTACAAAGTCTTGATACCTTTCGGAGGCCCGGACTCGCAAAGTGACATGGTACTTCGGGGCTTTGATGCTTCGGGGCTCCGACACTTCGAAGGCCTGTGTTTGCTGTGAATTGAAATCCCCCAGAATCATAACATCCCGGAGCTGACGTTTCCACATGATGTCACTGTTGTTGATGTGTCTGCATGATAGGGAGTGACACATGTCACTTGGACTAGTACAGATGACATAACCCAAATGGCCTGAAATGAGTGCGATGTGTCATGAGGGAAGGAAGCCACATGTCACCACAGATGGATGCCACGTGTCAACACCGATGAGCGTTGTGTGTCTCTGGCCCTTCGGGTTTTAGGGGCTCTTGGATGTTCTGTATACATATCTCCCAGAGGCCTGGACTTGCGGAGTGATGTGGCATTGTTTCGACACGTGGTTGTTCGAAAGCTTCAACACTTCGGAGCTCTGGAATTTTGGCATTCAGGAGCTTTTGAGTTCTAAGTGTGCATGACATGGTAGCATTTCGGGGTTTCTGGTCTTCAGAGCCTTTGATACTTTGGCGTCTAGGAACTTCGGAATATTTGAACCAATGGAAAGTTCATACGCCCCAACGCCGAAATCCCAGAGCATTCCTATTAAACCCTGTGCGAGTTTGAGACTTTGAATGCACGAGAGCCTTTGATTTGCATCGACTATTGGATCTCCACCATTGAATATTTGACTTGTCTATTTGGATTAAATTCTAAGCCCGAAATGGAGTGCTTTGAATTGATGTGTTTGTTTGTGGAAGCTTACTGAGCATACAAAGGACTTGGTGGACGTGGATGTCTCCTACAGACACAAAATACTTGGTGGACTTGTTGCATGCTCAATAAGTGGCAAATATGATGAAAAGTATTTCAAACTCAAACTAGAACATGAAATCACCCTTCAAGAAAGAAAAAATATGGTGCAAAATAAGTAAAGACAAGCAGGGGCCATGAAGTTGAGTGATTAAATCATGAAAAATAAGCTAAGCAAGAAGCTAGAAAAATCAGAATTGATGAGTGTATAGGGTAAAGGAGGGAAACGGTAGGGGTGCAGACCTAGGTTACAACACCTTGAAGGGGGTGACGCCTCCGCTCAAGGAAGATTCTTCTTCTGTTGGTAGTCGTTGAAGGATTTGCACAAAACTATCCATCATCTCGTTCCTCTATTGCGCGAGGGATTCCTTGAGCAACCGTTTGAAAGGATCTCTTGTCCCGTCATATTTATTTTCTCCCGCCATGAAAGTTCGCTTGGGGATGTGAGAGCTCTTGTCCTCAAGAGAAACAATCCCGAGACCCACCTCTTTGTATCCTGACCTACTCGAGGACATGCACTAAGAGAAACAAGGAGGAGACCACTTTGATACCACTGATCCATATTTTATGAAAATAATGAAATGAATACAGATCTATATTATTAACATAGAGATTCAATGATCAATAACATATATATAGTAAACTTGGCTTCTATTAATAAAGAAATATGTTGAAATTGTAAAATGCAGACTAAACAAGCTTGCTAGAATGATGACAACTTATCTCTGAGAAGAGATGTGATGGCTGCACTCATTCACTAGAAGATGAGTACAATGAGGATCCAAAGGCCTTTTAACATCAAACATGAATTCCAAAAACCTAGACATCCAAAAAACCTAACCCTAGGAGATGAAACGCCAAAAGTCATGTGGGCCCTGTTGGGATAAGTTAGTACATCAACTTCCCAGGGTCGTAAATTTTGCATACAATCTTTATTTTAGGCGCACGATATCTTATTGGAAATGTATATCTGAGGAATACACATTATTCCATCACACTCTAAAGTTATCTGCAATGTGACTGTGGTGTGCCTAAAAGACGTTGTTTAGGGCCTCAAAATGACCACGGAAGTTTAGGACTTGAAAACCAAGAAAAAAACTACCAAGATGAAAACTGAAACTACCAAGATGAAATATGTAAGTGAGCCAGTTGAAATAGGTGGGTGGTCATCGATATCCACCTAGATCAATGATTATGCAACAATAAAATAGTATCACACAACTACTACCATGCCATCAACCATAATCATAGTTTGCAACCTCCATGACTATGCAACAATCAACTAGTAACACACAACTACTACAATACCATCGACCATAGTCATGATCCAAATGCCTATGCAACAATCAACTAAAAACACATCCACTATTAATTTTTCTATATATATAATTTAAAATTATAAATTTATAAATTATTAATTATAAATTTATGTAATTTCAATATTAATTCAAAAATGTTAAACATATCTATATAATTTACATAGTTTCTTAATTTAATTAATTACCATTTTAATATTTATTATACATTTGAAAAAATAAAACAAACATGTTAAAAATATTTTTTTAACAATAATATTTTATTATAAATTTATCTCATTTAATAAATCCAAAGCATTAATTAAACATATTTACATGATTTACCATACTCACTAGTCTTATTGCCATTTTTCAATCTTTTAATTACATTTATATTAATATACAAGAATTTTAATTTTAATTATTATTATCTTATTTAAATTCTACCATTTTTCAATCTTTTAATTATATTTATATTAATATACAAGAATTTTAATTATTATTATCTTATTTAAATTTGAATAATGTTTCATGGTAAACTTGGCACGTACTAAGATAGAATTTCCATAAATTGAATTTCCCAATGCAATTCTTATCACGTTTATAATGCGGCAAGTTCACATAACTTATGTATTTCCCAATGTTAGGTTTATAATGCGGCAAAGCGAGATTCAATTAAATAATGTTAAGTATGCCATCAATACTTTATTTTGTAATAATGGAAGCCTAGAGAAATATTTAAATGGTATGTAAGTCTTGTCTCTATATCAAAAACTTTGTCTCCATGTCAATATATGGATAGTTCTTCCCAATTTTCCAACTTGAAGTAAACTTCTTTTATAAAGTATTTGTTCACATTTTGCTTATTATGAGGGAAAAAATTTGAAGATAAATGGACATTTTGTATAATTTTTTATCACATAAGCTTAAATGGATCTATCACATATTCAATTCTTAAAAACTGTTTTTTCAAATGTAATGTTTATTTTTTTAGTTATCCATGTATCTTTTTATTACTTAAAATTAAGAAATTTACAAAAATATTTTGTTAATCCGTAATTTGGGAAATCATACCAACAACAAAATAACAATTTGTGTTGTCCTTTGCATTTTAAGAGCACAAAAAATAGTAAATGACATTGTTTGTAAACTAAACTATTGCTATAGATGTCTCGTTGATATCTAGAATTATTATGAAAGCTCCTAAGAGGTGGGGTGAAATCCTTCGAACCTCTATGATTGTAAAACAATAAAAAAGTAGAAGTAACATGAGAAATCAGTGAGGCAGACTAGAGAGTGCCATCAAAGGAGGCACTTGTTGCTAAGGATGTGACCTGACTTCTGTAGCTCACTCTTCTTCTTTAACAACAATATTGTCAATAGTGTGGTCCATTTCCCGCAATTGTGATGGGATATCATCCAGTTACAAGAATATTTTTTAATGGGCCTCATTCCTTTCGACAAGGACCTTACCCATTAGTTTACTGAGTATCCAATATATATCCACTATTTTTTAATAGGGAGTGTCTCTGGCTCGGCAAGTACCCAGATCAAGGAATAACCTATGCTCTCATCAACTGCATCATTGTTAATGAAGTTCCTTATAACTCGAGCACTAGCCTTAGCCAAATCCAATTCGTCCTGGACTTCCGACAGAGTGTGAGCTTCATCGACTTCAACAGGTTGAGCAACAACAACTTGGAGTAGATGAGCTAGGAAGTTGCCTCTATGGCTTTGAGCTAATTGGTGATGAGATCGACGAAGCATTGGAGAGATAAGGAGGTAGGTTATAGACATGGGATGGAGAATGAGAGCAACAAGGAGGGTGACATGAAAGGTGACGCGAAGAATGGAGGCTAGGAAGGATCAAAACTGAATGAAAATCAAGGGAAAAAAACATGAAAGGTGATGAAGGCAGATCATAAAATTGATAACCAGGAGGAAGAGCCACATTGAATGAGCTAGTATGGTTCCATGCGACACCATGACTATACCTGATTGTAGATGGTTCTAGAAATCCATCACCCAAAAAAAATGAATGAGAACAACTCGAGGCAAGGATGGTCGCACGCAGGGCAATGAGTGGGATCAACTAGTCATTGATTTGAAGGGATGTGGATGGATGTGGAAGGTGGTCATGGGGGGGATGATCTAGGTGGATATCAGTGGCTATCCACCTATTCCAAATGGCTCATCTTGGAATTTTTCCAGTTTGACATTTTTTTCCTGGTTTTCGGGTCCTGAACTTCTGGGGTCGTTTTGAGGCTCTAAACAACATTTTTAGGTCTCTCCACATTCAAACTATAAACAAAATTAGATTTTTATGGCATAATATTTAGTCCTCAGATAGACCTTTCCAACATGCTATTGTGTTCCTAAAACGAACATCGTATGCAAAAGTTACGACCTCGGGTAGTTGATGTACTAACATAACTCAACGAGGCCCACAAGATTTTTGGCGCTTCATCTCCTAGGGTGTCTATGGTTTGAGAATTCATGTTTATTGTAAAACAGATTTCAAAAACTTATTGTAATCATCTTCTTGTGAATGAGCACATTCGTCACATCTCTTCTCAAAGATAAGTCACCACCATTCTAGCAAGCTTGTTTTTAGTCTGCATTTTATAGTTTCAGAATATTTCTTTATTGAATAGAAGCCAGTTTTACTGTATCTCTATTATTGTTCCTTGTGTCTCTATGTTAATAATAATAATAATAATCCATGTTCATTTCATTCTAATCCTAAAATCCATATCAGTGGTATCAGAGCGGTTTGTTCCTTATCGTTCTTAGTGCATGTCCCCGACGAGGTCAAGGTACAAAGAGTTGGGTCTCGAGCTTGTTTCTCTTGAGGAAAAAATATCTTGCATGCCCAAGAAACCTTCCATGGAGGGAGAAAATAAATAAGACAGGACAAAAGATCCTTTCAAATTGTTTCTCGAGGAATCCCTCACGCAACAGAGGAATGAGATGATGGATAATTTTTTGCAAATCCTTCGGTGGCTACCAACAGGCGACACATCTTCCTCGAGCGGGTCGGCGTCGTCCCCTTCAAGGTACATATCAACTTTGATATTCCTATATTTGAAGGTCATATAGACGCAGATGTTGTATACAAATGGTTGAATCTGCTATAAGGGTATTTTTTTGTCCATATCTTTTTGAATAGAGAAAAGAGTAATTTTGCGCTCCTCAAAGTCATTCCCCATGTCAAAGATTGGTGGGAGAATTTCTATGAGAAAAATGAAACATAGGAACCCTCATTATTTACAATCACACTCACGTGGGAGTCCTTTAAAGATGCTATTAAGGAACAATATTACCATGTTGGAAGTTATGACGACATGTATACAAAATGGACCACACTACGGCAAGAAAGGGACCAAGCAGTGCCAGAGTTCACAAATGTCTTCCATACCTTGCGCACCAAGTTGGGTATAAAATATTATGAACGACATCTGGTACTCAAGTATCGTGGTGTTCTGCATAGATACATCAAGGAAGAAATGGAGTTTCTAGAAATCTCGTTCTTAGGCAAGGCCTATCGATATGCCATCAAAATCGAGCAGAAGCTTAAACAAAAGACGTGACAGTTTGGCTCTGAGAACCCCTCACAGTAGAAGCAGGGAAAGGGCATCCCCAACCTGCAGAACAAAGGGCAGATCAAATATGGACAGCCTCGGGAAAACCAACCTAAGCTACAAGCAAATAAGARCAATGGAAAGACGAAGAAAGATATCAGGAAGTGGTGCGACTTCCATAAGAGCCCYTGGAATAACATTGTTGGTTGTCGCTCAAAGTAGTCATTGGTGGTTGAGGTGAAAGCCTCTAAATCAAATGCGGGTTCTGACTCTGAGTCAGAACCAAAAAAAGGGAAACAGATCATTGACATGGAAGCTAGTGCCACAATTTCTATCACCAAGATCCAACATGGTGAACATGATGAGCTAGAGGAAGGCGAGCACCTATTTCATTCACAGATGTGGGTGAAAGGCACCCCGCTGCACTTCATCATGGATAGCAGTAGCCATAAGAACCTCATCTCAGTAGAGGTCATCAAGCAGCTAGCCCTGTTGATAACACTGCACCTGCAAACCTGCACCATCGACTGGCTCTTCCAAGGAAGCGATCTTCGCGTCAGCAAACATGTCCCATGTCATACGACATCAAGCCCTTAAAAGATGAGGTATTATGTAATGTTTCTCCCCTTGAAGTTTTTGATGTTCTTTTGGGCCAACCTTATTTATGGAAACATCATGTTGTATATGAGTCTAATCCTTGCAGTGTTATTATTACTTTGAACATGAAGTTGTACAGGATACCTGAGGTAGTCCCGCCTAGTTTCATTTCCTTGATCTCTTCGAAGAAATGAGAGAAGCTCATATCTCAAACCGGGAAGTTTGTATTCTTCATGATTCACTCTCATAGTGAGTGAAATATTGTAGCCACGTCCAAGCCCATCGCAACAGACCTCTCCACGCAGCAGAAGCAAGTGGATAAGGTCGTGGAAGAATACAAAGACATATTCTCCTCGCCTACTGGGGTACATCTACATTGTCAGGTCAAACATTCCATTGATCTGACTGAGTTGGTGCACCGCTGCCCAATGGGCCAGTCTATCGTCACTCTCTACTAGAAAATGAGGAGATCAAGAATCGCTTGCAAGAAATGCTACACAAGGGGCACATCTAACCCATCTCATCACCTTGTGGAAGCCCAATCGTGTTGGTGAAGAAGAAAGATGGTACTTGGCGAATCTGCATTGATTATTGGGCCCTAAATAAAAGCATAGTCGGGAACCCGTACCCGATTCCATGAATAGACGATCTCCTTGATCAACTCAAGGGGGGGAAATAATTTAGTAATATTTATCTAAAGTATTGCTACCATCAAGTCCCAATAGAGAAGACAGATGTATGGAAAACTTCCTTTAATTCAAAGGAAGGTCTTTTTGAATGGCTAATCATGCCCTTTGGTTTGACAAAATCCATGACAACTTTCATGAGGATGATGGACGATATCTCGTGTCCTTTCACCAAATATTTTGTAGTAGTGTATATGGATGACATCCTCATCTACAACAAGACTCGGGCATAGAACTTACAACATATTCAGAAGGTTCTGCACACTCTGTGGAAACACAAACTATATGCCAACTTGGAAAAATTCTCCTTTAGCATGGACAGGTTCTATTACCTAACCTACATTGTTGATGAGATTGGTGTGAATTTGGATCCATCCAAGATCCAGGTCATCTGTGACTAGCCAACCCCAACCAGGCTCACCAAGCTTTGGAGCTTCTTAGGCCTTTCCAATTTCTATCGCAGGTTCATGTTGGGATTCTCCCATATTGCATGGGACCTCAGCCAATTAACCAGGGGTGGTGGTAAGGAAAAGTTTGTGTGGGGCTCGTCCCAACAATAAGCGTTCGAAGATTTGAAGCAGAACGTGTGCTCATCTCTAGTACTTTCATTACCTGACCTACAAAAACCCTTTGAGATCAAGACAGATGCTTCATACTATGTTGTGGGCATAGTTCTCACTCAGAACGACCACCCCACGACCTATCATAGTGAGACACTATCAGATGTCATCCATAAGTTCTTTACTTATGACAAATAAATGTACTCCATTGTGCAAGCCTGTCACCAATGGAGGCATTACATTCTCGGGAAGGAGAAAACCATTGACACTGATGTAGTGTACCAATTGCTCTGATACCAATTTGTAGTGTACCCTTTCACTCACCCAGGTTTCCAAACCCCTCAATTTACCATTATACATGAATGTTTACATAATTGGTACAGGAATTATAAGCACATGCATTTAACACAATTAAACACACTTAAAACTCAGAGTAATATAAATGGGTACTGCTATAATTAAACAAGCCATAGCATTCATCATTAATTCATTTACACAGCGGAAAACATGATACATAAACAGCCAGTCACGCATAACATGATCAAAGCATAATTCAAATACTTATCTTTTAACAGCTGTAGAAAA